>JAOTON010000484.1:600000-1007500 GCA_034440635.1 Lepas anatifera | reverse complement strand
TGTTTTCATACAAAGCAATAGGAATTGTTTATAAGTTTCTCATTCAAGGGGGTCAATGTGCCCCCGGTGCTCCCTAGTTTCACCACTAGTCATGATGTTACGTGGCTCAAACCAATTCCACGTGGGTCAAATCATTTCCTTTTTGTTTTATCATTTCAATCTAAACCTACAGCCATTCCGATTCATGTGAACACCGGTCATTTTGCAAACTGCCCACCCGGCAGGCAGTTCGCAAAATGACCGGAGAGCCGGGCACTATGCCAAATGCCCAGGTAGTTTGCAAACTGACCAAATGGCCGGGCAGTTCGCAAACTGCCCTGCTTTCTGGGCAGTTTGCAAAATGCCTCAATCAATCAATGGCTTTTTATTAGGCGTTCTGTGCATAGCACCTTTGCCCGCCTCTAAAGGAGTGCGTGGGAGAATTTTAGAATTTTGTGTGAGGGCAAGCTACGTTAGTCTGTTAAAGCAAGATGTTTTAGCTTGCGAATGGACGGTTGTGGCAATGGCATAGCCATGCCAAGGGAGGTCTTTTAATAAGTTTATACCCGCAGAGTGCTAAGGTTATTTCTGTGGTTGAAGACCTTAAATTTAGAATTTGGAATTTAGAATTTAGAATTTTGTGTGTCAGCTGCTGATGTCCGCTTGTCTACGTTACTCGAAATCCTCCGTTAAATCAATAATTTTCATATATTTTAGAAAGTGCGCTAAACACCTGGCCAGGGTGCCGCGAATTTACCCTGCAACCCGGAGGTGAGGTTGCAGCTCCCTCTCCGGCTGGGCAGCCGCCGCGCAGAGGAAAAGAAGTGTGAGAGGATAGTTAGATTGTTAGTAAGAGTATGAGTGTGGTTAGCATAGAGCCGCAGTGAAAGGTATCACTGCGGTGAAGAAATCGCATACTGCCTGAAATCGCATACTGCCCGTAACATATATATATATATATATATATATATATATATATATATATATATTTAACACCTTTGTTGCACAGATTGGAAGGCTTCAGATACTGCGTGATGTCTGTCATCGAGAAAAAAACATCAGAATTGGATGCAGGAAAGCAAAATTTTGGGACAAGCTCTTGGTATATATGTAGGTATTGCCAAAGTTAAAAAAAAGGAAAAATGTTCTTCGGCTGTTGATGCCTTTCGTATTATCCAATCTTGATTCACTCAAGTAAAGCCTGAGGGGAGAAGATTTTGTATGACCCTGTCTCCTTGATCCGCCTATGGACGATTTTTTCTTGTTCAGCTTTGAAACCAAAGGCATGCCCAATATGATTGTCCCATTTATTGCACTTATACTAAAGTACGCTTGCACTCACATAAAACACCTTTTAGTACAAAATTTAGGCATACCATTTGTACCGTATATTTGGGACCACTTGTACGGTGATGCTGTTTGGCACCACTACCGCCCGCCCGATCGGTCACTGCCTCAGGCGGTGCGGCCGACACCGCCGTGTGACGGGTCAGTCGCCGAATATAGTAGCCCACAGACACTCGCCGGGTTTGGGTCGCCAGCTGAAGCGAGCTCGGAACATGGCGCAGCCTGCAGGATCCTTGTGAAGAGTGATTTTTCTGTCGTAGAAATTTAGAGTTTAAGCATGGCATACAAGACGCCGGAAGCTTTTAACTTTGACTCTCCATCATCGGCGCCAACATGGAGAGACCGGTGGGAACGATTTCGCATTGCAAGTAAGCTGTCGAAGGATGCTGGTGAAGTGCAGGTCAGTGCCCTCATTTATTCGATGGGGCCAGAGGCAGAACATCTGCTGATATCATTCAACTTGGCTGCAGCTGATGCGAAATCATACGATATGGTCATAGCGAAAATGAATGAGTATTTTATGCCAAAGTCGAACGTAATTGCTGAAAGGCAAGTTTTCGAATCAAAGAACCAAAAAGAATGCGAAAGCAGTGAGATGTACATCCGAGCTGTTATGGCCCAGGCAGAGAAGTGCGGCTTCGGACAGACCAAGTCCGAACGCATTCGTGATAGACTGATTTCCGGCATGTTGGATAAGAAGATGTCGAGAAAGATTCAAATACAAGCGCTTGATCAGGACATTTCCATGGACAAGGTCGTAGCTATGATGCGCAGTTCGGACTTGGTAGATGAATGTTCCTCGCATACTGTCGACAGAGTGGCTGCTGCCTCCCGCAGTGACAGCCGCTGCCGTTCACCATCAATTCAGCAGGTGCAGGGGCCTTAGCAGCTTCCGCAACAACGACCGCAGTCGCAGCTTTAACCTGCTTACCACTACCAGCACGAAGGGCGGCAGCCGCAGCGTCCACCCAACTAGCAACAGCGGGCATCATGCAGGGGAAACGCCATCAGTCACGCACGCAGTGCCGTGCAATGGGGTCGCTTTGCAACTTTTGCGGTAGGCCGGATCACTGGGAGTCGGTCTGCTTCAGGAAATGCTCGTGCGTTAGGAACGTCGAGTATGGCGAAGGGAAAGCTGATGTAGTAGAAGACGTTGATGCAGATGATGCAGATGCAGACGCAGATGTTGAAGCGGATGAATAATTTTTTGGTGATGTTGCTCACGGAAAGGGAAGAAGATGGATTGTGAACTTACTTGTTGACGGACAGGAGCTCGCGTACAAAATAGATTCGGGAGCGGACGTGAATGTGACCACTGCAGACACGTGAACTAAAATGCCAAGAAAACCGGAGTTGCAGCTCTGCAACACAAAAATGACCAGTGTGGGACATCAGCTAACAGTCCGTGAAACTTTAAGTTTTCAGGCAACTCCCCAACAAGGGAAAAAGACGCAATCGGCGACCTTTTTGTAGCTGAAAAGGCATTTCCTGATAACTTGCTATCGCGAGCAACCAATTGTGAGCTCGGCCTGATACCTTTTGTCAACAGTGTTTCGCAGGTGCCTATTCCAGACGTTTTTGATGACACCGGCCGAATGGACACGGCGTCTGTCAGCATCGCACTTGAGGAGGGAGCGACCCCTTTCGCCTTTCACACAGCGAGGAACGTCCCGCTGCCGCGGATGAGGGACGTGCAGAAGGAGCTGCAGCGGATGGAGGACAGCGGCATCATCGAAAAAGTGACTCAGCCCACAGCCTGGTGCGCGCCCATGGTTGTTGTACCAAAGACCTCTGGTGTTCGAATTTTTGTCGCCTACACTAAGCTGAACAGGTCTGTAAAACGGGAAATATTTCCCATACCTACTTTCTGAGCTGACGTTCTCCGCTCAATGGAGCTAATTACTTCACGAAGTTAGATGCGTCATCTGTTTTCTACTGACTGCCTTTAAGCGACGATTCGAAGCTTCTCACCACTTTTCTTAGTCCTTTCGGCAGATTGATCTTTCGACGTCTTCCCATTGGAATCAACCTTGCGCCGGAAGTGTTCCAGAGGAAGATGCAAGAGATGCTGCAGGGACTCGAAGGTACCATCTGTTACATGGATGACACAATCAATCGTGTGTGGCGAAGAGAAGACACACGAAAAACAGCTGGAAGCGGTCCTGAACAGGATAGAAAGGTCCGGCCTGAAGCTAAACAGGAACAAGTGTGAAATGAAACAGAGAAGCGTCAAGTTCCTGGGAAGCATGATCAGTGCAGAAGGAATCGCAGCAGATCTGGAGAAGATTGCCGCAGTACAGCAGCTTGAGCCACCTCAAAACATTAAGGAGCTCAGACAGCAGCTAGGATTAATCAACCACATGTGCAAGTTTGTCGCCGGAATTCAGACAGTTCTGAAGCCGCTCACCGACTGTTGAAAAAAGACACCGTCTGGCAATGAACGTCATTCCAAGAGGCCGCGCTTGAAGAAGCAAAGCGGCTGCTGTTGAATTCTCCAGTCTTGACCTTCTATGACAGCACAAAGGAGACGGTCGTCGGTGCAGACTCATCCAGCTACGGCATCGGCGGATGCTTGCTCCAACGACACGGTCAGCAGCTCAAGCCGGTGGCCTACTGCAGCCGGACGCTCACTCCTACCGAACAGCGCTACGTGACGATCGAAAAGCAGCTCCTTGGTGTAACTTGGGAATGTGAGAAGTTCCATGTTTTCCTAATGGCCTCCCTAATTTCCACGTGGATATCGACCAAAAGCCGTTGCTGTCCTTGTTGAATACCAAATCACTCACAGATGCTCCTGTCTGTTGTCAACGTATGCTGATGCGCATGATGTCTTTCAACGCCACTGCTGTCTACGTCCCTGGTCATCTGTATTGTGCACCTGATTGTCTGTCCCGACAGCCGCTGAACTGTGGTGACGTCATTGCACAGCAGATGGAGCGGGACATCCAGGATCACGTGGATGCTGTGATCAACTACCTGCCCACATCCGACAGTCGGATAGAGGAGATTCGCATGGCGGAGGAAGCGTACGACGAGATAAGTGCGGCAGCTCACTAGACGCTCACTGGGTGGCCTGCCGGAGAAGTCTGTCATCCTTATTATGCAGTAAGGGACCAGTTCAGTGTTGTCAGCGGACTACTGCTGTATGGCAGCCGACTCATTATTCCACCAGAGCTGAGAGGCATTATTTTGGGTCCCATTCATGGCGATGGGCACAAGGGCATAAACAAGTGTCGTGAGCGCTCTGCAACTTCTGTTTGTCGGCCAGGTTTCACTGGGGATCTAAAACTGTTCATCTAGAGGTGCAACTTTTACCAGATGAATGCACCAGTTCAACATGAAGAACCATTGCAGCCAACAACAAGTCTTGAAAAACCATGGCTACATATAGCTGCTGATATTTGTCAGCTAGATTCCAAGACTTACCTCATCACAGTTGACACATTCAGTCGGTACTTGGAGATTCGTCAGCTGACTACTACCACAAGCAGCGCAGTTATAAGCTGATTAAAGGAGTCATTCGCACGTTTTGGAATTCTGAACATTTTCACTACGGACGGAGGAAGCCAGTTCACGTCGTTCCAGTTTCAGCAATATTCCGCAACATATAGATTTGTTCATCGAGTGACCAGACCCGCATTTTCCACAGAGCAACGGAGCAGCAGAGCGCGCCGTCAGACAGGCCAAGTGGTTGCTGAGGCAGCCAGATCCTCAGCTGGCACTGTTGGCCTACAGGTCGACGCCGACTCAGGCAACGGGACGGTCGACGGGAGAGCTTCGAAAACTGGACGGGTAGGAAGTGAGGATTGGAGGATTTTTAAGGGCCAGAGGTACTGGGGTATAAGGATAAAGGAAATAGGGTCCCAGAGGATGAGGATACGAGGCTTATGAATTTGGGGGCCCAGAGGATGAGGATACAAGGTTTTAAGGTCGAGTGGAATTTAAGCATGGGAGAGTTGGAGACATTGACCCGGGTAACGCGTGCACAAATACGGCAAAAGTGAAAGAACAGAATAGGTAAGAAAACCTACATTTTTGCCAGACCAGTCTAGACTGATAACAAGAGCGTGGGGAAAGTATGTTCTCTATGCTTTGCCGGACTTTTAGGAAACAGTATCAGTACCCGAGTTTGGTTGATGTTGTAAGCCCTACCGATAGGTATCGTCAACCTGCAGGGTGAACAGAACATCGACATCCTGATTATACCAAGAATCTAAGGTACAACGACATTGAACGCTTAGATGGTGTCGAGGGGGAACAAATTAGGGCTTTCACAGTTTCAACGATGGGGAGGAGTGCATGATGCGCGAATGAAACAGTTGAGAGCATGGGTGGACATATGAATGAAATAGTTTTAAGGCTCGACAGGGCTAGTGAAAGAGCCGGATCTAAGCGTTCATGTTGCAAAAGGGATGGTATAAATGTTCATCCAGATAACATCTGGAATGGGACGATTGAGCAAAACTCAAGGGTGTATACGACGGTATTTTTCACCATTACCTCGTAACTGATACAGGAGTAATCTTGATTAAGAAGTAACAACGGGGTCGTGAGAGTTAAGACGATCGTGGTACCGCTCCTATGCGGGAAAGCCTGCCAGTCAAAGTAGGTTCAGAACACAAATAAGCGCAGCTAATAACCCACTGATTTGAGACAGGTTAACTCGGAGGGCAGGGTCAACCCGAAAGCCTATAAGGTGACTCAAGCAGCCGGGAGGGGTGGGTCGTTGTAAACCGAATACAGCCCTTGGACTTGTCGAGTGAGGGTTTGGACTGCTGTAGCTTGTGTGTCTGAGCTTACGAAAGTGGTGCAATACCTTCTTGTTGCCTCTCACACTATAAATATTTTTGTGTGTTGCGCCCGCAACATGGGCGACCGGCGGAGACGTGTGCACACCATCACCAGCGGGACGCGGCACTGCGTATCGCCCGAACGGCGCGCGCCATCGGCGCGAATCATCGCCGACCGATGCCGGACGGCCAGCCGACCGTCGCGCGCACCCGACCGCCGCCGCCACGGTCGCCCAGCGGCGCTCCCCGTCACATCTTATCATCATATACTATAGGATTGGGAGTAAGGCATGGCTACTCCTGTACCTCCTGGCTGTCATGTAAGCAGTCTATTCACTCTGCAAAACTGCAATCCATAAACAATTGAGGCCCTCAATTCTGGGTTTCTGGAATCTCCGCTATAGAAACATAGGAAAACAGAGACTAACCGTCACATGAATTCTAGTTTAACACGCGCATTGCCGGGGGGCGGATATCCGCCCCCTCAGGTTTTTCGGAGATAGTAGAAAAACGGCAGCGCGTAGCGCCGCCGTACTTGGCATACCCTTTTTCTCATCATTCTTACAACTTTTTTCAAAATCTTAACCCGCGCCCCAACGGGGGTCTGGCGCCACCTTCGTCCCACCGGGGGGGGGGGGCATCGATGGTCCTCCCTCTAACTCCGAAAATTTGGGGGTTAGCGCAAATCTGCAAAGTGCAATAGAAAGCTCGCGTGAATTCAGTAAGAAATTACTTCGCATGTTTAAGCGCTCAGGTCAATGGTTTGACCTCCAGAGGTCAAAAAAGGTCAAGATAGGCTATTTTCACTCAAATATGCAACGATTAAGAAAACTGGGCATAACTCTTATGCTATTAGAGTTATTTAGGCCTGGTAAAGTACATTTGATAGGAAATTGCCAGAGCTTTTTCCGGTATGTGAAACGTAAAGACGTACCGTCAGTGGTTTGACCTCCAGAGGTCACCTCGTGACCTAATATGACCTGAGGTCACGAAAAGTCAGAAAGTAACCTTGCTGTATATCAAATGAAAGCCAGTGACAAGACAAACACGATGGTGTTTGTTTAAGCGCTCTAGCTTAATTAGGTCAAACGTTATTGTCAAAATACTGTTTTTGACCCCTGGTGACCTGGATGACCTTGGAATTGTCAAATGACAAATATGACCCTGTGATCCATGCAAGGGTGTCCAAAAACGCTGTTCTAAGCAGTCTGAGTATTTCCAATCATTTTAGTGGTTTTTAGATCATGAGACAGCTTTTCCCCATGCTTTTCCAATGGGAGAGGTCGCCTCGTGACCTGACCTCAGGTCAGGAAATCGAAAAATCCCGAATATACACGTTGTAGACCGTGGACGGGTCATGAAGTGTAGCAAGTTTCAAATTGATCGACTACGAAATGTAGCTCTTATAGAGCTTCAAAGTTGAAGTGAGGTGAACTTGGTTGAAATCACCTGGTGACCTGACCTTGGGTGACCCGGGGTAAAAATTTTCAGGAATGATGGGAAAATGATAAGGTGAAAGATAGAGCCCTCAACCGTGGTGCTGTGATTCGTCATTTTTCTGCTATCTTGAAAAAACCTTAGATGGGGCCATCGACGGCACCCCCGGTGGGGCGAGGGTTAAGGTTAGGTCATCTCAGGTTAGGTCATCAGTGCAGGTCAAGTGACTTGACCTCAAAAAAGTTTAGGATAGCAAAAGTCGGGACAGTGTGAGTATATCCGATTGAAACTCAAATCACATGATGGCCCCACCAAGTTCTCCGGTATTTTTCATACTGATGACCTAAGGTCAGGTACTAGCCATGACTTCTCAATTGGAAATACATGGGAAAAATAATTTTAACTAAATAACTTAGTCACGGATTGTGATAGGGCGTTTATGTTAACTGCATTACATTTGCCATGTCTTTGCGGTTCTAAAGATATGCATTTTATCTAATTTGACCTTGACCTGACCTCAGGTGAAGGGAAATCCTTGATTTGAACCAGCAAGGTCACAATATATATCAGTCGATTCGGCTTGATGCGAGGATTCATATAGTTTAAGTTGTTTTGCTCTATCTTTACTTGTTTAGATGTAATGTCCGGAATCTCCATTTACATGTTATTCCTATGACGGCATGTTTTGACCTCTAGTGACCTTAAATGTGACCTGACAAAAAATGGTTCAAATATTTTTGATGGAGAAGTGGATGGGATACCCAACACCGTTTACCGTTTTTTACTACTTAGCGTGGTTCTTGAGATCTTAGGAGGGCGGGTACCCGCCACCCCCGTCAAAGCGAAGGTGGCTCAGACCCCCGTCAATGCGCGTGATAAAGGCAAAAAGTGAATTCTTGAAGAAAAAATACTCAAGAATGCAATTTACACCAATTTTCAATGATGACGCCATAAAAGCATGGGTACAGAGGGAATTAATTAGGCAATATTTCTATATAGCAACCTTAAAAATTTTGCTCTATGTTGCCCAAAAATACCAAAAATATGAAAAATGGAGTCTTTCAAAAGCCTCAACTCTAAGACGCCATTAGACGAAATAGCATCAACGATTTTTATTCGGTTGCCCTTAAGTATAAGAAACTCACTTTTGGAAAGGTACTGGAAGTTTCGTTTCTTTGCTTATGAAGACCAAGGAGATATGCTCAAAAGCCTGAGAGGGCGAGGTAAAAAGCCGCCTGTTCCAGGGGCAGGTTAAGTGCCTTTCTCCTTACATTGCTTTGTTACAATGTGCTTTTACGTATTATTGTACTTCCATAATTGTTGGAGGTCGCTAGCTATGCATGGATTTTATCTCCTTGTGCGGTGAAGTTGGCTCATATATTGTTTTAACTGTGTAAAGTGATTACATGACCGAACCCTGCGAGAGTAATCATGATATATATATATATATATATATATATATATATGCATAAATAAAGGGACCTGGAAAACTCCTTTCAGACTCGGAAAACGTCTCATTCCCGATGGCTCGATGGCCAAACCGATGAATTTATTTTATCTTATTTTTAAGTTATATACGAGTTTTCACCGCTTCAGTTTGAATTCCAGTCGCACCTAGAAAATATACTAACCACGAGGGGTAATTTGACTGATCTATCTGTGCGTACAAGACTCAATGACCATTGTTATGCGTCGCACCGTCACTAGGCTGCCTCACCGCAATTACTTCCAAGTTTGCGGTGACTGCTCCGAGACAAGGGACAAATTGCGTCTTTTCTCCTAGCCTTTCGCTGACGATGTCTGACTGGAGTTCACTGACCTTTCACGTAACCACAGCGCATCGGCACAATCGCTAGCTCAGCAGCTGTCTCTGCACTGCCACCGCCTCCGCCCGTTCATGCACCGACAGCACAGTGGCGGTTCCAGTACTTCATTGGGGGGGGTAGGGGAATCGAGTCTCTGCCAATATTGCCTCAGATTAGCCTCCGGCATTGTATTAACCCTATTTCCAACGGGCTCCCGGCTACCCCCATTTCCAACAGCGGGTGGGGGACAGATTCTGCCCCCATAAGATCTCAAAATCTACCCGGTCGATTTAAAAAATCGAACTGTAATCGATTCACCTTGGACTAAACTTTATTTTGAAAAGCAATATTCTCAAAATTTGGAAAATTTAAGGTAGGGGGTTCAAATATACAAAATTTCTGCCTTTTTTAGATTATCCGTAACTATTGTCTCTTAGGCTTGATTTTAACGAAAGTAGTATGGATTGACAGCAGAGTGCTTGTAAATGGTCATATCTCTCATTTAAGTGAGATTCAAAATTTAAGGATGGTTCTAGGGCCAGAAATTGCGGAGGATTATATAAATTTTGTCATGTCTTCTTTTTTGCAGAAATGCATACGCCAGGTACAGTGTGATATCTCTGATGTCATGCAAAGAGCTCAAGTGCCAAAAATATGTCAGATGCGGATTCGGGGAGGCAAAATAGTGGGGTAAGACACATATTACCCCGCCTCTCAGGAATGGCTACTTCTCAAATACTCCGACTTTATCCACCCCTGCCCGACCCGAGAAACACTCCTGGATCCGCCCATGGATGAATTGTGTCCATTTGGTGTTGGGACTAAACGCACATCTACAATGATTCGCCCCATTAAATGCAGACGCAACACTAAAATACGTTTGAAAGTCAGTGAACCCACTAATTACGGTACCTGGGCACGCCTAGGATGTCCTATTATCATATAATACACGGATGGCATCAATAAAATCTTATTTTTACCCCTCCCGTGCATTCCGTTGGCCGTTCAATCACTTTCGAAGAGGTCGAATGGTAACATTGCAGACCCCCATTTTGAGCTCCTGGAACCGCCTATTTCCAAAAAGATATCGAAGTACACATCAACTGTCATCCCAAATCTCATTTGGTGTTAGAACTAAATGCATAGTTACAATGCTCTATCCCATTCAATGCACACACAACACTAAAATGAGCTTGAGGGCGAGTGAATCCCCTAATTACGGTATATGATCACGCCTATGGCCTCTTATCATCATATAATGCATATATGGGATCAATGCATGGTTATTTTTACCCTTCCGAACATTCTGTACACAATCTATTTACTTACTTTGGAAGAGTAAATCGGATGGATAACATTGCAAGCCCCTATTTTGAGCTTCTGGAACCGCCTAGGGCCAAAATTGTTTCAAAATATAAATCAACTGTCATTCTAAATCTCAGTAATAGAATTCAAACATTACAACTGCCGCCAGTTCGTAACCGACAGCTTTATTGTAGGACAAACGCAACGCAGGTGACAATGCTCGGCTTCTGGATAAAACCCTCCAAATTAGCGAGCCATAGCTCCGCCCCTGACACATTTATATTTTCAAAATTATCAGGGAACACGCGCTATTTAATTTTAGAGAAAGTGACAAAATGTCAAGAGCCCATGACAGACCGTTTTGGAGATACTATGGAAAAATTTGAGGGATGGGCAGAATCTGCCCCTGTTGGAAATAGGGTTAACAATGGACACTCAGACAAGGGAGGACTTGAGCACCTAGCTCCCTTGTATCCGTCACTGCACCAAAATATAGCTTGGCAGTGATGCCTATTTTCCGTAGGTATCATTTCTAGTGTTGTTTCTTGTTCAACCATAAAAAACGTGATAGTGTCATATTGTTTTCGGTCGAATACTTTCCAAAGGGGCTGATATATCAACCTTACAGGGGCTGCTCTATACCCTTTCATAATAGTTTGCGGACCTGACCCAGAAGTACTTGTGATGCAGCTTTATATGGCTTATGGGGAATTCATAGCCTTTTTTAGAAAAAAACCATCAGGTCTTAGGTCGAGTCAGGCTACCAAGCTTGATGCCCCATACCGAGGTGTATATTACCATTTTCTTTACTTTCTAAGCTTTGTCCCGCGTTCCTCCGGACATAGTGTGGATGTAAGACATTCTATGACCTCAGTTGTCCTCTTATGAACTTTGGTGACGTGCTGTCACCTTTTAACACCCGCACTGGAGGGGGTCTGGCACTAACGCGCACTGGAGGGGGCCTGGTATGCTTCCTCTAAGATCTCGGAAACTAAGAGGTGTAGAAAAACGCCACTTGGCAGGTGGGTGGGGACTAGAGTGATCTACATGATGACAAATTTTCATTGACCTAGGTTAATATCTTCAAGGTCAAACAAGGTCGTAAAAGTCAAATATTGGTCATGCTGGGGATCGATTGGTAAATGCTGTGATTCTGCGGGAGAATGGCGGGAATAAGCTAAAGGCGGATAACTTTGCCCGGGTGGGGGGTCTTACACCCCGGGTGTTTCCAAAGTGACCAAAAAGGCGCGCAGCCCCAAACTTGGTCTAGTGTTCCTTCATCATTTTACATCTTTCCTATAACTTTTGGCTCAAGGTCATATCAAGGTCAGGTCACCAGGTTAGGTGAAGTGACCTCACCTCAAAAAATACTTAACGGCATAACTAAAAGAAGGGTTAATCGATCAAGTTGAAACTCATACCACATCTTGGACCCACCAGGAGCTAAACATTTGTTCCGGGATTTTGATATTGCTGACCTAAGGTCATGTCAAACATGACCTCCCCATTGACAATGCATGGGGAAAATCAGAAATGAGCTTTTCTCAGTAAGTATGGTGAATCAACTTCAAACATCGGTGCGACTTGCTTTAGCCATTTCTGAAACTGATACCAAAATTTTTGACTTGACCTTTAAAAGGTCACCTTAGTCAAAAAGCATTTTTGGTGTTTTCCTCTATAAATTTTGAATAAACTAAGATAGAGCTTATTTTGTCACCAATTGTTTGTATAGTCACTGGAAGTCAAATGATATACATCGTGACTATACCAGGTCAAGTTGGGTCAGACCGTTGACCTGGGTCAGGTCAAATTCTTAAATTTGACCTGGCATAGCAATATCATATATCATTCAATTTGTATTGACGAGAGGATTAATGTAAAACTATACTGTATCTTTTTGGTTTGGAAGCTATTAGCGAAAAAGTAAAGCCCTTTGCATGGGTGCTTGACATTCCCGAAATGCCCAATATTTAGTGACCTGTAGCTCCCTAGGCTTTGACCTGACACGAAAATGAATGCCACTTTAATAAAGCGCATCTCAAGAGCTTTGAATGGTGTTAGAAAAATGTTTCTAGCTATCATAGTTTCTGAGATACAGGAGGTTTTCTTAGTACACCTCATATTAGCGATTGTGACCTATTTTGACCTCTGGTGACCTTGACATTGACCTGACAAGAAAAATGACCGAAGTATTTTCGAGATCAATTTCGAAGAGCTTTCGATTGCCGTTTTGCGCTTTTTCTAGCTCTCTTAGTTTTTGAGATCGTGGGAGTCTTTTTAGCCCCCCACCAGGGCAAGGTGGCTTACCGCCACGGGGCAAGGGATAAGGTTCATAGAAAAAGGTTCAAAGAGGCTTCCCAAAACTTTTGGGTCAAGGTCATTCAAGGTCATTGACCTTTAAGGTCACAATATAGTATACTACTTATAATGTCACTTCGACTAACACTATAGCCACTGTTTGGCGGGAAATGAGGATTGAACTTTGCAAATGACCTTTAACCTTGACCTTTGACCTTGACTTTTGTATTGGGGTACCCTATCGATGACGTCATAGCATAATATATTTCAGACCAGGTAACGTCATTCAGCCGGACGCACAGTGGTCAGTGACCTTGAAAGTGCAGATATGACCTTGACCTGTGACCTTTGACCTTGACATCATGTGAAGTGACCTTGACATATAATCCCGGTTATATGGAGTTATGAGGTCACCACTCGGTCTCCAATGCAAGCTAACTGGTCCGACCGCGCATTTACGGTGATCTCAAAATGCAGGTCTGACTTTGAAAGCCTATAAGTAAAAAAATTTTCGACAGATTTTAAAAAAAAGTCTTCACCAATGGACGCGCTATTAGATTCTGTTAAATGTGGCCAAGTATCATTTTTCGGCTACAGGCGGTTCTCCGCCCACCTTGGAAAAACAGGTAGGGGGCCTCCGAGGCCCCCTCCAGTGCGCGTGTTAAACATGTTTGATCCTGGTCGACATTTAGTTAACTTTGGAATGCTGGTCACCAAAGTTTTTGTGGCCCCATTTTCATTATATTGTAGCATTTTTGAAAGAATATCTATTTTTAGGGATCAAAAACAATTATATTTACTCCTAGTACATAGTTTCAATCCAACGTTCAAAGCTACACGCTAGAATGTGAAACCTGATGTTTTGGGCAGCTTTTAAGTTGAGATGTCGATGACTTGAATTTTCCCGCCACATGCATTACCTACATAGACACATACGTGTGTGGTGTATGATGGATCGGAATGAAAATGTCTCCTGATTATTTTGATAAATATTTTGGTGCGCTATATGTAGTCACCAGATATTCTGGTCAATATCAGCTTTAGTGGCGAAGTTGGCCGTGATAGGCAAAAATCAGGTATCTAATTTACCCTAGAAGGTGACCTGATGGCCTATGGCCGTACAAATTAAAATCAGTTGCAAATCTCAAACAGGTATCAGTTCACAAAAAACGAGGGGTCCGACCCGACCCCACCCCAGGCGGAACAGGGATAAGAAACGGAATCAGAACTACCAGTACAAGGTGAGGTGCTAAATTCAACCAGGCACCTGGTACCGAGACTGAGAGATAACACTTGAGAGCATAGTATGTGGA
Source organism: Lepas anatifera (assembly GCA_034440635.1). Lineage (NCBI taxonomy): Eukaryota > Metazoa > Arthropoda > Thecostraca > Lepadidae > Lepas > Lepas anatifera. Next base: position 993,226 of record JAOTON010000484.1, on the reverse strand, counting down.
TGGCTTGCATGTGGCTGATCCCCGAAAACTTTATAGTGTTATTATTCGCATGGTATAGGCAATGTCAAATTCGCTTTCCAATTAAAACAGTTCATTTCTTTTTATGTAATCTGGACATAAATGATACTTTGGAAATGTTTTTGTGCTGAAATTTTAGAGTAAAAAATCAAAAGCTTTGTGAACGTCGAAACTTTATGAATCTTGGATGTATTATTGTATTGTATTGTATTGTATTGTATTGTATTATATGTATATTCATTCATCGCCAACAGGCCAAAGTACCCAATTATAGGCGTAGTCATCATAAGATTAACACGTGCAGCGACGGGGGGATGGGTACCCGCCCCCTCGGGTTTTTCGGAGATAGCATAAAGACGGCGGCACGTAGCACCGCCGTACTTGGCATGCCTTTTCCCTCATCATTTTATAACTTCTGTGAAAATTTTAAGGTTAGGTCATCTCAGGTCAGGTCACCAGTACAGGTCAAGTGACCTGACCTCAAAAATAGTTTAAGATTGCATACGTCAGAACAGGGTGAACTTATCCGATTGTAACTCATATCACATAATGGGCCCACCGAGTTCTCTAAAATATGTTCCGGTATTTTTGATATCGATGACTTAAGGTCAGGTACGACCATGACTTCTCCGTTGGAAATACATGGGAAAATGGTTTTAACTGAATAACTTAGTAACAGATGGCGATACATCGTTTATTTTAACTGCATTATATTTTTCTTGCCTTTGCAGTTCAAATGATATAAATCTTATATATTTCGACCTTGACCTGACCTCAGGTCAGGTCAAATCCTTGATTTGACCTAGCAAGGCCAAATTATATATCATTTGATTCGGCTTGCTGCGTGGATTCATATAGTTAAAGTCGTTTTTCTATATCTTTACTTGTTCAGATGTAATGGCCGAAAACCTTCATTTACATGTTATCCCTATGATGGTATGTTTTGACCTCTCGTGACCTTAAATGTGACCTGACAAAAAATGATCCACATATTTTTGATGGCGAAGTGGATGGGCTACCAACACCGTTTACCGTTTTTCATTACCTACCGTGGTTCTCGAGATCTTAGGAGGGGGCGGGTACCCCCGTCAAAGCGAAGGTGGCTCAGACCCCGTCAATGCGCGTGTTAAAATACAATAAACGCCCTTCACTCCATTAGAATAAACGTTCCTCACATACACCCTTTGGGTCCGTACAGCGAGGTCATAAACTAACAAATGTTAACACTCTATACACTTGGAACCGCGGTACACGGGTACCCGCCCCCCTCGGGTTTTTCGGGAAATGCATAAAAGCGGCGGTGCGTAGCGCCACCGTACTTAGCATACCTTTTCTGTCATCACTTTTACAACTTTTGTCAAAATTTTAAGGTTAGGTCATCTCAGGTCAGGTCACCAGTACAGGTCAAGTGACCTGACAAAAAAGTTTAAGATAGCTTAAGTCGGAAAAGATGAACTTATCCCTTTGAAACTCATATCAAATAATGGGCCCACCGAGTTCTCTAAGATATGTTCCGGTATTTTTGATATCGACGACCTAAGCTCAGGTACGAGCCATGACCTCTCCATTAAAAAATACATGGGAAAAATGGTTTTAACTGAATAACTTAGTAACGGATAGGGATAGAGCGTTTATTTCAAGTGCATTAGACTTGTTTTGTCATTGCGGTTCTAATGATATGCATTTTATCTGATGTGACCTTGACCTGACCTCAGGTCTGGTCAAATCTTTGATTTGACCTAGTAAGGTCATATTATACATCATTCGATTCGGCTTGCTGCGAGGATTCATTTAGTTTAAATTGTTTTGCTCTATCTTTACCTGTTCAGATGTAACGGCCGAAAAACCTTCATTTACACGTTATCCCTATGACGGCATGTTTTGACCTCTAGTGACCTTAAATGTGACCTGACAAAAAAGCGTACAAATATTTTCGATGGAAAAGTGGATGGGCTACCCCAAAACCTTTTACCGTTTTTCGCTACCTTGTGTGTTTCTCGAGATCTTAGGGGACGGGTACCCACCCCCGTCACAGCGAAGGTGGATCAGACCCCCGTCAATGCGCGTGTTAAAGCGTTGGAAGAATGCATTTTATCTCGGGGAGCAGTCAGCTGGAATGAGTTCATTCTAACCGAAAGGAGAAATGCTAACTTTGATGGCAAATGGCAGTAATAAGACGGCCTCTCGTCGGCGGCACGTGGCCTCAGATACTGTCGTCTGGGGCATTTGTTAGCTGACACCGAATTCGCATATTGAGCGTCCTAAATGGAGCCACGTGCATGTCCCACAGCCTGATTAAAAATCCGGCAGCTACGAGAAACACCCCAATAGTTATCACGAGCAGTGGAGGGGGCCTAATATGCCCCCACCTAGTTTTGGCTGGAGAACCATTCATTTGAGAGGACGAGGACAGCTACATTTGAGATAATTGATGAGTGTGTCCATCGGTGAAATGATTTTTGAAAATCGGTCAATTTTTTAACCATAGGTTTTTAAAATCAGACCTACATTTTGTGATCGTCGCCATCGCGCGGTCGCACCACACTATAAAAAGTTGAGCACCACCAAATGCTAAATGCGTGCTATAGCATTCAAGCAGCATAAATGGGAGCCAAAGAGGCAGATGTTGCTTGAATGTAGCATCCGCAGCTTTATTTTTACAAATTAGCTTCTCTAATTTAATTATGTGCTAGCGTGTTGCTGTTTTTCAGCACCCGGTCACCCACAAGGAATGCTTTTCTAGCATCTTTCCGATTCCCCTGAAAAAAAAGCGCGCTAAAAGGAGTGCGCGCGCGCTGCATTTCCGGCTTGAATAGCCTTAAAGTGCTATGTTGAGCATCTTAAACGATCTTGGCGGGAACTTTTAGCACTATTTGCTGCTTAATTTACCACGCGCCGCGTCCTCGTGGTCAGTCAAACGCCATCTTTCACCATGTGCTGGTCTGTCAATAATAGGCATTGCGCGCATGGGCGAAAGCTCCCAAAGACCAAAGTCTGGAGGTAAGTGGACATACTAGATATACATTTATCGAGTTTGATCGCATATATGAACACAGGTGAATTTTGTCTCGATCTCTGAAAAAGCACAGCCTTAAGGTATCTCGCAGCGAGGAATTTACTCATCGCCCAATTAAGCTGCCCCGATAGGTAAGTGAATGGTTTGAGGGGGAGGTCAAGGGATCCAAAATTGTGAAAAATATGATTTAGGGAGAAAATAAACCAAATCGAGTGGTTGGGAGGGAATGCTTATTTTGCCACTTGGGATCCGCCACTTGCAATACTATTATTGGAAGTCGATTTCCTGGTCATGTAGATACCTATTTCCAGAGGGCCTGGAAAGTTAGGCATAGACACAGAAATATTCTTTATGTCGAGAGGGCAAAAGTCGTCAGCGCTGGCGGCGGCGAACGTGATTCTACCTACCCATAGGCGTAGGAACCTCCAGAATATTGGGGGGGGGGGGGCAGCCAAACTTCAACCTGAAGCTGGCAAAAACTTCCCATGCCAGGACTAAAACTTTCGGATTTGGACTCCTCGTTGTCTTCTATACCGGCTGTTTATAAAAATGTCCGACTTCCTACCATCTTAGATGAGATCAGGAATTTTTTGGCCTGATATTGGATGGGGCAATGGCCCCTGCGTCCCTGTTCCTACGCCTATGTACCTATCACAATTTGTTAACGGAAAATGTCCAAAATCGGCTCAAAGTTGGGGGGGCGCACTGTGCCCCAGTCCAAAGATTGGGGGCCAGTACCCCCTGCCCCGGAACCTGTGCCTATGAAGTTGGGAGTGGAACATTTATTTGCCGTGCTGTTACTAAATTTCTGCATTAACCCGTTCCTCCGAGATGTTTCTCTTGTATGCACATACCTTACGTTGCGAAATTAAACGCATTTTTTTGGCACTTAGCCCGATTTGAAGCGTTAGGAATACACGCTGCCTGACAAAGGGGCTGGTGTTCTGGGAGTTAGTGTTTGGATTTTGTCTGGGGTAATTGTGATAAAAATGATCATTATCTGCCAAAAATATATTTTAGAATTTTTTTAGGAATCAAAGCTACAAAAGACGACAGTTTCGCCTCATGGCATGATCTCGACTAAGCATAAACACTAAAAAAACAGCACATATTTTTAAAATATTGCACGTCCATTTGATGTTTACGGTCTTCTCGCAATGCAACCCTTCTTCAACAATGAACATATCATTTCACGGGGGAGATTAGGAGGGAGGGGAGGGATCCAGTGTTAGGCTTATTTTTTAAGCCCACTACCCATTTAAATAGGTAGGCAGGAGTGCCCTTCCATACCCGTGCGGTCATTACCTAATTCTGTCCGATTGAACACATCAAAAATAGGTTAGTTTCATTGTGTTAGTTGACCGCACCAATCCCTGCTCTTTTTATATGTTAGTTACTCTCTGCATTATCCCAATTTTAGTATGTTCCCGCGTCAAGGCCCCGACGAAGGTTTAGGTTAACTAGTTACTATCGATGGGGCCAGGACGATAGTCATGTTAGGGTACCCTAGAAAATATAAATGTGATGGTAAAAAATAAATTTAAATAATAGTTATGAGGACTGGAACCCTATTTATGCAATATATTTTGTGATGGGCCACGAGCTTCCTGCTTTGTTCATGGTGGGTCTGTGTTGGGGAATTTTCATTTACTCGCTGATTTTGACTTCTGGGCTGTCGCGTAAGTTGCTGAGGAGGCAGATAATTGTCATTTTTATCAAAATCATCATGTCAACCTTGCCAGTGCTACTCCGCCATTTAAGTATATTTTCTAGGGTACCTGAATATGATATCCCGTATTTGATCCACCAGCCTTTTCATCCTGCGCATAATCCATGCTATTATTTTGTTTACCAATTGCTTTTAAAAACACACAGAAAAATCCTGGGCTAAAGCGGGGGGCTGATATTGGCAAAGGGGTTAGACGTTGACCCGTGGGATGACCTAATGCAGGTGCGTCGCCACCGGTAAAAAAGAGCGGGCCAGCCAATTTTTAACTTGATGCTGACAACAAATAAATATACATTTCGTGCTTAAAATGTATGCATTCGCTCTTGAAAGGCTCATTTTATTATATCTGGAATTTTTGGTGGGCGGTGGTGCTGCTGAGATGGTTCAATTCAGCACTTTCCGCCTCAGAAGAGCTATTTTTAAGCTAAAAATATTGGTGCTGTTCATACTTTTCTAGGTTGCTAAAAACAAGCTTGGTGCTAGTTTTTTATAGCTCCCTCTCGCTGCTAATTGGATTAGCATCCTAGAGCTGCTAAAATTTTGTCACTTCAGGTCCTAAATTCGTAATATTAGCACCATGTTGACAAAAAGCAGGGTGGTGCTAAATCGATAAATTAGCCCCAAAAACATTTAGTACCCCGAAAATTGGCTTAAAGCTAGCAGCAAAAGTCGGTATTTTTGCCTGTCTGATAAGCACCTTCTGGATGCTCAACTTTTTACAGTGCAGTTCGCCTGCAATGCAGACAGAGTAGTGACGTAATAACATCATATAATCGCAATTGTATGTCAATGTCACGTCACATGAGGTTGAAGGTCAAAGGTTACAGGTCCAGGTCATAAAAACATTTTCAAAGTCATTGACCCCATTGCTCCGGTTAGATGAAAACCCTCAGCACGATGTATGTTATGCTATTACTTCATAGTTAAGGTTACTCAATGTCAATGTCAATGTCAAGGTCACAAATTAACCCCGCCCACCGGGGACCTCACCGGGGATCGATGGCTCCCCTAACCAAAATATGGGAGTTAGCGCAAATCTGCAAAGGCAATAGAAACGCGGAATTCAGTAAGAAATTACTCACATGTTTTAGAGCTCAGGTCAATGGTTTGACCTCAGAGGTCAAATTAGGTCAAGATCGGCTATTTTCACTCAAATATGCAATGATTAAGCAAACTGGGCATAACCTATGTCATTAGGGCATTGAGGCCTGAAAGTACATTTGATAGAAATTGCCAGTACGTTTTCCGCTATGGGAACGTAAAGACCTCCGCCAGTTGTTTGACCGCCAGAGGTCACCTCGGACCTAATATGACCTGAGGCACGAAAGGTCAAAAGTGACCTTGTTGTATATCAAATGAAAGCCAGTGACAAGACAAACACGATGGTGTTTGTTTCACCGCCAGTCAATTAGGTCAAAGGTTATTGTCAAAATACTGTTTTTGACCTCGGTGACCTTGATGACCTTGAAAAGTCAAAGGGCAATATGACCCCTGGGATCCGGAAAGGGTGTCCAAAAACGTTGTTCTGAGCAGTCTGAGTATTGCAATCATTTTTGTGGCTTTTATATCATGAAACAACTTTTCCCCATGCTTTCCAATGGGAGGTCGCCTCGTGACCTGACCTCAGGGCACGAAATAAAAAATCCCGGATATACACCTTGTAGACCCTGGAGGGGTTATGAAGTGTAGGAAGTTTCAAATCGATCGACTTTGAAATGTAGCCTTACAGAGCTCTAAAGGGAAGTGAGGTGACCTTGGTTGACCTCGTCTGGTGACCTGACCTTGTGACCCGGGTAAAAATTTCAGGGATGATGGAAAATGATGCAGTGAGAGGTAGAGCCCTCAACCGCGGTGCTGCGCCTCGTTGTTTTTCTGCTATCCCGAAAAACCTTAGGGGCCATCGATGGCCCCGGTGGGGCGAGGGTTAAAGGTAAAGGTGTTTTGTGAAGTTCAAACCTTAGTTTTCCACCCAAAGTTTGCTATAGTGTACATAATTGGGAGTAAATCATACTGTTACATCATAGTCTAGTGACCTTGAATGAACTCGATTTGAAACTTTCAGAGAACATTGCATGAGAACTTTCCTCTACGAACTTAGCCCGCTTCGAACTTCCAGTGTATTCCCGTCTTTGCACGCATAATTAAGGGCATCTCCCAATAGTTCTCCAGCACGATCTAGACTTAACCATTACGAAATTGTTTGAGCTTGAGGATATTGAACTAGGGCAATACAACTTAGCTATAATGTTGGCACCATCACCCCTAGACGGCTCCAAACGGGCACTTTTTAACCGTCATGGATTTTTATATATCAGGGGGAGGCTTTAGGACATCCCTCTACTGCGCGTTGACGCCAGACCCCTCTCTACTGCGCGTGTTAAGACAGGAGCTCAGGTAATATCATCGCCGCATGAATCGCTTCTCTAGTTTATGTGACACTTTGTTTAAAACAAGTAACCTGTGGAATACATTTGTCAAGGAGTTTCTTCCTCTGTGTTTTGCCATGCTCCATGGTGTTTGCTCATAAAGGACATAACATTTTTCTAGGACTGGGCGGTATTTGCATTGATCTGCCTCACGCATTTGACAGCCAGAGCGTTCACCGTCTCGGACAGATTGTCTCCTCAGCAGTCCCTTCTATCTTTCTGCTCTGATGTGCGGCAGCAGACGCTCTAAGCCGTTATCCAATTGATCCAATCGCTGTCAATTTGGTGACCGATTGTGCATGTCTGGTTGCGTAGGTCACCCACCGGGTCGCGGCACAAACCCAGGCCCGGTTAAAAATTCAGCGCATCAGCCAGGCCCGTGCCACATGAGCTGGTCAGCCTCACCAGGACACTGCCTTAACACGTACCCCACTGGGATCCCTGGCATGACACACCCCGCTGGCAGGGGGAGGGTGTATTTCACTCCCCCACAAAACAATTGGCGCGGCTAAGTAAAAACAGCATAGCAAAATTTCAGCTTTATGTTTCTGATGTATGTACATTAGGGTGCATCAAACGCCCCATGATTTTTATTTTTTGATAAATTAGCCTCGTGGCCCGTCACATTTTGTTGTTTTAGATATGAAAACCTCAAATCCCAATTTTTTGGAAAATCTATGTTTGGTTAGGGGTGCCACCTAGCGGTCAAAATTTCCTATTTTTGCAATTTTTACTATTCGTTGGATCGCCCGTGAAATTTTTATTATCATAAAATCGGGCCAAGCAGTGGTCAAATACTGTTTTTCAAGCTCCAAATTACCTGTGCAGTCACTTTCGCGCATTTTGGACGCCAGCTAGTGGTACCACCTGACGGTAGAAGTTTGCAACGTTTGGCGTTTTGGTGAGTTTTTATCGAACATAATTGTTGAACCATCCTAGATTTGAACTTTGTTGTAATTATGAACTACTATCCCTGTAGGTCCAAATTATCTGTGCAAGGCATTTATAAATTTTGACAATGAGTGACATCTGGTGGCCGAAATGAATTCTTGAAGTTTTTAATAAATTAATGACTATGAAAAAATGAGTAAGAAGTTTTGGTTGAGGTCCAACGAATATTTGTGTCGCAAATCCCACTCAAATGACAGATATCACCTTTAAAATTTCCGGACCAATATTTCATCTTCTTTTGTCGTTGTTTTTCAACGAATCATCCATTTTCTTTCATAATGTTTCATAGTTTTTGGGAGTTCTCGCGCGAGCTTCTCTCATTTCAGTAATCCACCGGAGCACAGTGGACGGCTCGGTTGGGATATTTCGTGAAATAACCCAATCGTTCATCGATCTGAGGTAATATTCTTATTACAATACAAGGACAGTTATAAAATGCTGAGACCAAAACATCTTGATTCATCAATCTATGAAATGCTTGAAAGTTCCAGCTTAAGTACCTTGCCTGAAAAACACCGTTCTGGGAGCTAAGTTCATGTACGATGATTAAAGGGAATGTGGCACCTTGGTCGAATCCTGGAATTTTGTGTAATTAGGCATACTTTTGGCTAAAAATAATGAAACCACTCATGATTTATCTGAAAAATGTACAATAAGCGTAATATTTTGATTTTTAAAATACTCCTCTAGGAAAAGAAATAAATATCTGCCTGTGAATGATGCCATTATTTGGCAACCACTACCATACTTGAAACGCTTCAAAGGCTTCAATTGGCTGATGCTCATCGTGAAGTCAGCATATGTCGTCACACCAGCAGCTCACAACAAGGGCCGCCCGGTGAGGGGTAGATGAGGGGTAGGTGTCAGGTAGGTTTTAGCTTTTTTTCTACGGAAATATTGAGTTCCAAGACAAATGATATATGGAGTACTGGGTTTTCTGACTTGCTTTACAACTTGGCTATCTCAGTTAAAAACACGTTATAAAGTTGCCACCTTCCCTTTAACGCCAACAGCGGATGTTTCCAAATTGACACGAAATGTCTTAGATTGTTGTATTCGTGTTACTTTAGGTTATTGCTTAAGTTATTATTGTAGTTAACATAACACCGATCTTTCGATAACAAATACGAAATTTGTAATAGACATTCATAGCACAACTCACGGCCTATTTGATTGATTTTTGGGGCTTAGCGACGCACCAACTGCCAGGGTCATACGGCGTCGCCAACTCTTTCCCTTTTGGAAGGGTTTCTTGGGAGCCAGCTTGCTCCTCGTTCAAGTAAGTCCCCTGGCCTTGAACCCGGGTCGGCTGCGTGGAAGCCAGCTGCGCTGACCACTCCACTACTGCGCTCACAACTCATGGCCTCGGAAACACGTCAAGTTCAGTTGCGCTAGTTTTGACCACTGATAGTCACACTTGACTGTTTCTATTTTTACTATTCACACAATTCCACTTTCTTCAGCACACAGATTACTCGTGTTTTGGTTTCCTTCAGCGTGGATCAGGTTGCCTTTTCCGTTTTTTTCCGACCGCTTGCAGAATGTTCTGCAAGTGTCGCTTAGACTGCGCTGTTGTTTGAAAGTCCCAGGCCATCTTCCCCCCCCTTACGGCGGTATTATTGGGAACATGTATGGCCCTGGGCTTTACCCTAGATGCCTGGTAGGTAGGTGAGTCGGGCCTGTCACTGACATCCAGCTCTAGGAACCCGGTGTCCAGCTTCAGGAGTCTGAATTTAGACCACGTTTCAGGTTCAGCCAGGTCTACCACCTTAGTCTCTTTGCTCCAACTCTGCAAAAACATGGTTTCCCGGACCCACTTCCTGGACGACTGAGAGGTGCCTCGGGTATGATCTTGAGCTTCACCACCAGAAAACGTTTTGCAAGTCCCCATAACAGGACAAGTGCTGGTTGAGATTCAGATCATGCCATGGGGAATCCACCGCGTCCTGGCATATCATCTATTGCAAGCCATAGACGGAGGTGATGAAGGTCCCGAACCGCCAAAGCTTTGACATAAGTTCCTGCGTTGGGGCTTTTTGGTCTTGAACGTAAAGAATGTGGTGCTCGGACGTGCATAACTTCATCGCATAAGGCAGGCTGCTCATCCATCTAGCTCTACGCATTGCTCCTGAGCGTCGAAAATATACATCTGGATTATTTGAGCTAAGGAAAGTAATTCCTAGTTCTCTGAACTCCCCCATGGTCGTCACGGCTCTGTTTCGGACTGACAGTTTGAAGGAGGTTCTCTTTGAGTTCCGTCAGGAACGGACGACTTTCTGGTGAAGTTGAGTTGATTTGAAAGATAAACTCAACCGTCTTTCATATTTCGCTTATCTTGATAAAGAACCAATTTCGAAATATTGCTCATCTTTTTGGCCCGTTTTTTCTTTAATGTATAATGAATGTAAGTAGGTTTTTGTTAGAATTATTGGTTAGGCAAGCATAATTTCTAAATATCGAGTTTGTTGAAAACACTGACGTGGACTTTTCCCCGACTTAGTGCATGTCCGCAGACCAGAGCAGAGCCTTGTTCAGCCGATCTTGGATTTGGATGCAGGCGGCTGATCGATGACCTGTGTCCAACCCAGTTGTGGCAAACATCATTTTCACCACTGCGTCTGAGTACTCCCACTGTTCAAGAAGCTCAACCGTCAAATTCGATATGGGGGAGCCGTATTTTCCATCCGCTCTCTTACTCTACTACGGTGTAACCAGCAATTTGATTCCATGTCCGCTCGCCACAATTTGTCTTCGTCTTTCTTCGTTCTTAGACTTGTGTGTACGAGAAGGCATCAAATTACGGCAAAACGGTAGTTTATCATCCCAAAAATTAGCTGCAGGCAGGACCAATGTCCTGAATAAATAAAAACGAATGAACAGAAACCAATATAAATTTGAAACTTCGGCCGCCAGGTGGTGCCATAAAAAGAAATCCAAAATGCACGAAATCCGTCTCGCAAGTACCCTGAGGTCGATTCAGCAAAATCTCGTTTCAACTGGACCAAAATACAAAATGATTCTGTCCACACATTTAATGAAACAAATTGTAAAAAAAACTGCCAAAATTGATTTTTCACCACCAGGAGGCACCCCTAAAAGATGTCTAAAATCCATGAAATTGGGCATGCATGTGCTTTTAGACCAGTGCAACAGTGTTTGGTCACAAAACAGTCCACTAATAAAATGAGACGACTTCTGAGGTCGATCCAAAGTATATCCAAAAATGGTCAAAATTGAAAACTTTGGCCGCTAGGTGGCACCCCTAGCCCCTTTCGAAATTTCAAAATATTTCATATTTGGACTTACTAGGTCCAAGGCAAAAATTTGGCCGGGCCGCGTAGCTAATTTCAAAAGTCGGGGCATTTGATGCACCCTAATGCACATACATATAAGAACATCAAGACGGCCACAACTAAGAAAAAGACAGTCAGCCATTCAGACATGCAGACATACATGCAGATATGCACAGCTCCAAGTACAACAGACGGGATGATGAAACAAATAGAGCGACCATCAGCCAATACACGGACCGAGCGTCAGATATAATTAAATATACAAGAAATAGGGAAAAAGAACACAGCCGACAGGTTCACGTCGTACACTAATGCTCATTCACTAGGAGTTAGTGTCACCACCCTCCCAAATTTGCCTTCCCTTAAGTTTGGCATGCGGTCGGAAGTGACAGGTTTTGTTTCACAAGAGGAGCTTGAAGAACACAAAGATACCTGCCAATCACAAATATTAGAATGCTAGTGAACCTGGTGGCCTAGATCTCTGTATTTGCCAATGAAATATTTATGAAAACTGTTGTCAATGTTATCTTATTCTTGGAACTTTCTTTCAACGTTCCAAATGAGGGGGTCGTGGGGATATGTGAAATTTTGATCCTCATTTTTCATGGTCAGCGTCAATTGCATTCATTAACCATCGCTCAATCAGACGAGAGGGGGATTCAATATCCCATTTTTACATTAATGTCTTACACTAACATTTTACCATTGAAACATCTCGGAGGTATATTCCGATGTACAGGAGATTAACAGAAACTAGTTAAACACCCGCCATCATATTGCATTCTGACGCTACGTTGATTGCTGTCACTTTTGGCTCATTGAGATCAGGTTTTGAAGCAGCAGGCAGTTGCTCGGGGACGTCGGGTCATTTCACGCTGTCCCGAACCCATACTGGGTACGTTTGGAGTGAGATATGAGACAGAATCCAAATCGAGATGGAAACGTCCTGCCCAAGGCACTTAAGCAATCCACTGGATAGGTTCAGGGAAAGCCGCCAGACCATTGTGAGCGAGTTATGTAAACACAAGAGAATCTAATTCCAGTTGCAAGAAAGCACAGTCTTTTTCTCCTTTTACATAAAATGGCAAAAGTTATAGTTGGAGTACCAAATAGAGCTAAGTTTGAGGCAATTTGTAGGGACCATTTGCTTCCTCGCGTTACGGTGAATCGAAAAATAGGCAATATGCATAGCATATCGCATACTCAATGTGAATATCAATCGAGTTGCAATACTAATCCAGACGCAATGGAATACAAATAAAAATTATATCATGATTTCCTGGCAAGTTATTGACCCATATCTAAAAACTGCTTAAGTAGTAACAGATGAACTCACAGGGGTCACTGGTTAAAATTTCAATATGAATCTGGAAAGGGGCCTAGGATACTACGTTTTGGAGAAAAGGAAGATATTGTGAGCTGTATTCGCATAAATTGAATCATTTGTTTATTTTTATGAGGGTTTCATGAGCAACAGGTGTGCATACCAAATGATAACTCAAGTCATTCTAGATAAAACAGATAATGATTTTCCCAATGCCCGTTTTTCCCATGTATTTCCAACGATGAGGCCATTATCTGTACCTGACCTTAGGTCGTCGATATGAAAAAATCCCGGCACATATTTTGTAGTATACGGTGGGCCCAATATGTGATATGAATTTTAATTCGATAGATGAACCCTCACCCCCGTCACAACTACATAAAAAACAAAAAGGTACCCATAACCCCTTCTCCCAGTAAAATCTAAAGCAGCCAATCCGACGTTTTCCGGCGGTTGCCCCCCCAAACCAACCGGCAACCACCACAACAACCCTGTTCTTAATTGTGTTATCTTAAATGTTTTTGGAGGTGAGGCCACTTGACCTGTACTGGCGACCTAACCCGAGATGACTTTTCCTTTAAATTTTTGGAAAAGTTGCAAAATTAATCCAAATATAACGTGTTAATTCCGGCGGCGCTTCGTACCGCCATTTTTTGGTGCCACCGAATAAGACGAGGGGCGTGTTAAAACACCTTTCCCCACCGGGGCGAGTGTTAAGAGTCTTGCTCGTGAGGGCATTACTCTGGGCTGTGGGGCTGTAAGCATAGGTGAAGACAGCAGACGTAATAATCAACATTACCAATAACTATCGCATGAAGAAGAAAATTAACGTTTGGAACAAGAAAGCCCATATCGAAAACGACTTCCTGTATGCATGTATTTCCCCAGAACCTGAAAATAGATCGCAAAACAATGATGCATTCAGTTCACTGCGCATCCCTGCACCGCAACTTCCGGTTCCTTTTGGAATGACGCTGCAGGAAGCAATTTAGAGCTGACTGCGAATCCTATTCTCCGAACCCGTACGGAGCAGAAGGGAGGAAACCCTCTTGCAAAGGGCCAGCCGACGCCGCAAACTCATTACCCCCTGCAGTTAATTAGTGCTCGGATAATGTCTCCACTGATCCGCTCTGCAAATTGAATTTCGGCCTCGCATGCAGCCGACTGTTCAGGCAGTCGGGCACCCAATGTGACAGCGGACCGGGCCGTTCACCATCAGACCTGTCATATCTCTGGCGACGGCTGGAGCTGCTTATGAGAGCCGGTCTCGGATTAAGACAGTCGTGTCCATCATTTGCTCCGTCTGGGTGTCGCTGCGGTGACACGCTGTCGGACGCACTCTGCGATATGTCTATGGTCTTCGTCAGCTATGATTGCCGTCCAACAGTCTAGCTGTCGGTGGCAGGAAAAATCCGGGGATACGTTCTGTCACTGAGATGAGTTTTTCGTTTAATATTTCGTTGCTTCTTTTTGGTATTCATTAGATGCAACCAATCTAATGTATGTGGTTTAAGGACCCTGAAAATCATGCGCAGTGAACTATCTGATCTTATCAGCGACGTGTCTTGGGATAACGTGATCCTGAACCCGTATAATTACGTTTAACACGCGCGCTGCTGGGGTTTATATTAAGTCCCCTCCATATCTTATTTCCTGGGAAAGCTAAAACAAAGCTACGGGAGGCTTTCAAAAGCTTTTGAAAAAGAAAGGTAACTTATACGGAATATTTTTACGTCAGGTAAACATTGAGGTCACCAGACGTCAAGGAAAGTTCCCTAGGACATTGGAATTTTTACTCTATATGTTTTACCGCACGAAGCTACAGAAAATACTTAGGCATGATTGGAGTCGTCTCATTGTGACAAAGTGTGGAATGTATAGTATGACCATGTTAAGTCAAATGGGTAAAATGACCTGGCCTTAAACTAGGTACCTAATGGCCACATGGTGACCGAGTATAAGCATACTGCATATCAATCAACTCCCCGTGATAAAATGACCACAATGAAAGCAAAATGAAAGCTCTTTTTAAATTCAGCGCGAAACTATTGAAAACATAATCCCTGCGCCCTTATGTGACGTCACATGATCTTTGAGAAGTCAGATGCTCAAAACCCGAATGTACGGTCAAGCTGGTAGCAAAAATCCATGGTACTGAGACTTGCACGCTGATCTATCCAATATTTACTGAAAATAACACTTTCTGTTTTTCACCCATAAGTCTATAATGGGGTGGAAAGATTGACGCAATCTCAGGTCAATTACATCAAAGTTCCAAGAAATAGTACATTTTTGGAGCCTAATGACTTCGTCATATTGTGAAGGTCTGGAAATCATCGGTTGGAAAATGGTCATTTGGCACTGCTTCAAACTCGTGATTTTGAGTTTTTAAGGTCGGGTCATTTGGCCTTGAATAATTCATTGACCTGGAACATTACCCAAAATTGGTAAGATGCGTAAAATCAATCAAGGGATAAGGCACAGCAAGTTGTGTTGTTTGCGTCTCTTCTTTTCTGCGTTATTTGGGAAGAACCAGGAGGGGCGAGTTTTATCCCCCCAAGCGGGGAGCGCGTGTAAATGACACTCAGTTGGTACCAGTGAGCCAAGAGTCTGTTAAAATGGCTTTCTTTGTAAACATTTACCACGCAAAAACCACAACACTTTCAAAGAGTCTTAAAGACTCTCATGCGTTATCAATATCCAACGTTGGATTAGGTTAACACGCACAATGAAGGGGGTCTTTAACCCTATTTCTGTCAGGCTCCCGGCTACCCCTATTTCCGGCAAGGGGGGCAATATCGGCCCCCGTAAGATCTCGTAATCTATCCGGCCGATTTTGAAAATACAAAGTGCTATAGATTCCCCTGACGCTAAACTTTATTTTGAAAAACGAAAATGTCAAAATATTGTTTTTTAAGGGGAAGGTGGTGCAAAATATACATTTTTGTGTATTTTTTTACTTTTACATAACCCTTGACTCTCTTGTACGATTTTCACAAAACTAGTTCAGATTTACAAATAATTGACTCAAAATTGTCATATACTCGAGGTACGCAAAAATTCGGAATTCAATGGCAGTTCCAGGACCAGGGCTATGAGGGGAAATATATGCAACCCAAAAAGATTTTGTTACGCAGATTAGAAGCCGTCATATACTGCTTGGCATCTTTGACACATGAATAAATGAAAAAAACAAAAAACTCACCAGGGGCGGATGCAGTAAGGTAAAATAGTGGGGTAAAATACATACCTACAACATGCGAGTGGTATGCATGAGTATATTAGTCCCTCGACTAGTTGAAATTTATTTCTGATAATTTTTACCCTCCCATGGCAGCTCTGGGAAAGGGGGTGACATAGGCGGATCGAGGACTCTCGTCTTGTGGGGGGGTGGGGGTGATTGAAAGCACATTTTCAATATACGACGATATTGAGTCGGGGTGGTGATACTGGCTGGGAATATATATTTTGAAAATGTAATGTTGCCCCCTCAAATACTGAAATTTTTCGGCCATTGGTAAAACGTTCCGTATGCTGTTGTCTCCGTGATCTGTCTATGGGTGAAATATTTCCTTAGTCGTTCCTGAAACTGAATACATACAGAGCATGCTAGTCTCGCATAAAGCCCTAAGTGAACAAACATATGCTTTTATATTTGTGATTTACTCTACATTATAGTGACTGGACACGCCTATGGTAATCTAAAATTTGGTTATAACTATTTTGAATTTTCATATACGCAATTGTATTCGCCCTGGCACGGCTGTAAGCAGTCGTCTTCTCACTTACTAACGTTTAGTCCTTCTTGATAACATTCCCCCCAATTTGAACTGCTGTAACTGCCCCTGATGAATACAAATAGTGACAATTGTGAATGTAATATCATCTCACATAACAAATGATATAATAAAACCATATAACTGATATCAGGATCAGCAGAGGCGGCTTCCTTTTACAAAGAACCCACCGCATACGATAATACTTGGTTTGTGGATAGAACCTCCCAAAAAATCCAGCCATAGCTCCGCCCCTGGTAAATATATAATCTTGAAAATTTCAGAAAACCTGCCTGTGCTAGTTTTAGGACAAGCCAAAAAGTTTCAAAGTTTTATCGCAAGCCGTTTCGGAGATATTCTTGAAAAACCTGAAGGGGGGGAATATTAGCCCCCTGCCGGAAATAGGGTTAAGCTCCCCCACCTATTTTTCCGAGGTGGCCCAAAGCATTGTTCACGGCCAGAAAATGTTATTCCGCTGCATTTGAGATCATTCAGGGGCGAGGCGACTGATAAGAATATTTCAAAAATAATTTATTAATGTATTGACTTATAAGCTTTAGAAGTCAGACCTATATTTTTGTACTGCCGTAATCACGCGGTCGCACCTGTTCGCCTGCACTGTAGACCGAGTGGTGATGTAATAACGCTATGTAATCAAGATTATATGTCAAGCTTATCTCACATGAAAGTCAAGGTAAAATGTCGCAAGCAATGGTCGTAGAAGCATTTCCAAGGTCAGTGACCACAGTGTTTTGGTCAGATTGCACATTACAAAATATGATGTAGGCTATTATTCTATGACGTTATATTTAAGGTTTTCAATGTCAATATCAAAGTTATTTTTCAAAGTCAAATCCTCATTTTCCGCTGAAAGGTTTCTATAGTGCCAGTGATATTGTGAATTCTTGGGAATATGTTGTTTTGTTTGAGTTTAGAAGCCTGACATTCTTTCCTTGAGTTCGGAAGTGTAGCATTCTGCGTCCCAGCGCTGAGTTTGACAGCGTATCTTTGCTACTGTCAGAAGCCGCCGAGCGAACTCTTTAGGTGAAATGTGACATTTCTGTAGTGCCTGAGCCTTCAGGTTAAGGGAAAGCCCTTGTGTTTTAATACGCGTGCGATGCTTAAAAGGCGCCCCGCTAACCCCTCACCTCCTGGTTTTCCCCAAAATCGCTAAAAAACGAAGAAACTCAGAACAACGAAACTTACAGTACCTTATCTCTAACCAATTTTACACATCTGACCAAATTTGTGGGTTAAGGTCATGTCAGGTCAAGGAGCTATTCAAGGTGGAGATAGACCAAGTGACCCGACCTCAAAACCGACCTTTGACCAAGTGACCCGACCTGAAAACCTAAAATCGCGAGTTTGAAGCGGCGCCCAGGGAACATCAGCGAACCGATTAGTTTAAAACTTCCACAATATTATAAGATCATTAGGGTCTACAAAGCTGCTGTCTCGGAATTTCGATATTGTTGACCTGAGGTGGGGTCAATTTTTTGGTCACCCCATTATAAGTCTAAGGTGAAAAATAGAATGGGCTCGTTTTTAGCAAACACTGTTGGATAGATAAAGCTGAAAAACCTCAAACCGTCTATTCTAACCACGATCTTTACCATAAAGTTGGGTTTTTGAGCATCTGACCTCTCAAAGGTCATGTCAGGTCACGGGAGCATAGAGTGATTGTTTTGCCAATAACTTCTCACTGAATTGAGATAAAGCTCCCATTTTGCGTGCATTGTGCTTATATTGTCACGGGGAGTTGATTGATATGCAACATGACCATACCAGGTCACTCTGATGACCCTGACCTAGCTCGAGGACAGGTCATTTTTACTATTTGAACTAGAAAGTTCATATTATACATCATTTGATTTGCTGCGATGAGAGGAATCCAATGATGCATAAAGATTTTCTCTAGCTCTCCTGAGGGCAGATCTATAGAGAGAAACGTACACTGCTCTGTTGAAAGCTTATGGAACCTTTTTTACCTTTGCTGTCCTCAATATTGACCTGACATACAAATTATTTGTATAAAATCTTTACGTCTTGTCAAGAGCTTTCGAACACCCCCATAATTTTCCTTTAGCTTTCGTGGGCAAAGAAATGCAGAGGGGGTGAGGCGAAAAATGCCCCCTCCCAGTGGGGCGCGTCATGCCAGGAACCCCAGCGGCGCGCGTGTTAATGGATGTGTTTTACCGATTGTGATAAGCAGCGTAGTTGAAGCGATGCCAGACCTATTTGGATACATCTGGAATAAGGACTTTGAAGAATGTATTTCGTCTTTTCCGATAAGGAGTGCCTCTTCTAAGTGATACAAATAGGTTACCCGGCTCCCGAGTTTGGTGTAAATATAGAAAAAATACATGTTTTAGCGACACCTCAACAAACATGGCTGAGGCATGAATGCAGCGAAAATACAAGCTCGAGCAGGCAGTGAATACGGCTTGGACCACACAGGAGGCAGTGAATACGACACGGGCCACACAGCAGACAGTGAATACGGCACGGGCCACACAGCAGGCAGTGAATACGACACGGGCCACACAGCAGGCAGTGAATACGACACGGGCCACACAGCAGGCAGTGAATACGGCACGGGCCACACAGCAGGCAGTGAATACGGCACGGGCCACACAGCAGGCAGTAAATACGACACGGGCCACACAGCAGGCAGTGAATACGGCACGGACCACACAGCAGACAGTGAATACGGCACGGGCCACACAGCAGGCAGTGAATACGACACGGGCCACACAGCAGGCAGTGAATACGGCACGGGCCACACAGCAGGCAGTGAATACGGCACGGACCACACAGCAGGCAGTAAATACGGCACGGGCCGCACAGCAGGCAGTGAATACGGCACAGGCCACACAGCAGGCAGTGAACGCCGGCCAAAGCAGGCAGTGAATACGACACGGGCCACACAGCAGGCAGTGAATACGGCACGGGCCACACAGCAGGCAGTGAATACGACACGGGCCACACAGCAGGCAGTGAATACGACACGGGCCACACAGCAAGCAGTGAATACGACACGGGCCACACAGCAGGCAGTGAATACGACACGGGCCACACAGCAGCCAGTGAATACGGCACGGGCCACACAGCAGGCAGTGAATACGGCACGGACCACACATCAGGCAGTAAATACGGCACGGGCCGCACAGCAGGCAGTGAATACGGCACAGGCCACACAGCAGGCAGTGAACACGGCACGGGCCACACACAGGCAGTGAACACAGCACGGGCCAGACAGCAGGCAGTGCATGCTAGGGTGTCCCATTTTTTTCGAGTTTCCCAAATACGAGCGAGGGAATTATGCAGCTATATAAGGACATCTAAATACAAAATTTTAGATTTGTGTCTTCATTTTTGGAGAATCGCCACCACCTTTACTATTTTGCTTTCCAACACCCATCGACGGGGGACAGGTACCCGCTACACAGATTTTTCGCAGATTGCCGAAAAAACGGCGCCCAGTGCCGCCTCACTTGATGTACCTTTTCCCTGATTTATTTTACAAGCTGTGTCAAAACCTTGGTTCAAGGTCATTTCTGGTCAGGTCAGGTCACTATCGCATGTCAAGTGAAGCGGCCTCTAAAAAAGTCTAAGATTGCATAAGTAATGAAAGATTTAATATATCAATCTTAAACCCATATCACACAATGAGCCCATCAGCCTCTACAAAAAAATCGGGCTTTCTCATATTGATGACCTAAGGTCAGGTACGGGCTGTGAACCATCCATTGCAAATACATAGGAAAAAGTGGTTTAAGCTCCATCAATTCTTAGCAAATGGAGATCTAGCGTTTATTTTGACGTCATTGTTTTTGTTTCATCTCTGCGGTTTGAGTGATATGCATGTTGACCCAACTTGACCCTGACCGGACATCAGGTCAGGTCAAACCCTAGATTTGACCTAACAAGGTCATTTTACGTATTATTCAACGCAGTTTCAGAAATAATATCGATCGTGCACCACTAGCAAGGGTGTGGACGAGTTTGAGGTAGTGAAGGAGTACCTGGTCAAGTGATGCGTAAACGAACAATTGGTGCGTGAAATGGTGTTCAACACCACCGCTTCCAACAGTGGGGAATATTCCGGGGCATGCAAGTTTCTGGAATCCTGGCTGGACTCCCCCCATCCTGTGGCTGGCTTGCCACAGAAACGTGGCGGAGCTGCATCTGGCGTATGCAGTGAAGCAAGTCATGGGCAGCACCAAGTATTCAGTGATGATCCTGCTCCGCCGACTGAGAGTCCAGTGGAATAATTTAGGAATCAAGTACAGAGAACTAGAACTGACCGACTTCGCCACTGCACAGCCAAAACTGCAGGAGAGGTGTTGACTTGGGTCAAGGAGCAGCTGGACAAGAATACTTTCCCAAGAGATGACTGCCAAGAGTTCATGCAGTTGGTGGCTCTTGTCTGGGGGGGAAGGTGGAGGATTTTACGTTCAAGTTGTCCGGTCCTGACCACACGCTCGCTCGATGAGCAAGTGCATATACTGTTTCAAGATAAAACTGATCAGTGATATCTTTGATATGTCAGCAGAGGAACAAAGCCTGTTGAAGGCCATCTCTGAGTTCATCCTGCCTTTCTACGCCAGATATTGGTTTACAAAGCCGTTGGCAAGCTCTACTACCAAGCAGGACCTGGATATCATGATCACATTGTTGGAGTATAGAAAAGTAAACTCCCAGCTGTCCTGCGAGGTGCTGGGCACCACATACCGCCATCCCCGGTATCTGACCACGCAGGTGAATCATGGCTGCTCTTCGACCTACTTGCCTTCTCTGGTCCCCAGGACTGGCTCCTCGATCCCGCTTTGAGCTGGCATTTGTCCTCCGACTACACGAAACTACAGGAGCTTACCACCAACCTCATTATCGTGAACGACGTGGCTGAGCGCGGGATCCATCTTGACAAAGATTTCAACCGACGTGTGGAGTCAGAAGAGCAGTGTCAGGCGCTTTTCCAGGCTATGGATCATTTCAGGGACGATGAAGAATGTCACTAAGGCTAGTGATGTGCTAGTTCCGACAAATGTGTCCATCATGTCAGACGTGAGAAACTGGCGTAGCCGCATGATTAATTGCACCAAGCATTGCCCGTCATCATCGTCTGGCTCCAAGGCCACATATCACTGCCATGTAGCGCAAATCACTGCAATCATTAAAACAATTCTGATGGTACCCTGCAATAAGAAAGTAAGATCGAAATAGTTTTTCTTAACACGCGCATTGACGGGGGTCTGAGCCACCTTTGCATTGACGGGGGGCGGGTACCCGCCCCCTAAGATCTCGAGAACCACGGTAGGTAGCGAAAAACGGTAAACGGCGTTGGGCTGCCCATCCACTTCTCCATCGAAAACATTTGAACCATTTTTTTGTCAGGTCACATTTAAGGTCACGAGAGGTCAAAACATGCCCGTCATAGGGATAACATGTAAATTCAGTTTTTCAGCCATTACATCTGAACAAGTAAAGATAGAGCAAAACGACTTGAACTATATGAATCCTCTTAGCAAGCCAAATCGAATGATATATAATTTGGCCTTGCTAGGTCAAATCAAGGATTTGACCTGACCTGAGGTCAGGTCAGGGTCAAATTATATAAAATGCATATCACTAGAACCGCAAAGCCCAGGCGAGTCTAATGCAGCTAAAATAAATGCTCTATCACCATCCGTTACTGAGTTATTCCGTAAAAACCATTTTCCCATGTATTTCAAATGGAGAGGTCATGCCTTGTACCTGACCTTAGGTCATCGATATCAAAAATACCGGAACATATTTTAGAGATTTCGGTGGGGCCATTATGTGATATGAGTTTCAATCGGATAAGTTCACCCTGCTCCGACTTATGCTATCTTAAACTTTTTTTGAGGTCGGGTCACTTGACCTGTACTGGTGACCTGACCTGAGATGACCTAACCTTAAAATTTTCACAGAAGTTGTAAAAATGATGAGGGAAAAGGTATACCAAGTACGGCGGCGCGTAGCACCGCCGTTTTTCTGCTATCTCCGAAAAACCCGAGGGGGGCGGGTATCCGCCCCCGTCAATGCGCGTATTAAATGTGCCCTGTGGCGGTTCTAAGCCAAAGATTAAAAATGGTGGCAATTCTAAAAAAAGACAATAAATATGATATGTTGGACTTAGGCTCTCCGAACATAGCTACATCAATTCCTCGCTCGTAGTTGGTAACTCTTAAAGTGTTTTTTTCGAGATACCTTACTACATGAACCGACTAACCGAGTAGATTTATATTTAATATGACTTTGTTAGGTCAAATCTAGGATTTGACCTAGGATAAAGATTTGACCTAACCTCTAGTCATGCGAGGGTCAAGTTGGGTCAACATGCTTATCATTCGACTGCAGAGGCAAGACAAAGACAATGGCGTTAGAATAAGCGCTGTTTCTCGATTTCCTAAGAATTCATGGAGCCTAAACCGTTTTCCCCATTTCTTTCTGCTGGAGGGTCACAGCCCTTGCCTGACCTTAGGTCATCAATATAAAAATCCCGGACGAATATCTCTAGAGGTTGGTGGGCTCATTTTGTGATATGAATTTCTGATTGATAGATTAAACCTTTTCTTACTTATGCAATCCTAAACTTTTTTTAGAGGTCACTTCACTTGACCTGCGACAGTGACTTCACCTGAAATGACATTGACCCAAAATTTTGACACAGCTTGTAAAATTACTCAGGAAAAAGTTACACCAAGTACGGCACCACTGCGCGCCGTTGTTTTTCGGATATCCGCGAAAAGCCCAAGTGGGCTTGGCAAGTATCCGCCCGTCGTCCTTGCGTGTGTTAAAGCAAAATATTAAAAGCAGTGGCGATTCTCCAAAAATGAAGATGAATATCTGACATTTTGGATTTAGATTGTCATTATATAGCTACATTATTCGCTCGCTCGTATTTGGGAAACTAGAAAAGTGACTTATTCGGGACACCCTAGCTTGAATACGGCACGGGCCACACAGCAGGCAGTGAATACGGCACGGGCCACACAGCAGGCGGTGAACACGACACGGGCTACGAGGGTCGACGGGGTTGCATTCAGTTTTAACCCTCGCCCCACCGGGGGGCCATCGATGGCCCCCCTAAGGTTTTTCCGGGATAGCAGAAAAATGACGAAGCGCAGCACCGCGGTTGAGGGCTCTACCTCTCACTGCATCATTTTCCCATC
Source organism: Lepas anatifera (assembly GCA_034440635.1). Taxonomy (NCBI): domain Eukaryota; kingdom Metazoa; phylum Arthropoda; class Thecostraca; family Lepadidae; genus Lepas; species Lepas anatifera. Next base: position 969,494 of record JAOTON010000484.1, on the reverse strand, counting down.
ATCCCTGAAATTTTTTACCCCGGATCACCCAAGGTCAGGTCACCAGACGAGGTCAACCAAGGTCACCTCACTTCACCTTTAGAGCTCTGTAAGAGCTACATTTCAAAGTCGATCGATTTGAAACTTCCTACACTTCATGACCCCTCCAGGGTCTACAAGGTGTATATCCGGGATTTTTCGATTTCGTGCCCTGAGGTCAGGTCACGAGGCGACCTCTCCCATTGGAAAAGCATGGGGAAAAGTTATTTCATGATATAAAAGCCATAAAAATGATTGCAAATACTCAGACTGCTCAGAACAACGTTTTTGGACACCCTTTCACGGATCCCAGGGGTCATATTTGCCCTTTGACTTTTCCAAGGTCATCCAAGGTCACCAGAGGTCAAAAACAGTATTTTGACAATAACGTTTGACCTAATTGAGCTAGAGCGGTGAAACAAACACCATCGTGTTTGTCTTGTCACTGGCTTTCATTTGATATACGGCAAGGTCACTTTTTGACCTTTCGTGACCTCAGGTCATATTAGGTCACGAGGTGACCTCTGGCGGTCAAACCACTGGCGGGAGGTCTTTACGTTCCACATAGCGGAAGAAGTACTGGCAATTTGCTATCAAATGTACTTTACTAGGCCTCAACAGCTCTAATGACATAAGAGTTATGCCCAGTTTGCTTAATCATTGCATATTTGAGTGAAAATAGCCGATCTTGACCTAATTTGACCTCTGGAGGTTAAACCATTGACCTGAGCACTAAAACATGCGAAGTAATTTCTTACTGAATTCACGCGAGCTTTCTATTGCACTTTGCAGATTTGCGCTAACGCCCATATTTTCGGAGTTAGAGGGGGCCATCGATGGCCCCCCGGTGGGGCGAAGGTGGCGCCGGACCCCCGGTGGGGCGCGGGTTAACACGCGCATTGACGAGGGGTGCTAGTACCCGCCTCCCCTCGGGTTTTTTCGGATACAGCAAAAAAACGGCGGCGTGTAGCACCGCCGTACTTGGTATACATTTTTTTTAAATCATTTTTACAATTGTCAAAATTTTAAGGTTAGGTCATTTCAGGTCAGGTCACCAGTACAGGTCAAGTGACCTGACTTCAAAAACGTTTAATATAGCATAAATCGGAGCATGTTGAATTTATCTGAATGAAACTCATATTACATAATGGGCCCACCGAGGTCTCTAAAATATGTTCCGGTTTTTTATATCGATGACCTAAGGTCACGTATGAGCCATGACCTCTCCATTGAAAATACATGGGAAAAATGGTTTTAACCGAATAACTCAGTAACAGTTTGTGATAGATCATTTATTTTAATTGCATTAGATTCGCCTTGTCTTTGCAGTTCTAGTGATATGTATTTATCTAATGTGACCTTGACCTGACCTCAGGTCAGGTCAAATCCTTAATTTGACCTAGCAAGGCCATATTATATATCATTGTAATCGACTTGCTGCGAGGATTCATATAGTTGAAATAGTTTTTCTCTATCTTTACTTGTTCAGATGTAATGGGCAAAAAACCTTAATTGACATTTTATCCCTATGACGGCATATTTTGACGTTAAGTGACCTTGACTGTGACCTGACAAAAAATGGTTCAAGTATTTTCGATGGAGAAGTGGATGGGCTACCCAACGCCGTTTACTGTTTTTCGCTACCTAGCGTGGTTCTCAAGATCTTAGGGGGGCGGGTACCTGCCCTCCCCCGTCAAAGAGAAGGTGGCTCAGACCTCCCTGAATGCGCGTGTTAAACATAGTGTTATCTCTTACGTTCCCGTAAACCGGTGTTTTCCATCTCTTCTGACATGGTTACTTTTTTTGGTAGTCAGTGGTCTGCTGTATCTTTACCCTTGAACACTTCATTTACCCTTGACATCAACACAATATATAGAAAGTGCCGTTGTTTTCTTGCAAAGGGGTGGTTTGACCTGTTAAAAACTTCTTTCAGAGCATTGTAATTCCTAGAGACTGAACACTAAAAACAATACCTCATAAAAGCGTATATGTTTTTATTTAATAATTCAATAATTCCTTCAATAATTCCTCTTTTTCCAACCATCTGATCAACAAAGCGCAATGCGCTTTGATTTGATTTGCTGGAGAAAAGAGAAGAGTATTGATCAAGAGACTGTTCTCCGCCGAATCTGAATACTGCACTGTCACGATCAGTTGTGCATCGTTCCGAAGTTTTTAGCCAGAGCACATGCGGAACCGACCGTGATTTGCTGTAGCAAATCCGGGGGGCACATTGGGGAGTTCTATAGAACTCCCAAGAGTGCAAACGGAGCTAGTCAGGCATAGTTTTCGTTTAGTGTGGGTGTGTGTGTGTGTGTGGGGGGGGGGTAATAGCCTGAAACTGTAGGATGAGTGACAGATGAGTAATTATATTATGAAGGTGCATTAGGGAAAAGGAAACGTTAGGATGCCCATGTGTTGTTCAATCCAAATTGTTAGAAGTGTAATATACAAGGGCCATGATGTGCTACTGTCTGTTTTACGGAAGTGCTTAACTCCTTATTAGTGTGATTGTTATTGGGGGGTGAAACTAAATGTCCAATGGAGACCTCAGTATACCTCTACGTACCTAATTGCTACGTCATAGGTCAGTGATCTTGGTTAGCCATGATCTCACAATTTCGGAGGGCATTGTGTGGGACGCTCTGAACTTGGTCCATTTATATTTCATTCCCGTTTTTTTTGCATAATTACGGAATTTCCCAATCTGTCCCCCGCATGACCCAGATTTGACCTTTACGACCTCATTTGAAGTTGAAGACACTAACCTAGATAGTATTGGCTGCAATGCAGATCATGTAACGGGTTACATTTTAACTAGTTCCCGGTTGTTCTGGAGAGGTAAAACAAAACCTTAAAACCAAGCATCCTACCAAAAAATCCTTTTGGGCCTTCCTCAACACCGTCTACTGAAGAAATTAGCATCCAGAGCACGTGGCATGATATGAGCCAGACTGCCAGTGATGGTCACGTGCCTACCAGCCATGTGGCTGAGGCGCGTGACAGCCCCGTGACCAGGCCACATGACCAGAAGAGAAAAAGAGGAGGGGATACCGTCGAGAGAAGCAAAGGAGTCGCGTTGGAAGAGGCAGAAACGTCGGACGTGGGTTGAGTCAGGAAGAGGATTGCAGTCGGAGCAGGAGAAGCAGCAGTGACGTAAGAGACAGCCGAGTGAGGAGGGACTAAAATGTCGGAGGTGGCTGAAGATAAGGACAGTGGAGACGGAAGAAATCAAGAGGCAGGAAACAGACGATGGGTGAAGTAGATGAAAAAAGGTCGGATGGCAAGAGAGAAGTAAGCTGGGAGTGAAAATTCAGGCTTGAGAAGAATTGGAGATGCAGAAAAAGACAAACGAAACGAGGGAGGACAAGAAGTCGGACAGGAAGAGTTGCATTGTACAAAAGCAAGAGGCGAAACTCGAGAAGCAAAGGAAAGCTACAAAAGACATTTTGATTAATGGAAGAAAAAATGACAGAGGGGAAAAGAACTGCAAAATCCGGCCCGGGACGTCAGCGTGAGTACGCCCGCAGCAATGCTCATGGCCAGCTCGTTCCCACCTGCTCCCGGAGAAATTAATCTAAATGCAACCCTCCCTTCTCCCATTTTACCTCATCAGAATAAGCGGACCTGGCTCAAAAATATAACTCTAGACACAGGCTAATGCGGTAAAAATCAACAGTGCAGACCAGTTGTGCGTAGTAATTAGTGATTATATCATAAGCATATGTTATTATTATATCATGAATGCTAGTTATATTAGTATGCACATGTCAATTGTACACTTTTTCCTGAACTGAAGGTACCGGATGAATCGGAAATCAGAAACAGGCCAGGTCAGGATATTTGATTTAGGTGAAATTACTAAATTACGGTTAGCAATTAACCCGCGCCCCACCGGGGGTCCGGCGCCACCTTCGCCCCACCGGGGGCCATCGATGGCCCCCTCTAACTCCGAAAATATGGGCGTTAGCGCAAATCTGCAAAGTGCAATAGAAAGCTCGCGTGAATTCAGTAAGAAATTACTTCGCATGTTTTAGTGCTCAGGTCAATGGTTTGACCTCCAGAGGTCAAATTAGGTCAAGATCGGCTATTTTCACTCAAATATGCAATGATTAAGCAAACTGGGCATAACTCTTATGTCATTAGAGCTATTGAGGCCTGGTAAAGTACATTTGATAGCAAATTGCCAGTACTTTTTCCGCTATGTGGAACGTAAAGACCTCCCGCCAGTGGTTTGACCACCAGAGGTCACCTCGTGACCTAATATGACCTGAGGTCACGAAAGGTCAAAAAGTGACCTTGCCGTATATCAAATGAAAGCCAGTGACAAGACAAACACGATGGTGTTTGTTTCACCGCTCTAGCTCAATTAGGTCAAAAGTTATTGTCCAAATACTGTTTTTGACCTCTGGTGACCTTGGATGACCTTGGAAAAGTCAAAGGGCAACTATGACCCCTGGGATCCGTGAAAGGGTGTCCAAAAACGTTGTTCTGAGCAGTCTGAGTATTTGCAATCATTTTTGTGGCTTTTATATCATGAAATAGCTTTTCCCCATGCTTTTCCAATGGGAGAGGTCGCCTCGTGACCTGACCTCAGGGCACGAAATCGAAAAATCCCGGATATACACCTTGTAGACCCTGGAGGGGTCATGAAGTGTAGGAAGTATCAAATCGATCGACTTTGAAATGTAGCTCTTACAGAGCTCTAAAGGTGAAGTGAGGTGACCTTGGTTGACCTCGTCTGGTGACCTGACCTTGGGTGACCCGGGGTAAAAAATTTCAGGGATGATGGGAAAATGATGCAGTGAGAGGTAGACCCCTCAACCGCGGTGCTGCGCCTCGTCGTTTTTCTGCTATCCCGGAAAAACCTTAGGGGGCCATCGATGGCCCCCCGGTGGGGCGAGGGTTAATGTAGCATGAAACTCTCCCTCTGTATTAAGCCGAACAAAACGTATGGATATTCAGTTATTAAAGTGCATGATTTACACTGAACCCCGTGCTTCGCGCGTCGTTCAAAATACAGATTCGAAATTCTACATTTACTTTCCTCTCCCGGGAGAACAGTGAAGGCAGATACGATAACAAAATGAGGATTGACGTCCTGTTAGCCGTACCCTTGTGTACAGCGTGTCTGTGGGCACGGTGAGTGGGTCGTTTTCGGAAGGGACGCAAACGCGTTTCTTCCAATGTTTGATCACCTGTCTCCGAATCAGCCTGACGCGCGGGCTGGGCTCTAGGTTGTCCCTGCTCAGCAGAGGCGGTTGATGCGGTTCTAAAGGTGGGTGGGTTATGCCCGCCTAGTGCCTCAAGTAGAGTAGTTGAAAACATACCGGGGTAAGGCCGGAGGCGCACCCGAGGAGAACCTCACTAGTTTGAGCGATCGCCCAGATCCCGTAAGGCGAGAGTCGCAGGGAGGGCAGAGGCACTGATTCCTAAGAAACCGATCTAACCGTCTCCGCTCAGCATATTGACGACCTAAAACCCAGGCAATGATCTCATTGCGCATGATACATTGCGCTTATTGGAGGGGATGGGGCAAAATTGGCTGATAAGTGGCGGGCGCTCGAATCCCCTATGATCTTTTTTCCAATCCTCTGGCCTAAGACAGCGGGGGAGGGGAGTGGTGGTAATTGTAATTCTATGCGTTATGTTTTTGGACTTAGCCGGTATGCAGAGTTTTCTAATCGGTTGAGCAACATTGGAGGGAGGGCTAGTCTAAACAGGAGGGTTTCGTGTTTTTTTCAAGTAGATTTCAAGGGGGACATGTGACTTTTTATGCTACGAAATTTTGACTGTTCTGTTTATGACTCAAGTGACGAGGGTACTTGGGCCAATGGGTTTTTTCACGAGAAAAACTGCTCAAATGCTTAGATCACGCTATAGCCGGCCGAAAATTTTAAAGAGAAATACTGACATTGTAGAGGGGGACGAGAGCGAAAAATTTAGTCACCCACGCGGAGGCTAGACCCACCACCTATTTGATGACCCAGAACTGACCCGCCTCATAGAGAGCAAGCCGATCTAACATCGCCGGGACGGCCTCTGCTCTCAAAATAAATATTTGTTTGTTGTGTGGGTTCCTCTTAAAAAAGGCCCATTACAATCACTATAACTCCCACAAACCTTCGAATGACGTCTTTCTAGCCCTCTTGTTTTCCGAGATCTCAGGGGCGGGGTACTTTAGAACCAACTCCACTGCACATGTTAAGCGGCAACATAGTTTTTGCCATGGGAACGAAGCAGGTGTCAGGACCTCACATGACACATTTTTCTGGTATGGCGGCACTCAGTTAGTTTCACTGGGTATTGGATAGTTTTTCGCCCAAACCCGACTTGCAGCCCTTTCCATCACTCTATAAATATTAGAAATAAGGCTTGTAGATATCCAGAATTAATCATTGTTTGGTTCCACAACGGAAAAAGAGAATATGCTGGTCAGTAGTTTAGCATGCCACCCAACATCGGAGGTGCATGCTGAGGAGGCTTAGGCTAGCCAAGGGCAAGTGCCAAACTCCCCATCTATGTGGATGTGAAGGCACAACAACACATCTCCCCTGATTGGCTGTTTGTTGTCCCAAATTTAAGAAGAGCGGTGAGGAGGTGAGGTCCTTCACCAATGATCTGTTGGGGAGAGCATTGTCCAGCCTCAAACCCTCAAGCCTCAGTGTGGCTTGAGGGTCCCTGACTGCAGCTTATTTGGACTAAAATCGTATTTTTTAGTATCCATCTTCAGGCAGTCTGGGCAGAGCTACTTTTCGACACGTACGGCGATCAATATGTACTAGAGTTGCATGTTCAGCTTCAGTTAGCGTCCTTCACCCTGTCGCGAGCATTTGCCTACTACTGCCGGCGCCAGCAAACCGGGCTGACTGACAGCGTGGGTCTTAACAAGGCAAGGAAGGCTCAGGCCAACCACGAAACGAGGTAGTTTTCCAGCAACAAAAATAGCGCTTCAAATCAGCCATCAATATAAAATATGTTGGCCACACAGGAACAAAGTTTGTAATATTTACCATGTCTGGATGCTGCCATAATTCCTCAGGCACCCTTGCAGAGCCGTGTTTACATATGGTTAGTGTAGCATGCGGCGATACATCCACTCCTACATGAGTCAACGCTACGCCTACGTCGGCTGAGGGACATCGCGCCATAATTGGCGGCCTGTGGTAATTGAGTGTGTGCAATATGCCTCAGTCTCGTCAAATGGGGACGCCCTCAGCCATCTCATAAGCCATAACAACGTGAATACAAACCTAGGCAAGCATGGCTGATGTAGCCATCTGAGATGAAAACTACGGAGTGGATAGTGAGGCCCTTACATTCGGTTACTGGGCCCATTCCGTCCATTCGTCCAGCATATTTTCTGTCATCTGCGAACACAGTTCACTTGGCTGGCTATGCCAATAATAAGCCACAGGTAAAGTAATGCGCTTCGAACGCTTTGATCCCTTTCACCAGTGTAGGATACGTATCATTGAGATCTGTGATAGTAATATAAATGAAAGTAATATAACCTGACCTTAGGTCAGCAATACAAAAATACCGGAACAAATATTTATAGAACTCTTTGGGCCCATTATATGATATGAGTTTCGATCGAATATGCTCACTCTATTCTCACTTATGCTATTCTATACTTTTTTAGGTAAGGCCACTTGACCTGCATTGGTGACCTGACCTGAGATGATTCAACCCTTAAATTTTGGCTTAAGTTGTAAAATGATCAGAGAAACGAATACAAAGTACGGTGGCGCTAGCATCGTCGTTTTTGTTTTATCTTCGAAAAAAACCCGAGGAGGGCGGGTACCCACCCCCCAGCAAAGCACGTGCTAAACTAATCCACAGGTCCGGTTACACAGCCCGAGGGCATGACCCTGCCACATGTCACCAAAACAGTCCTCTCTGTTTCGCCAGGTCCGGAAAATCGAGACAGCCTCGCCGTCTGGTACGGTAGAGCGTGTGACAAGGAGTCTGTGGGCCTGGCTGTCCCGCAAGGGTGCCGATAAGTGGAAGACACAGGTGTCTGATGGCGTGTTGACAGCGTATGTGCGGAACGTGTGGTGAAACCATGTAAAAAGTCCCCCACTGGGGCGAGTGTTAAGGGCAAGGCAGATGAATCTAGGACAGGGAACGGGAACCTAGAGTTGAGGGTAGGATAAATAAGAGGTATTCGAGGGAAGACCAGGAAAGAGAGGGGCGCAATATATCCTAGACGCTGAAGCACCCTAAGACCACAAAACACGAAAGAGAGGGTATGTAGGCAGGTCATACTTAGTTGAGAGCTTTACATAGAGAGATACCAGTGCAGACGAGTGAGGGTGCAAAGGGATAAGAAACGACATTTGAGGGCGGATAAAGTAGGGTATGGTTCACAAAGGGGAGGGCATGACATGTTCAAAGAAACGGGTTTGACAAATGAGGATAGGGCAGATAAGAAAAGGGCAGGGCATGTGAATTTAAGGGCGGTTAAGGCACAAACAATATATGAAATATGAAAGCAGACAAGGGGGCATAGGGCAGATAAGGGGGCAGGGCAAAATAAGGCACAAACAAGGCACATGAAGATACTTCAAGGCGAAAGAGGGAAGCTATGGTGCGCAAAGAGCCAAGAACACATCATATTGGATATCTGAAAAAAAGAACAGGGGAATACTCAAAGGAGTAGGGAACATTGTGTGAATGTGTGTGTGTGTGGGGGGGAGGAAATCAGGACAGACTAAGGAGGGCAGGATACACAAAGGCAAGAGTACGGCATAAGAGGGCTATTTCAGAGCAGACAAGGAGGACAGGGTCCATGAAGGCGCGAGGGCAGGGCAGATGAGGGGGATTTCAGGGCAGACGAGGGAGGACAGGATTGATGGTGGGCAAGCAAAGCACATAAAGGTGAGGGTAGGGCAGATTATAGATTTTTAAGGGCAAATGAGATAAGGCTGTGGCTAGAAAGGATATATGCTAGATATTTCAGGGCAGATAAAACAGGATAGGGCACCCGAAGGTGAATATTTCCTCTTACAGGGAGGGCACAACACGCGAAGTCAAGAGCTTGGCATAGGAGGGGTATTTAAGTGCAAATGAAGGAGGAAAGGGCATATGAAGGTGAGGACTGGACCGATGGAGACCGATGGGCTGGCCTTCTATCATTTTCAGGGAAAATGATAGAGGGCATACAATATGAGATGGAGTTCAGGGTGGAAAAAGTAAGGCACGGAAAACCAATGCGGTGAACGGAGAGAAAATAACATGGAAGACAAGGGAGAAGGCACAGTAGACCAATAGGAGAGCAAGGCACTTCTGAGCAGCCGAGAGGAGCTTGGTACTGAGGGAGGGGCCACGAGTTCCCTGTGCCCTTGTTGAAGGATCATATTAAGGATACCCTATGAGTTCAGCACACCTCAGATGTGGGCTGACTTTGTCAGATACGCATTATATTGTACTGTGGTTGATTTTTCAGCCACATCTGCCAAACAGGCACTTTCACCGGGTGCTTGGCACGGATGACTACTTGGCTTGATTGAAGGGTTAGAGGGTCAGCCTTCCACTTTATAGGTTAAAAAATCTGTTTTTAGCTTGAGGAAGCTGTGCCACTTTGGATACTTATCACCTCTGAGCCATCTAAATCCCGGCACTGTGATCATTTGAATCCCTGCTGGCGCTGGACTCAGTCGTCGCCCCATCGGCGAGTCGTCAGCGAGCCCAACGTCGATTAGGGTCCAACAACATGAGGTGAACCCTGATTAGCCGTCACCGTGCCGTGTGTTTTGCGGTTGTGGTGGGCGGTGATCAGTGACTCGATCCGTCTTGTTTGGCGACACCGTGCCTCGCACTTACTTATTACGCCCCGAGCAATATTGGACCCTTGTTGATAGAATGGTCAAAGCCGCCTAGTATTGGTAGTGAGCGTGGCACATTACTTTGATGTGGAGGCCATCTAAAACCAACAACAGCAGGTGGACCCAGAGGTCCAAACATTCTGCCTGGAGTGGAAAGGAGCTTACCACGAGGTTCTCAGAGCAAAATACGACAATATTCTTAGCGTTATACAGAAATAGAATTTGCCATGCAAACCCCTAGATTTTTCAACTCTCTTAACCCTATTTCCGTCAGGCTCCCGGCTACCCCTATTTCCGGCAGAGGGGGCAATATCGGCCCCGCTAAGATCTCGTAATCTATCCGGCCGAATTGAAAATTTTAAAGTTCTACAGATTTCCCTGACGCTAAACTTTATTTTGAAATAAGGAACATTTCAAAATTTTGATTTTTAAGGGGAAGGCCGTGCAAAATATACAATTTTTGTGTTTTTTAGATTGTCCATAACCCTTAACTCTTTTACGATTTTCACAAAACTAGTTCGGATTTATAAACAAGTGACTCAAAATTGTCATATACTCGAGTTACGCAAAAATTCGAAATTCAGTGGCAGTTCCAGGACCAGGACTATGAGGGGAAATATATACAATCTAAAAAGTTTTTGTTACGCGGATTAGAAGCCGCCATATACTGCTTGGCATCTTTGATACATAAATCAATGAAAAAAACGAAAAAATCATCAGGGACGGATGCAGTAAAGTAAAATAGTGGGGTAAAATGCATACCAACAAAATGCGTGTGGTATGCATGAGTATATTAGTCCCTCGGCTTGTTAAAATCCATTTCAGATAATTTTTACCCTCCCATGCCAGCGCTCGGAAGGGGGGTGACATAGGCGGATCAAGGACTGTCGTCGTGGGGGTGGGTGTGATTGGAAACCCATGTCCAATATACGACGATATTGAGCCGCGGCGGTGATACTGACTCGGAATATATATTTTGAAAATGTAATGTTACCCAGGGTAATAGAGGACGGGTACACCAAAGTTTAGCATGTGCGCCATGAGCCTATTTTGATAAATTTTGATTTGAGCCTATTAGCATGCACCTACACGATTTGCATGTGGAGTAGCCTCTAAGAATATACATCAACCGAACATTCAACATCATCATCTTTTAAGACCTGAGAAACGAAAACGAGGAATCACGAAGACAAAAGCGAAGAATGAAAAGAGAGACCAGTGGACAAATAACAAGAATAATTCATCATCACCGTCATCGTCACGCCTTGTTTGTTTGTTATTTTCCATGTTTTTTTCACCGGATCCCTTCATCAAGTCCCACTACCTCACGCCATGGGTTGAGCGCGGCGCCTGTGGCGACCCTCCCCGTGGATAATCCTTGTCCTTCCCCATCAACCATCCTATCCTTATCCTTATCCTACAGTGTGTTTTTGCTTAAGTTTGTCATTTATATATCCCTCATCTTCATTACGACCGGCGTCAGAATAGCCACATGGATAGTGGAGATGCTGTGTATGTCAAATATAAATATAAATATAAATATAAATAATTTGAGGCTGAATTACCATAAAGGTGATATTCTGTATTCAATTTTTTATTTGCAAGAAGTAAATGAGCAACATTTTTGAAAATACTCTCTAATATATAAATAAAAATAGCTTAGTATTGTCCTCTAGTTGTATTTCAGGAGGAAATGGTAGATTCTTCCAAATTTTGTTTTGATATGGGCTCTGCTCGATAGCGGTGAACACTGCGCTTTTGCGGTTTGTCTTATTTATTGCTGGACAACACTCGGTGGGGAGAAGCATGCCTTCACTCACGCATTTGGACTTTTATTCACCACTTACATGTCGTGCTGAGAGTGGACTATTGACTTTTATTTTAGGTATTTTTATATTGTGTTGCGTCTAGGCAACGTCTAAGTCATTGAATTGGTAACAGGTTGTCAAAGATTCAAATGGAAGCCATGGATAATCATCGGACGGAGGATACCCCTATTTACGCATTTGATCCTGTATCACAAGGGAATTTATTGAATCTGTCTGAGGAAAGGGTCAAAGCAAGATGCCTGTGTGAGGTGGACATCAGGATGGGACCACATTCCAGGGTAGGTAATGAGGGATTCTGGGAGCTCAATATTATGGTGGCCCTAATTTTCCTGTCTAATGTTCTTATCAGCAGTTGTTTCTCACAATCCAAGTATGACTAAGTGTTGATGCACATTTCCAATCAGGATTGCACATTGTATCAAGATGCAGGATACATTTACAATACAGGTACAGCTTTGGTCAATTGAAACAGTTTGCATCCGCTTCATGTTTATCTGTATCCAGCCAGGTCTGGCAGCACATGTCAGAGTGATATGCTGCCAGACCTGGCTGGATACAGATAGAGGTGAAGCGGATTCAAACTGTTTCAATTGACCAAAGCTGTATCTGTATTGTAAATGTATCTTGAATCTGTCAGAGAGTGATTGTAAACATTTTCCTTATCGTGCAGAGGTAAAGATGAGTAGTCTGCAGAGGTAAAGATGAGTAGTCTGCAGAGGGTAAAACTTTCTTGGTCATTAAGCAACATAAATAAAATTGTATTACACTTTAGATAAAACCATTAAACAACATTCATTAAACAAATCTATTATTCTTCAAATGAAATTGTATAGTTGGGTTAAGGGAAAGTGAGCGGAGTGAAAGGAAACATTAAAAAGTGTGCTAGAGATATAAACAAAATTGAGATTGAAAACTCTTCTATCTGTTACACTTCCTCCTGTATCCAAGCTGAAGTGTCACAGAAACTGTGATCTCTGTATCCTGATTATCAGCCCTATCCAGATTGTCTCATTGCACACGGAAACTAGGCCTATGTTTCGCCATGGCCAGAAATAAGCGGTGCATATTTTGACAATTATGTCAGAAAACATTTAAAAGAACCAGGTGTCCATTATGCACATTGATGAAACACTAGAAATAAGCATGGGAGCCAGTCAGGATACATATCAGTGTTATTTTTTTTTGGGGGGGGTAGTTTGGCCCACTTGTCCATGCACATATATTAATGATGAGATCATCATCATCCATAAAGCATACACAGCTTTATCATTGAAGCCTTACACATACATTACCACAATGGTAAATACATAAAGGATATGGTGCCGTACTACATCAAGCACAGGCTGACTCAAATGTTTTCAAAACACTCACTTGGTACAGCCCAATATGCAATATAACCACAACTCATGTACTGGACATGTAACAGTGTTTTTATCTCCATGTTAACAAACATTGGTAAAGGAATAGAAGAAACACTTTCAACTGGTTGATGAGGTCACCATCCACCAACTATCGCAAAAAAGAATATTGACTTTCTGAAAAGCATAACTGGTTATGAAGGAAGCTCTTGCAATTGAACTCTTAGTACCTTCCCAGTTAGATTTTGTTTTGTTTTTTTGAGTTGTTGGGTGTATATAAACTCCTAGTAAGTCACAAATAATACCAAGTCAGCCATATACTCAGGTGGAGCAAAGCCAAGTGGCGATGAAGAGGTTTTACCTACAAAAACACATGATTTGAATATAATAATAAATTAATTTGATAAATATTTATTTAGGACACTTGTTTGGAAGTTAACCCACCGGGGTCGGCCACCTTCGCCCCACCGGGGGCCATGATGGCCCCCTCTAACTCGAAAATATGGGCGTTAGCGCAAATCTGCAAAGTGCAATAGAAAGCTCGCGTGAATTCAGTAAGAAATTACTTCACATGTTTTAGTGCTCAGGTCAATGGTTTGACCTCAGAGGTCAAATTAGGTCAAGATCGGCTATTTTCACTCAAATATGCAATGATTAAGCAAACTGGGCATAACTCTTATGCCATTAGAGCTATGAGACCTGGTAAAGTACATTTGATAGCAAATTGCCAGTACTTTTCCGCTATGTGGAACGTAAAGACCTCCCGCCAGTGGTTTGACCGCCAGAGGTCACCTCGTGACCCAATATGACCTGAGGTCACGAAAGGTCAAAAGTGACCTTGCCGTATATCAAATGAAAGCCAGTGACAAGACAAACACGATGGTGTTTGTTTCACCGCTCTAGCTCAATTAGGTCAAAAGTTATTGTCAAAATACTGTTTTTGACCTCTGGTGACCTTGGATGACCTTGGAAAAGTTAAAGGGCAAATATGACCCCTGGGATCCGTGAAAGGGTGTCCAAAAACATTGTTCTGAGCAGTCTGAGTATTTGCAATCATTTTTGTGGCTTTTATATCATGAAATAGCTTTTCCCCATGCTTTTCCAATGGGAGAGGTCGCCTCGTGACCTGACCTCAGGGCACGAAATCAAAAATCCCGGATATACACCTTGTAGGCCCTGGAGGGTCATGAAGTGTAGGAAGTTTCAAATCGATCGACTTTGAAATGTAGCTCTTACAGAGCTCTAAAGTGAAGTGAGATGACCTTGGTTGACCTCGTCTGGTGACCTGACCTTGGGTGACCCGGGGTAAAAATTTCAGGGATGATGGGAAAATGATGCAGTGAGAGGTAGAGCCCTCAACCGCGGTGCTGCACCTCGTCGTTTTTCTGCTATTCCGGAAAAACCTTAGGGGGCCATCGATGGCCCCCGGTGGGCGAGGTTAAGAAAATATGTCAACACTGCATGCAGGCCATAATGTTAGGACAATGTCTCAAATGACACTACGAGAAATTAACATATTGTTGTCTTCAAGCATTGGTGAATGCGCGTGGATTATAGGGTGAAGAACAGATAAATAATAAATCACATTATATAAAAAGAGGGTACACAGTATATTAGGGATACTGGGTGAGAAATTCATATGAGGGTTTGTGGTTAGTGAGTCAATCTGTGTTTCCACTTCCTCACTTTGTTGAGATGTATGCATGGGCGTCGAAAGCGGGGTGGGGGACAAGGGGACGTGTCCCCCCCGTTGGCCAACCAGGGGGACGTCCCCCCAAATTTTTGGGGCCATCGTCATCAATGCTGTCAGGTACCGAATATGCTCAAAATTCGCCTCCCCGGTCAGCACCAGCCCAGGTCTGCCCCCCTGGATGTATGGGGCGTATGCATACTGGGAGGGGGAGGAGGTTGTGACCTTCATCTGATCTGGAAGGCTCATTGTATATCTTTGTGCATGTGAGGAAGGTGGCGGGGGTAAACAATAGATTGGGGGTGCCAAGCGATGCATTTGTGGGAAGGGTTGTGATTAGTAATCCCATCTGTCAGGGGAAGGGCGGAAGATTTCGCCCCTTCCTGGGATATATAATACAATTCAAAAAGTCATCAGAGATGGGAGAAAGAAAGCGAAATAGTGGGGCAAGATTCATATTGGCAATGTCCGGGAGGCATGTACCAATATATGTTTCTCAAATTTTTACACTTTTCATCTTGCCTGACCTGTTTCCGCCTGTGTCAAAACCGGGTGAACGGAATAATCTTGTCTCTCTGATCTGTCTCTGTGTCAATTTTGTCTATTTGGTCTTGAAACCGAATGCATATCAAAGATGCTTTTAGCACTGATTGGACTGCGAAAAAAACTACACCTGCGTGAAACCCCTTAATTACAATACCGAAGCACGCTTATGGCATCACAGGATTGTAGAATATGGAGTTGAGAGCAGCGGCGGACCCAGGACTTCAATTCGGGGGAGGGGTGCTAGGGGTCTTTGCCTCAGATCTCAGATCAGCCTCCGCTTATGTATTAACACGCGCATTGACGGGGGCAGGTACCCGCCCCCCCTCGGGTTTTTCGGAGATAGCAGAAAAACGGCGGCGCTACGCGCCGCCGGACTTTGTGGATATTTTCCCTCATCATTTTTACAACTTCTGTGAAAATTTTAAGGTTAGGTCATGTCAGGTCAAGTCACCAGTACAGGTCAAGTGACCCGACCTAAAAAAAAGTTTAAGATAGCATAAGTCGGAGCAGAGTGAACTTATCCGATTGAAACTCATATCACATAATGGCCCCACCGAGTTCTCTAAAATATGTTCCGGTATTTTTGATATCGATGACCTAAGGTCAGGTACGAGGCATGACCTCTCCATTGGAAATACATGAGAAAAATGTTTTTTTACGGAATACCTCAGTATCGGATGGTGATAGAGCATTTATTTTAGCTGCATTAGACTCGCCTGGGCTTTGCGGTTCTAATGATATGTTTTTTATATAATTTGAGCCTGACCTGATCTCAGGTCAGGTCAAATCCTTGATTTGACCTAGCAAGGTCAAATTGTATATCATTCGATTCGACTTGCTGTGAGGATTCATATAGTCGAAGTTGTTTTGCTCTATCTTTACTTGTTCAGATGTAATGGCCGAAAAACTGAATTTACATGTTATCCCTATGACGGCATGTTTTGACCTCTCGTGACCATAAATGTGACCTGAAAAAAGGTTCAAATGTTTTCGACGGAAAAGTGGATGGGCAACCCAACGCCGTGTACCGTTTTTCGCTACCTACCGTGGTTCTTGAGATCTTAGGGGGGCGGGTACCCGCCCAATCCCGTCAATGCGAAGGTGGCTCAGACCCCCGTTAATGCGCGTGTTAACTATAGGCACTCGGACATTTTGGGGGAGGGGGGCTTGAGCCACCCTTGTTCCCTTATATCCGGCACTGACTGAGAACATGGTATAATTTTTATTCCTCGTGACTGCCCTGTAAGCATTTTTAACTCTGGAAAGTACACTTTCATTATACTAAAAAAAACTATTTTTTGTTGCTGTAACCGCCTCTATTAAACAAGCTATCTGAAAATATAAACGACCCGGTATCCTATTCATAATATTTTAACATTATGACATATCTCAATGTTGTAACGGACGGCTTTGTTGTGCGAAGAACGAACCGTATACAATAATATTCATTTTTGGAAAAGAGCCTCCCCAAATATTGAGATATAGTCTGCCCCTGGTCAAGATGTAGTCTCAAAACTGTCATGGAATCTGCCCCAGATTTAGGAGAGGCCAGAAATTTTCAAAGGCTTATCTCAAACTGTCTAGGAGATATCCTGGAAAAACCTAATGGATGAGCGGAATCTCTCCTTGACAGGAATAGGGGTGAAGTCAGTGGCGGATCCAGAAATTCATTTTGGGGGGCTCGTCTCGAGCCTCACCCGCTCGAAGCTTGAGCCTCGCACGCCAGTATCTCGGTCAGTCACTCATTTATCTTTTAACTATAGGGGCTCGGATATTTTGGGGGCTTGAGTCCCTCCCCCTGGATCCGCCACTGGGTAAAGTGGCATTCTTATCTTTGTTGTCTAGCTATAGGTATAAGGATCAGAATAACGAGTTCTGAACAACGACTGTACTGATTCGCAAAGCTCTAAGTTTCGGATTAAAAACGTGTGCCGCGTTTAGGTCTCTAACAAACGCTCTTCTGATCTCTAGAACATTTCTCTATCCACTGCGCTACGCCGCCGCTGGCGCACGGGGTGCGCGCCAAGAAATCTGTGGCGCACATTTGCAGAGTTCTCGAAAATGGATGTTTCGAGGCAGTTCTGTGCGTCTGACGAAAAAAATGCAAAATAGAACATGGAAAGAGCAGAGAACAGGCTTTCCAACAGTGTTATCATATTTCTTCCAATGGTCATAAGCTGATGACACCAGCTGTCGGAAAATGACCAATTTAACACGTAAGCTCTACGGAGCAGTCGCATTTGTGCGCCATGGCAGTAGATTGCTACCAACTAACTTTGGAGGGCCCTGATGTTACCCCCTCAAATACTGACACTTTTCCGCCATTGGTAACACGCTCCGTATGCTCTTGTCTCCGTGATCTGCCTATTGACGAAATATTTCCTTAGTCGTTCCAGAAACCGAATACATACAGAGCATGCTAGTCTCGCACAAAGCTTTAAGTGAACAAACAAATGCTTTTATATTGTTGATTTGCTCTACATTATAGTGTCTGGACACGCCTCTGGAAGTCTAAAATTGGGTTATAACTATTTTTCATTTTCATATACCCAATTGTATTCGCCCTTGCACGGCTGTAAGCAGTCTTCTCACTTACTAACGTTTAGTCCTTCTTGATTACATTGCCCCATTTGGAACTGCTGTAACCGCCCCTGATGAATACAAATAGCGAAAATTTTGAATGTGCTACCATCTCACATATCAGATGAAATAATAAAACCATATAACTGGTATCAGGATCAGCAGAGACTGCTTCCTTTTACAAAGAACCCACCGCATACGATAATACTTGGTTTGTGGATAGAACCTCCCAAAATACCCAGCCATAGCTCCGCCCCTGGCAATAATATAATCTTGAAAATTTCAACAAGTCAGAGTTTCAAAGTCTATCGAAAGCCGTTTCGGAGACATCCTCGAAAAACCTGAAGAGGGGACAATATTAGCCCCCTGCCGGAAATAGGGTTACTAACAACAGCATCGTTTTCAAAATTTTGGCACATGTTGCCCGCCCCCCCCCGTGAACAACAGACTTAGATCCGGCATGCTGACTGTCATTTCTAAAAATTTTCCCTGTGCTGGGTACTTAATACGCGCATTAACGGGGGCGGGTACCCACCCCCTCGGGTTTTTCGGAGATAGCATAAGAACGGCGGCGCGTACGCGCCGCGGTACTTGGCATACCTTTTCCTTCATCATTTTTACAACTTCTGTGAAAATTTTAACGTTAGGTCATCTCAGGTCAGGTCACCAGTACAGGTCAAGTGACCTGACCTAAAAAAAGTTTAAGATAGCATAAGTCGGAGCAGAGTAAACGTATCCGATTGAAATTCATATCACATAATGGGCCCGCCGAGTTCTCTAAGATATGTTCCGGTATTTTTGATATCGATGACCTAAGGTCAGGTACGAGGCATGAAGGCATCCATGATTCCCTCTCCATTGGAAATACATAGGAAAATGGTTTTTACGGAATAGCTCAGTAACGGATGGTGATAGAGCGTTTATTTTAGCTGCATTATACTCACCTTGACTTTGCGGTTCTAAAGATATGCATTTTATATAATTTGACCTTGACCTGACCTCAGGTCAGGTGAAATCCTTGATTTGACCTAGTAAGGTTAAATTATATATCATTCGGTTCGGCTTGCTGCGAGAATTCATAAATTTCATTTTTTGCTCTATCTTTACTTGTTCAGATGTAATGGCCGGAAACCTTAATTTACATGTTATCCCTATGACGACAGGTTGTGACCTCTCGTGACCTTAAATGTGACCTGACAAAAAATGTTTCAATTATTTTCGATGGAGAAGTAGATGGGCTACCCAACGCCGTTTACTGTTTTTTGCTACCTACCGTGGTTCTCGAGATCTTAGGGGGTACCCGCCCCCCCCGTCAAAGCGAAGGTGGCTCAGATCCCCATCAATGCGCGTGTGAAGACATCAATCGTTACTCATAAGTCTCAGGCACAGGGGCATCGCAATTCCTGCTCTGGAAGGGCAGGCCGCCCCTGCCACCACTTCCTGGATCCGCCCCTGGAATGCCCCTGGAATGCAAAGGGTGAAGCCATTCCTTCGACAGCTGGGTTTCATGACACTAACTGGTAGATAAGGCACGTTTGGCAGACAAATTGTCGCCTTCAGTGAAATATACTGTCATCTCAGACGCAGTGAAAGCCTTTTATAAGAAAAAGGGACTTACTGGGTCAGTCATGCCTAAAGATAAGCGTCACACTGAGCCCAAAGCCTAAGTCACTATACAAAACACTAAGCTTCTTGACAAAGAGCTCAATTGTGTGATGCCCTAGAACAGTTTTGCTTCACAGTTGTGCAGTTCAATAAAATACGGAACCGAATGACAATGAGTGCATTGAAATCTAATTCCGGAATAACAAGTATACAACGGCTGCATTGTTGTCACCCAATGATGCTTGGCGCTTGCTTCATGACTGATCGTTTGGTGTTTCCCTCTGGGTTAGCATCTAGCATTTGTGAGGTTTATGCACCTGCGATTTTTGGTGGTTTTGCAGACAGTTTCTCCTTTATCTATTCAATTCCCTCAAAACTGGGCCTTCCATCATACATAGACCAAAACATAAAAATACACAATTTTTGTATGTTCAAAATTGGTTTCTGGTGTAGTTTAGGAATGCAGAGTTTGGTCATGGTGTGAAATGATTACCTGAGCGTCTTTTCCGAAGACTTTGCTGCCGGAAATTAACCGAGTCCACCAGGGAAGTGTTTCTGGATGGTCCATATCTTCACTAATATTTAGGTCACCAATATTCATTTTCCATCCTTCTATCTGCCAATGGACAGCAAGAATTGTTTAAGTTCCAAATGTTAAATTTTGGACAATTTTAGCCCAGTCACACCATGACCTAATTTCAGATGGTAGCCTTGGCCCAAATTACGGTGAAATTTATATTTTTCTTTGACATGGATTTGAGATTTAGAGATGGTCCTTCAGATCAAGTGACTTGAATAATGCCCTGAGCTGCATGCACTATTCTCATCCACCACCTTATATTCAACTGAATGAATTCAAGCATAAAGCATATGCAGGTCACGGGCTTTGACCTGCACAAAAGCTTATTTCAAAGTCAGTACAGCCGGAATTGTTTTACAAATAAATATTGTTAAATAGTTATCCGTGAAAAAATGTTTGAAAATCTGGTGCGTTTTAGAAATCCAACTTAACACGCGCAGTAGAGAGGGGTCTGGCGTCAGCGTGCAGTGAAGGAGGGTCCTAAAGTGTCCCCCTGTGAAGCGCGTTAGAACACTCTTGTTTGGCGGGTGTGGGGTGGAGATAGTGATCCATATTAGAGTTGACCTAGGTCAATATCTTTCAGATCAAACAAGGTGGTAAAAGTCAAATATAAGCCGTGCTTTAGACCTATTGGGAAATGCCGTGATTATATGCAGCCTGCTGGGAATACATCAAATGTGCACTAAGGTTATAGCGGGTCCTACAAAAAGTTCTTTGAAAGTTTGAGGTCACGGGCATTCAAGAACACTGACTTATGACGTGACTATATGACATATTTCAAATAATGCAAAATAGAACTGGTAATACAGAAATCTTTGGGCAGGAAATAAGGGTTGGAAATTAACACGCGCATTGACAGGGGCAGGTACCCGCCCCCTCGTGATTTTTTGGAGATAACATAAAAACGGCGGCGCGTAGCACCGCCATACTTGATATAAATTTCCTCTCATTATTTTTACCATTTTTTTCAAGATGTTAAGGGTAGGTCATCTCAGGTCAGGTCACCTGTACAGGTCAAGTGACCTGACCTAAAAAAAAGTTTAAAACGCACCTCGCTGGGGTCCCTGGCATGACGCGCCCCGCTGGGGGGCGATTTTTGCCCCCTCCGTATCTCATTCCCCACGAAAGCTAAAGGAAAATTGCGGGCGGCGTTCGAAAGCTCTTGGCAAGACAAAAATATTTTATGCGAAAATGTTTTATACCAGGTCAATATTGAGGTCAGCATACGTCAAAGAAGGTTCCATAGGCTCACAAGGAGGTGGTGTACGTTTACCCCTCTAGATTTGTACACAGCAAAGCTACAGCAAATATTTATGCACCATTGGATTTGTCTCATTGCAGGGAATCGAATGATATATATGACCTTGCTAGGTCAAATAGTAAAAATGACCCGACCTCGAGCTAGGTCAGGGTCACAGAGTGACCTGGTATGGTCATATTGCATATCAATCGACTCCCCGTGACAATATAAACACAATGCAAGCAAAATGGGAGCTTTATATCAATTCAGTGAGAAGTTATTGGCAAAACAATCACTCCATGCTCCCGTGACCTGATATGACCTTTGAGAGGTCAGATGCTCAAAAACTCAACTTTATGGTCAAGATCGTGACAAGAATAGACGGTTTGAGGATTTTTAGCTTTCTTTATCCAGTATTTACTGAAAACGAGCCCATTCTATTTTTCACCATAGACCTATAATGGGGTGACCAACAAATTGACCCCACCTTAGGTCAAAAATATAAAAATTCCGAGATAATAGATTTATATGCATCAATGACCTTATCATATTGAGGAAGTTTCAAACTGATCGGTTCGCTGATCTTCCCTGGGCGCCGCTTCAAACTCGTGATTTTAGATTTTAAGGTGGGGTCACTTAACTTTGAATAGATCCTTGACCTGCCATGACATTACCTCAAAAATTTGGTCAGATGTGTAAAATTGATTAGGAAAAAGGTACTGCAAGTTTTGTTGCTCTGCGTTTCTTCGTTTTTAAGCTATCTTGGGAAAACCATGAGGGGGCGAGTTTCACCCCGCCAGCGGGGCGCGTGTTAAGATACCCTGACTCGGAACAGGGTGAAACTTATCGGATTGAAACTCATATCACATAATAAATGGGCCCGCCGAGTTCTCTAAAACATGTTCCGGTATTTCTTATATCGATGACCTAAGATCAGCTAGGAGCCATGACCTCTCCATTGGAAATATATGGGAAAAATGGTTTTAACTGAATAACTTAGTAACGGATGGTGATAGAGCATTTATTTCTATTGAATTTGATTCGCCTTGTCTTTGCAGTTCTAATTATATGTATTTTACCTAATTTGACCTTGACGTGACGTCAGGTCAGGTTAAATCCTTGATTTGACCTAGCAAAGTCAAATCATATATCATTCGATTCGGTTTGCTGCGAGGATTCATGTAGCTAAAATCGTTTTGCTCTATCTTTACTTGTTCAGATGTAATGACAGAAAACCTTAATTTAAATGTTATCCCTATTACGGCATGTTTTGACCTCTACTTACCCTAAATGTGACCTGACAAAAAATGGTACAAATATTATCAATGGAGAAGTGGATGGGCTACCCAACGCCGCTTACTGTTTTTCGCTACCTAGCGTGGTTTTCGAGATCTTAGCGGGCCAGCAGGTATCCGCCCGTCCTGTCAAAGCGAAGGGGGCTCAGACCCCCGTCAATGCACGTGTTAAAAAACCTGGACTTGTAACCTTGATCTTGACATTGAGTAATGTTAACTACCAAGTCGCAGCATAACAACAGCCATGCTGAATAATGTCATCTGACCAGAATACTGGGGCTTTGACCTGAGGTCTTTGACTTTTGAACTTCGTGTGGGGTGACCTTGATATATAACACGATTATATGGCGTTATTAATTCACCGCTTGGTCTACAATGTAGGTGAACTGGTGCAACTGCGCGATTGCGACGGTCACAAAAATAGGCTGAATTTGAAATCCTTAACTGTAGGCTGATTTTGAAAGTCAACAAATCATTGATGGATTTTCACAATTATTTCACTAACTGACGAGCTTTTAGAATTATCTGAAATTTAGCTATGTAACGTTTTTCAGCGGTAAACAGTTCTCCGGTCAGCTTGGAAAAATATGCAGGGGTGGGTACTTAACCCGCGCCCCACCGGGAGTCCGGCGCTACCTTCGCCCCACCGGGGGCCATCGATGGCCCCCTCTAACTCCAAAAATATGGGTGTTAACAAAAATCTGCAAAGTGCAATAGAAAGCTCACGTGAATTCAGTAAGAAATGTTTAAGCTCTCAGGTCAGTGGTTTGACCTCCAGAGGTCAAGTTAGGTCACGATGGGCTATTTTCACTCAAATATGCAATGCTTAAGAAAACTGGGCACAACTCTTATGTCATTAGTGCTATTAAGATCAAGTAAAGTACATTTGGTAGGCAATTGGCAGACCTTGTTTCACTCTGTGGAACGTAATGACCTCTTGCCAGTGGTTTGACCTCCAGAGGTCACCTCATGACCTAACATGACCTGAGGTCACGAAAAATCAGAAAGTGACCTTGCCGTATATCAAATGAAAGCCAGTGACAAGACAAATACGATGGTGTTTGATTCAGCGCTCTAGCTTAACTAGGTCAAAAGTTATTGTCAAAATATTTATTTGACCCCTGGTGACCTAGGATGACCTTGGAAAAGTCAAACGGAAAATATGGCTCTTGGGACTCATGAAGGCGTGTCAAAGAACGCTTTGCTGAGCAATGTGAGCGTTTTGGATCGTTTTTGTGCCTTTTAGGTCATATGACAGGTTTCCACTTTTCAATGGACCCCCTACATAACGAATAAAACCATAACGACCCAGGGCAAGTAGGAGGTTTAAAATATCGACTGAAAACGTAGCTCTTCTAGAGCTCAAAAGTTGAAGTGAGATGACCTTGTTTGACCTCGCCTGGTGACCTGACCTTGGGTAAACCGGGAAAAAATTTCAGGGATGGTGGGAAATTGATAGGGGGAGAGATAGAGCCCTTAACCGCGGCGCTGCGTTTCGTCGTTTTTCTGCTATCCCGAAAAAAAAATCTTAGGGGGCATCGATGGCCCCCCGGTGAGGCGAGGGTTAAGGATCCCCGTTAACTGCGCGTATCAACCCGCACCCCACCGCGGTAGGGCGCAGGCGTGGTACACCGGGGGTCCGGCGCCACCTTTGCCCCACCGGGGGCCATCGATGTCCCCCTCTGACTCCGAAAATATAGGTGTTAGTGCAAATCTGCAAGGTGAATTTGAAAGCTCGTGTGAATTCAGTAAGCTTTTCCTGGCATGTTTAGGCGCTCAGATCAATGACTTGACCTCCAGAGGTCAGACTAGGTCACGACAGGCTATTTCAACTAAAATTTGCAATGCTTTACACGCGCCCCGCTGGGGTCCCTGGCATGACGCGCCCCGCTAGGGAGGGGGGCGTTTTTCGCCCCCCCTCCGTATCTCATTTCCCACGAAAGCTAAAGGAAAATTACGGACGGTTTTTGAAAGCTGTTGACCAAACGTAGATGAATTATACAAAACAGTTTTATGTCAGGTCAATATTGAGGTCAGCAAAGTTCAAAGAAGGTTCCATAGGCTTACAACGAGGTGGTGTACGTTTACCCCTCTAGATTTGTACACAGCAAAGCTACAGCAAATATTTATGAATCACTGGATTTATCTCATCGTGGCAAATCAAATGATGTATAATATGACCTTGCTAGGTCAAATGGTGAAAATGACCTCACATCGTGCTAGGTCAAGGTTACATGGTGACCTGGTATGGTCATTGTGTGACCTGAGCGTGCCTCTGCGCTCAACCGCCACTGTATGGTCACGTGATAGCCGGGGGCAGCATGTCGCCGTGTATGCCAAAGCTTGGGGATAATACAGTCTTGACCGGAGCACGGACGTGGATGTGCGCTCGGAATAGTCATGTTGCATATCAATCGACTCCTCGTGACAATTTAATCACAATGCAAGAAAAACGAGAGGTTAATCTCAGTTCAGTGAGAAGTTATTGGCAAAACAATTACTGAATGCTCCTGTGACCTGACATGACCTTTGAAAAGTCAGATGGTCAAAAACTCAACTTTATGGTCAAGATCGTGGTAAGAATACATGGTGAAAGCTTTTTCAGCTTTATCTATCCAGTATTTACTGAAAATGAGCACTTTCAATTTTTCACCATAGACTTGTAACAGGGTGACCAAAAAATTGACCCCACCTTAGGCCAAAAATATAAAAATTTCGAGATAGCAGATTTGTAAACCTTAATAACCTCATCATATTGTGAAAGTACCAAATTTATCAGTTGTCAGATGTTCCTTAGGCGCCGCTTCAAACTTGTGATTTTAGGTTTTGAGGTTGGTTCGCTTGACCTTAGATAGCTCCTTGACCTGACATGACCTGAACTAAAAAAATTGTTGAGATGCGTAAAATTGATCAGGGATAAAGTACGGTAAGTTTTGCTGCTCTGCGTTTCTTTGTTTTTGCGTCATCTTGGAAAAACCAGGAGGGGGACGGATTTCGCCCTCCAACGGGTCGTGTGTTAAGACAACTGGGCATAGCTATCATGCCATTAACGCTATTGCAATCTGGTGACGTAGATTTGATAAAATGCTAGGAATTTGTCCTCTATGTGGAACATAATGACCTCCCGCCAGTAGTTTCACCTCCAGAGGTCACCTCGTGACCTAATATTACATGAAGTCACGGAAGGTTAGAAAGTGCCCCTGCCGTATATAAAAAACTAGCTTGATGAGGTCAAAATTTATCGTCAAAATGCTATTTTGACCCCTGGTGTCCTGTGACGACCTCAGATAGATCAAAGGGAAAATATGTAGGTCCCTGGGATACGTGAAAGGGTGTCGAAGAATACTTTTCTGAGCAATTTGAGCATTTTCAGTTACTTATGCGAGGTTTAGATCGTAAGACAGCTTTTCCCTATGCTTTTGCAATGGGAGAGGTCACCTCGTGACCTGATTCCAGGTCAAGAAATCGACAAATCCAGGATACAAATTTTGTAGACCCTGGAGGGGCATGAAATGTGGGAAGTTTTACATCGATCAGCTTAAAAATACAGCTCTGGTAGAGCTCAAAAGTTGAAATGAGTTGACCGTGGTTGACCTCACCTGGTGACCTGACCTTGTGGACCCGGGGTAAAAAATTGCAGGGATGGTGGGAAAATGATGGGGTGATAGGTATAGCCCTCAACCGTGGTGTTGAGCCTCGTCGTTTTTCTGTTATTCTGACAAAAGCCATCAATGGCCCCGGTGAGGCGAGGGTCAAGGAAAACAATATTTGGCTTTAGTTCTGTGCGTTATTTCAGCTATTTTGTAGCCATTTAAGTCCTTCAATTGGGCATACTGCCATACTCTGGCACTCATATTCTCATTATGGGCGGTGACGATAATCATTTGATTTTTTCGGAAGACATCACAAGCCCTTTCATTTCAGGGAAATGCTTTTCATGTCGGGGAGAGCTATTCTGCGCGTGGGGAAAATACAATTTTCATATCTTTGCCCGACAATATCACCAAACATAATATTCCTTTCTACCTATCGTACCTTTAACAAGTAGTTAGAAAACTGATTTGGTTTCAATTTCATTTTCGAACCAAATTTTCTTCGTTGGTAATAATATTATCAAAACTTTGCTGCTCGCTTTATAGAATGCTATCAAAGCTATATTGCTTGCCAAATAATTTGGCAGCAATCTACACTAGTTCTCTTGCCTTTTAAACAAAACGGTATCCATTCAAAATTTTACATCTCCCGCACATTCAATAGAGTACCATCTAGGCAGGAACTGCACCGCCTTAAGGCTAATTAGCTCAAGAATGGGCGCACCGGGACCTGACCCGGTCGTTAGGCGACGCGTCACCTGTTACGTGCTAGATCGCAGCGGTGAGCTGGGAGCAGACATCTCTCTCCTCCTCTCCCTTGGCCCAGCGCCACCATTAGCCCGATTATACACCAGGGGCGCCAACGGCGTTAAGAGTTAAGGACCCGGTATAACTTCCTGTGCTTGGAATAAATACGAGCGGAGAAAATACACCTGATTATTGGAAAGCATATCCGCTTATGTCAGTTAGATTGACCGGAAAATGTTTTGTTTCAACCGACCTTTCGTAATGTAAGCAGTCAATGCTACTTTATGCTGCTTTCACGCTACTTAATTCATTGTCCAAACAATGCTGGCTATTGAGAGAATATTCAGTGCGCCTCCGTTAACACGAATCTCACGAGTAAAGGATACTAGTACGATGCTCTTTCCGTTCACAAAACGTTTACTGGCAATGTGGATTGTGGACTCTACTCTCATGCTCGGGAGCTTCCCTTCCCGTGTCTGAGCACTAAACACGGGGGTGGGGAACATATCATTCCTACATTTACATACATTTCATACACCAGGACGGAAACGATTAAACTAATAATGTTCTACCACGCTGCGTATGCGAGGATTTTCGTACCTTACCGCATATCAACACGCAAACCCTTTTATATGTTCATGTAGAGAAATTGGGTCTCAGGTACGTTCATATGCTAAACTGATGCCTTGGTGCTTTGTGAGTGAGTTTAGTCTTAAGTAGTGTGTTATTTTACTATGTAGCTATATGCGGTTGCATGCTTGTCCTATATGTTCAGACCATGCTCGCTCATTTATTGGTATATACATATACATTCCTTTATGTAGGACATGCTACTATCTCATTTGTCATTTCTTAGCTCGTGTATGCTAAGATATTGACTTTCATATAACCATGCTTTCATATAGTCACTGGTGTTGTTAACGTTCAAGTTTTCATTTAAATATTTTGGTGTCTTTTGTAAATATGCATTTCTTACCTCTGAAGACTTGAGATACAATTTGGACCCTTCAAATAAATGATAAAATACAGCTTTGAACTAACTCTTTTAGAAGCCATCCAAGGTCTTAACACACTCACTAGAGGGGGAGGATTATTGGTAAGCCCCACCCATTTTTCCAAGTTGACTGAAGAACCGTTGGCAGCCGGAAAAACTGCCGGGCCACATTTGAGAGGATTTAATGGCGAATTCATTTGTGAATTTCTTTTAAGAGTCAGCCGACATATTTTTACTTATAGGCTTCAAAGTCAGATAAGGTCAAAATCAAGTCCACAAGAGGTCGCCAAAGGTCACGGTTTTCGAAATTGTGTCGATAACTTTTGAAGAAAACAAGATACAGTCTCAAATTTGGTGTAATAGTAATTTATATAAATCAAGAATCCGAATAAAATGCAACATGACTTTCAAATTTTACTATTTGACCTTCACCTAAGTTCAACATCATAATTAAGCCTTGCAATATCATGCCGCATCTTATGTGAATTATTTGGTCAACACGAACACATCTCTTGTTTTATTCTAGATCTAATGGTTCCCGAGTTATAACCTTCATGTATGCAACACAATAACACCTACGGGACCACCGCTACGGAGGGGGACCCCCCCAGATCAGACCACGAGGTAAAAAGTAAACGGCCCACCACCCCACGAACTAACCATTTAGGTCACATTTAAGGCACGGGGCAAAATGCCGTCAAGGATAACATAAAATTCAGTTTTCGACATTACATCGAACAAGTAAAGATAGACAAAACGACTTAAACTATGGAATCCTTAGCAAGCCGAATCGAAATATAATTGACCTCAGGCAAATCAAGGATTACCGACCGAGGTCAGGTCAGGCAAATTATAAAATGCATATCATTAGAACCCAAAGCCCAGGCGAGTCTAACAGCAAGATAAATGCTCATCACCATCCGTTACGAGTTATTCCGTAAAACCATTTCCCATGTATTCCAATGGAGAGGTCCTGCCTCGACCGACCTAGGTCATCGATATAAAAATACCGAACATATGTTAGAGAACTCGGTGGGGCCATTAGTGATAGAGTTTCAATCGCATAAGTTCACCCGCTCCGACTTATGCTATCTCAACTTTTTGAGGTCGGGTCACTAACCTGACTGGTACCGACCGAATGACCTAACCTAAAATTTCCAGAAGTTAAAAAAGGAAAGGAACCAAGTACAGCACGCTACGCGCCGCCGTTTTCTCGTCCCAAACCGAGGGGCGGGACCCACCCCGCAAGCGCGTGATAAGGCTCTGATGGCTATTTCATACACACATGGAAACTCTGATAAAGGGCTGTGGCTCAATATATAATCAATCTGAATCTAATAACTTTCACATCTGGTATTCTAGGAGACAGGCCAAATGACATATCATTTTCCCTCTCCCCACCGGGGCCATCAATGGTTCCCCCTAAGGTTTTTCAAGATAGCAGAAAAACGACGTGGCGCAGCGCCACGGTTGAGGGTTCTATCTCTCACCCCATCATTTTCCCATCATCCTTGATTTTTTTTACCCGGGTTACCCAAGACCATGTCACCAGGTGAGGTCAACCAATGTTCACCTCACTTCAAATTTTGAGCTCTATAAGAGCTACATTTCTTTGTCGATCAATCTGAAACTTCCTACATTTCATGACCTCCCCAGAGTCTACAAGGTGTATATCCGGGATTTTTAGATTTCGTGACCTGAGGTCAGGTCATGAGGTGACCTCTCCCATTGACAAAGCATGGGAAAAGCTGCCTTATGATCTAAAAGTCGCAAAAATGATTGCAAATGCTTGGCTGGCTCAGAAAAGCGTTCTTGGACAACCTTTTACGGATCCCAGGGGCCACCTTTGCCCTTTGGCTTCTTCAAGGTCATCCAAGGTCACCATGGGTCAAAAACAGTATTTTACCAATAACTTTTAACCTAATTAAGCTAGAGCACTGAATCAAACACAATCATGTTTGTCTTGTCACTGGCTTTCATTTAACATGCGCATTGACGGGGTCTGAGCTACCTTGGAATTGACGGGGGGGGGTACGCCCCCTAAGATCTCGAGAACCACGGTAGGTAGCGAAAAACGGTAAACGACGTTGGGCTGCTCATCCACTTCTCCATCGAAAACATCTGAACCATTTTTTTGTCAGGTCACATTTAAGGCCACGAGAGGTCAAAACATGCCGTCATAGGGATAACATGTAAATTCAGTTTTTCGGCCATTACATCTAAACAAGTAAAGACAGAGCAAAACGGCTTAAACGATATGAATCTTCTTAGCAAGCCAAATCGAATGATATATAAGTTGACTTTGCTAGGTCAAATCAAGGATTTGACCTGACCTGAGTCAGGTCAGGGTCAAATTATATAAAATGCATATCATTAGAACCACAAAGCCCAGGCGAGCCTAATGCGAGCCTAATAAAATAAATGCTCTATCACCATCCTTTACTGAGTTATTCCGCAAAAACAATTTTTCCCATGTATTTCCAATGGAGAGGTCATGCCTCGTGCCTGACCTTAGGTCATCGATATCAAAAATACTGGAACATATTTTAGAGAACTTAGTGGGGCCATTATATGATATGAGTTTCAATCGGATAAATTCATCCTGCTCTGACTTATGCTATCTTAAACTTTTTTTTAGGTTGGGTCACTTGACCTGTACTGGTGAGCTGACCTAAGATGACCTAACCTTAAAATTTTCACAGAAGTTGTAATAATGATGAGGGAAAAGGGATGCCAAGTACGGCGGCGCTACGCGCCGCCGTTTTTCTGCTATCTCCGACAAACCCGAGGGGGGCGGGTACCCGCCCCCGCGTCAATGCGCGTGTTAATATTCGACAAAGTCACTTTCTGACCTCTCGTGACCTCAGGTCATATTAGGTGACGAGGTGACCTCTGGGAGTCAAAACACTGTCGGGAGGTCATAACGTTGCACATAGCGAAAAATGGTCTGGCATTTTCCTATCAAATTTACTTTATCAGATCTCAATAGCTCTAATTGCATAAGAGTTATGTCCAGTTTTCTTAAGCATTGCATATTTGAGTAAAAAAAGCTTATCGTGACCTAACATGACCTCTGGAGGTCAAGACACTGACCTGAGTGCTTAAACATACTAAGTAATTTCTCACTGAATTCACACGAGCTCTCTAATGCAATTTGCAGATTTGCGCTAATCCCCATATTTTCGGAGTTAGAGGGGACAATCGATGCCGGTGGGGCGAAGGTGGCCCAGACCGTTGGGGCGTGGTTAACTTTGAATTAAACAAGGTCAAATATTATTCATGGCTGTTATTTATCCACGTACTATTATCTTTTAAAGCTGAAACCATTGATAACCTGAAACACTGTTCAGTGTAACCGATTTAGATTCTGCCCTGAGTCCACTCATTTTTGCTGGAGTTGGAATTGGTTCAAATCACCTCTGGACTTGAGCCTGGGCAGAGTCAAATCAACAGCTAATTGGGATGAAATGGGATTCAGAATGAGAGTTACTCACTAAGCTGTGAATGGAAGTTGAACAGACTTAAAATATGGAGTTATCAGAAAATATGGATACTTAGTCTGTCGGCGGAACCAATGGCAACAAGAAAATGTCAATGTATCTGGAGTCTCAACCGTTTTGTAATTCTGTACAAGCCCAGTGCGCCTGCACATCCTCAAGAGGAGGTATGTTAATGTACGCCCGTGTACACAAGTGTGTGAAAATCCAAAGAGCCTGACGGACTGATCTGGGTAATCCCCCACTCAATGCAAACGATCACTCGGCCTGCTGTGGCTGTGGCAGCCTTTCTGAATCGACTGAGGCTATTTTTCTGATGAGTAGTTGGGTCAGTGGACGTATCAGGGCGTATAAGCTGAGCTAGTTAGCCTGCGAACTAGTCGAGAAAGTTCCTGGAACAAAATGAGCCTAACCACCGTAATTAGCTTGGAGTGAGAACTTCTATAATTGTTTCCATGCCTCGTTTGACACGTATATGCTCTTGGGCTATTTTTACCGGCTATATGACACAAGTCGCGATCCTTCTGGCTGGTTTGTTTGGCACAAATGACTCACCCTCACAAGTCAGTCGGGCATAGTTTCATAGATAATGATGACGCATGGTGCAATTAAAATCATATTTAGCTGAGCATCTAAAAAATATGGAAGCGATCTATCAAAGTGATTTATAGCAGTCTTCAAACTTGCATCATTCGGATGAGTCGTAAGGGAGTGCATTGTGTGTTGCATTAGCGTGCTTATTCCGTCATGAACACTATCAAAGTGAATATGACACATTTATAATGGAATTTGAACTGAGATAGCCCGGTAATGGGGCATGCCGAAACCAATCAGTGTAGATTTTCCGCCTTAAAGCTGACATCGAATCTGGTAGGCATGGGTTTCGTCCCCAACGACCCCGCGCCAGCCATAGTTACAAGCAAATCATTTAAGGTTATTTGAAGCCATGCCCGTGTGGGGGTCTTTTAGACCCCCTCGGGTTTTTCCAAAGTGACCGAAAAACGGCGGCGCACAGCGCCACCAAACTTAGTCTAGCTGTTCCTGCATCATTTTTACATCTTCCATCAAATTTTTAGTCCAAGGCCATATCAGGTAAGGTCACCAGGCCAGATGAATTGACCTCACATTAAAATGTTTAGGACTGCATAACTAGGAGGGTAATCGATCAAGTTGAAACTCATACCACATATTGGGCCCACCAGGAGCAACAACATATGTTCCGGGATTTTTGATATTGGTGACCTAAGGTCATGTGCAGAGCATGACCTCCCCATTGCAAATGCATGGGGAAAATCACGAAATGAGCTTTTCTCAATAAGTATCGGTGGAATCAACTTCAAACATCGTTTAAGACTTTCTCTTAGCCCATCTCTGAATTTGATACCAAAAATGTTGACCTGTGACCTTTAAAAGGTCACGTTAGGTCAAATAAACAATTTTTCAAAGTTTTACTCTATATATTTTGAATAAACAAAGATAAAACGTTTATTTTGTCACCTAAGTGTTTGTATGGTCACTGCAAGTTAAATGATATACATCATGACTATACCAAGTCAAGTTAGGTCAAACCGTTGACCTGGGTTAGATCAAATTTTAAATTGGACCTGGCATAGCAATATCATATATCATTCGATTTGTATTGACGAAAGGATTGCAATGGTGCATAAACTGTGGCTGTATCTTGTTTGGTTTGGAAGTTATTAGCGAAAAAGGAAACGCCCTTATGTATGGGTGGCTATGGATATTCTCAAGAACATTTCCAATGTTCAGTGACTTGCAACTCCCTAGGAGTTAAACTTACCCAAAACGCATTGCATAAAAATGAAAGAACAGCTCAGGAGCTTTCGAATGGTGTTCAGAAAATGTTTCTAGCTATCATAGTTTCTGAGATATATGGTTTTCTTAGAATACCTCATATGAGCGATTTTGACCTATTTTGACCTCTGATAATCTTGATAATGACCTGACGAGAAAAATGACCGAAGTTTTTTCGATATCATTTTTGAAGAGTTTTGACTTATGTTTTGCGTTTTTTCTAGCTCTCTCAGTTTTTTTAGATCGTGGGGGTCTTTTAAGCCCCACACCAGGGCGAGGGTGTCTCGTACCCGCCACCGGGACAAAGGTTAAAAACTGGAACAATTCTTGATAACCCTCGCCCCACCGGGGCTATCGATGGCCACCACTAAGGTTTTTTCAAGATAGCAGAAAAACGACGAAACGCAGCACCGAGGTTGAGGGCTCTATCTCTCACCTCATCATTTTCCCACCATCCCTGAAAATGTTTACTCCGGGTCACCCAAGGTGAGGTCACCAGACGAGGTCAACGAAGGTCACCTCACTTCAAATTTAAGCTCTATAAGAGCTACGTTTCTCAGTCGAACGATTTGAAACTTCCTAATTTTCATGACACTTCCAGGGTCTGCAAGGTGTATATCCGGGATTTTTGGATTTCGTAACCTGAGGTCAGGTCAGGAGGCGACCTCTTCCATTGGAAAAGCATGGGGAAAAGCTGTCTCATGATCTAAAAGCCACAAAAATGATTGCAAATACTCAGACTGCTCAGAACAGCGTTTTTGGACACCCTTTTGCGGATCCCAGTGGTCTTATTTGCCCTTTGACTTTTCCAAGGTCATCCAAGGTCACCAGGGGTCAAAAACCGTATTTGGCCAATAACTTTTGTCCTAATTAAGCTAGAGCGCTGCAACACATACCACCGTGTTTTTCACGTCGCTGACTTTCATTTGATATACGACAAGGTCACTTTCTGACCTTTCCGTGACCTCAGTTCATATTAGGTCACGAGGTGACCTCTGGAGGTCAAACCACTGGCGGGAGGTCTTTACGTTCCACATGGCGAAAAAGGTCTGGCAATGTCCTATTAAACGTACTTAAGCAAATCTCCATAGCCTTAATGGCATAAGAGTTATGACCAGTTTTCTTAAGCATTGCATATTTGAGTGAAAATAGCCTATCGTGACCTTTAGAAACATACCGAGCGCTTAAACATGTGGAGTAATTTCTTACTGAATTCACGCGAGCTTTCTAATGCATTTTGCAGATTTGCACTAACCCCCATATTTTCGGAGTTAGAGGGGGCATCGATGCCCCCAGTAGGGCGAAGGTGGCGCCGGACCCCCGGTGGCGCGGGATAAAACTTGGTGCGTGCAGTTTTGATGGTAGTTTTCGTCTTCGTCCTAATTATTTACTACCCTATTTCTTCTCAGAACGGACCGGCTTCGAAGGCAATTTTTTCCAGGCTGCGTAAACTGTGTCCTTGCTGAGGCAGTTTTTTATTCAGGAAGTGCACCACTCCACTTGTAACTTCAATTGGCCCCGGATACATAAGCACCTTTCGCACGATCCATTTAGGTAACAAACACGGGAACATACTTATCACCTCATGTAACTGGGAGTTTTTCTTCGGGAGTCCAGATTACATGAGTCGATAAGTCTATTTCCCAGGCTGGTACGTAAATAAAGCGTACTTAAACTGCTCATGTATCCGGGGTTATTGTATAAACATAGCACGTCAATTCACTTTACCCGAACACACCAGGTGGACATGTTTCACCCCAAGCCTTGTTCAAGGTATGTGATGATATATGTCAAGCACTGTAATACTATAGAACATTTTTGGAAAGACACAATGGCGTTTTTGTTGGATTTATTGTTGGATTTCTCCACATTGAAAAAAGTAAAGATCACTCCCAGCTCCAGCTGTGCTTACGCCTCTTATCATTCTCTCGGTGCCTTTTATTGGACTCATTTTCTTTCAGTTAAAGAAAAAGCGTGCGAAGCTATCGGAGTCCAGCTCGAGTCTAGGCCTCTACAAAATATAGCATCCATATTGTGCAGCAAAACCAAACAATATCTACCAGAAACTCAGTGTAGCAACATCATCTACAGCACAAAATGCTCTTGCTCAGTGGCAAAAATTATTTAATTTATATCGGAGAGACAGATAGAGAGCTCCAGGCTAGAGTGAAGGAGCACAGGGACAGTCGAATGGGAACAGCCAAATCCGAGTCCAATTCATTGGCCTTCATTATCCATCGTGCATACAACCCCTGTTTTGGCCAAGCCAAAAATATACATCATGTGTCACATTCATTCTCCTGGAATTGGAATATACCAGAATTGTTGGTCGGTGCAAAACAATGCTGGTGTCTCTAAGCGACGTCAATAGGAACTCCCGTACAAGCGTTTTCAGCAGAGGACTGGCCATTATCCAGAGCTGCCGGTCACGAGATTCAACACCTGAAATATTCACACGCATGTTTTGTGCCGATGCTTTGCCTTTGAAATGTGTTAGAAATCAATTTTTGTTATTCTTGCATTTTCAAGGAGTACGTATTCAGTGGTTTTTTCGATTGCTACTTCTTTACTCGTAAAACCAAAAATAGATCGTATTTGTTACAAACCGTTATGCGTAAACCATGTTTTAGATTTCTTTAACTCTTCTCTTTCTACTGAATGATTTTATAGAACTATTTGATTTTCGAGAAGTGAGTAATGATACCATACAGGTGAAGGATACGTTCTTTTGGCTACATTATGTACTAATTTACATTCGCCTCGACCGTCTCTGGTGCAAGCTAGAAGAAGATAAAAATAAGAAGTAAGTCATCATTTTTGGCCTACTATCCTCGTTCCGTCGCTAATATTTCTCCTTGATTTTTTGTTGCGTTTCACGTGTTTTTAACAGCTCCTCAAGAAAAAAAGCTTCTGCGGCGGTAATATCGAAATATTTCAGGATGGCTAATTTTAGAGAACAATAAAAAACAAGTTTTCTGAAAGAGAACATCAGCACCGGAGATTAAAGAAAAGAAAAAATATGCAACAATTGAACATCAGTGAAGCAAGGTCAACGATGCCACAGTTAACACGCGCATTGACGGGGGTCTGAGCCACCTTCGCATTGACGGGGGGCGGGTACCCGCCCCTAAGATCTCGAGAACCACGGTAGGTAGCGAAAAACGGTAAACGGCGTTGGGCTGCCCATCCACTTCTCCATCGAAAACATTTGTACCATTTTTTTGTCAGGTCACATTTAAGGTCACGAGAGGTCAAAACATGCCCGTCATAGGGATAACATGTAAAATTCAGTTTTCGGGCATTACATCTGAACAAGTAAAGATAGAGCAAAACGACTTGAACTATATGAATCCTCTTAGCAAGCCGAATCGAATGATATATAATTTGACCTTGCTAGGTCAAATCAAGATTTGACCTGACCTGAGGTCAGGTCAGGGTCAAATTATATAAAATGCATATCATTAGAACCGCAAAGCCCAGGCAAGTCTAATGCAGCTAAAATAAATGCTCTATCCCCATCCGTTACTGAGTTATACCGTAAAAAACATTTTTCCAATGTATTTCCAATGGAGAGGTCATGCGTCGTACCTGACCTTAGATCATCGATATCAAACATACCGGAACATATTTTAGAGAATTCGGTGGGGCCATTATGTGATATGAGTTTCAATCGGATAAGTTCACCCTGCTCTGACTTATGCTATCTTAAACTTTTTTGAGGTCGGGTCACTTGACCTGTACTGGTGACCTGACCTGAGATGACCTAACCTTAAAATTTTCACAGAAGTTGTAAAAATGATGAGGAAAAAGGTATATCAAGTACGGCGGCGCTACGCGCCGCCGTTTTCCTATCTTCGAAAAACCCGAGGGGGCGGGTACCGCCCCCCCGTCAATGCGCGTGTTAAGATGGAGCACAAACAACGAAATTTATCCGATCGAAGACGAAATGAATACGAAGCCGAAGAATCGAACATTTTCATCCTCATATTATTTTAGTTTAAATGTTCGAAGTGTGTGTGCGATTGTGTGTGTGTGTGTGTGTGTGTGTGTGTGTGTTTTTACCGGTACCTAATCCTTATCCTTATCCTTACTCTACCTGGAGGCTGTGAGCGCATGCGCCTGTGGCTGCAGCGACCCCTCCAGGTAGAATCCCATCCTCTTGATCCTCACCTTTCCTTATCCTTACCATCTCCTTCCATAGTTTATAATCACTTCATACTCATTGCAACAACACTTTAAAAGCCACCTCATTTGTGTGGAAGTGTGAGAAATACATGAAAAAAATACATGAGTAATGCAATAAATATTCCCTATAAGTATTTGTCTATTGTTGTCACGCGACTATGGTAACTTTAATTGTGCAGTGCTAGCATCAACATCTATTCGATCAAAGATCTATCCATCGATACATTCCGACAACTTGCTGACGAAGGACTGAATCTTGAAAGCGTATAATCTGTACTCTTTTCAATGTGGAAAGTTCATTTAATAGTAAATCAAGCAATATAGCAAATAAGCTATGTAAATTCCTTATTTTCAATTCTCTCATCTGCTGGAAAGATGTTTTCGTATTTTTCCTCTGTAGACCTACACCTCCAATTCCGCCGTCATCTACTGCTCATGCCACCAGAAAATGCCACTGACTCCACCCCAGACCCGAATGTCATCGTGCTCTACGCGAGCCAATAAACGGCGCTAAGCCAGTCATCGACATCAGCGTGCAGCGGATTGTATATAAATGAGCTGGAAGCGTGTATTAGGGGTAATGAATGCGGACCTAGGTGAGAATAACAGGCTCCGGTAGGGTGGGGAGCGGCGCGTCGCGAGTGCAGTGTAACCGGTGAACTGGGGATCAGGTCACGTCACGCCGACCGCCGCCTGTGCAAGACAGAACACTGTTTTGCAACTGCCGTGCAGTGCTTAGTGGCATATTCAGATAGGGTTTTGGGACTTAGTGACGCTTAAACACGGTTATGGCACACAATTATGTGATGTGACGCAGCTGCTTGCTATAGAGCTATGCAAATAAGTCTGTTCACTATGCTATTGGGAAGGTACACACATTGAAAATAGCCCTCCAAATAACACTTTCAAGGTCATTGGCCCCAGTGCTCCGATCAAATGGCTTTACCTAGTCTGACGCTGTAGTATGAATGCTGGAGAACACATGTTTTAACAAACTTACTGATAGAGCTCATCGTCATGTCTGGAGCTTTAACAAGCGCATTGACGGGGGCGGGCACCCACCCCCTCCCCCTTGGGTTTTATCGAGATAGCATAAAAACGGCCGGGCGTAGCTCCGCCGTACTTGGCATACCTTTTCCTTGATCATTTTCACAATTTGTTCTCAAATTTTTAAGGTAAATTTTAAGAGTTTGAAGTGTTGTAATGAGCGTGAAAGTCATGATGATAATGTTATAAAAAATAAACCGGCAATCGCTCATAGTATAATGAGATTGAAAATGCCAAATGGTATATTGATATTTCGACGGCGTGTCTTATATATATATATATATATAAGATATATATATATATATATATCTTATGTATATAGATAAGAGATAATTTATATAGATAATTTATATGTATATATATATATATAAATATATATATATATATATATATATATATATATATATATATATATATATATATATATATATATATATATATATATCTTATGTATATAGACACGCCGTCGAAATATCAATATACTATTTGGCATTTTCAATTTCATTATACTATGAGCGATTGCCGGTTAACTTTTTAAGGTAAAGTCATTTCAGGTCAGGTCAGTACAGGTCAAGTGACCAGACCTAAAAAATGTTTAAGATTGCATAAGTCGGAGCAGGATAAACTTATCCAATTTAAACTTATATCACATAATGGCCCCACCAATTTCCCTAAAGTATGTTCCGGTTTTTTATATCGATGACATAAGGTCAGGTACGAGCCATGACCTCTTCATTGGAAATACATGGGAAAATGGTTTTAACTGAATAACTTATTAATGGATGGCGATAGAGCCTTCATTGTAACTTCATTAGATTTTCTGTGTCCTTGCAGTTCTAATGATTTGCATTTTACTTAATTTGAACTTGACCTGACCTCAGGACAGGTCAAATCCCATTTTTGACCTAACAAGATCATATTATATATCATTCGATTCGGCTTGCTACGAGGATTAGAAAGGTTCAACTTGTTTTTCGCTATCTTTACTTGTTCTGATGTAATGACCGATAAACCTCATTTACATGTTATCCCTATGCAGAGGTGCAGAAAGTATGCTGGCTGTCACAAACTCAATGCGACGTGTGCCTCCTCTGTCACACAGAGCTGGAAATAATAATTGTATACTTGATTACTATTTCCAATATGCTGAATGTCCTCTACCTGCCCCTTACTTTTTGCAGCAGACAAGGTTCTAGCACCAAACCATTACAGCATGAAAGTAGTAAACTGAGTTTTCATTTATAGATCATGTTTTTGTTTTTGGAAGGAAAATTTCCAATTATGGGTCATTTTTTCCCGTATTGGGGTCATAACTATTATTGGCAACTCTGACCGCAGTTTCCCCCAATGACATGCATTTCCCTTTTTGAAGAAGTTTCCATTTTTGGAAGGAGTGTTTCCAATTATGGTGCTTTT
Organism: Lepas anatifera; assembly: GCA_034440635.1. Classification (NCBI taxonomy): domain Eukaryota; kingdom Metazoa; phylum Arthropoda; class Thecostraca; family Lepadidae; genus Lepas; species Lepas anatifera. Next base: position 929,629 of record JAOTON010000484.1, on the reverse strand, counting down.
CCACATGATTAAATGTAGCAATTATCATAAAAATAGTCATTATTGGGAACATGCCTATCTATGAATGGGAGCGTACATGTACACACAATTGGGAACCCTAACCACAGCTTCCCCCCCACTCAACTTCTATCTCACATATCAACAAAAGGGGAAAAATGTCAATATCAACATAGTATTTGGATCCACCTAAAATGTGTTGGTAAAGTGGACCTTAGGTAGCATTTTTATAAACACATCAAATGCTTAAAATTTGCATCCCACTCACGATCATCACCTGCCTGGTCATTCCTTCTTGCAGTAAGAACTCTGAGGCAAATAGCCTGCATTGATGTAAAATTATGTCTATTGGCCTAATAGGTACAGAGGTATTGGAATTCACATAACAAAGAAAGATCCAGTGTAGTCAAAATCCTGCTTTAACTCCATGCAGTTCAGGTCCGTGCGTTGCTTACCACCACTGGTAGTAAGCAACACACCCCCAACCAGCGTTTTTTGAAGTCCATTTCTTTCTGCGATTTGCTGTGATTTTCTGAGATAAGAAGGAGGTCTACTCGCCCCCTCCAGTGCACGTTAGTTCCAGGCCCCTCTCCAGCGTGGGTGTTAACACTTTGTGGACGACTGCATTAGCACACATTTGCTATCTGTACAATATTGATATGATAATTTGATCATGAAAACTCACCTGAATCACTGTTGTTGCCAGCCTGTTGCTGGCCCCAACTCTCCCAACTTCCTCCAGCTCCAAATATATCTAACCAATCTAGGGCACAAATAAACTAAGGCACAAGCAGGCCAAGGAATGAAAACCCAAGTTTGATATGGGAAAGTGCATCAGTCTTGCAATGGCCTACATTCATCTTAGATAAGCCATGGGCAGCAACATTTATTCTAGCTAGTTTTAGCCTGCACTTATCTCAAATATACCTCAAAATATGCCCTCAAAATAAGTGGCTTCCGGTCTGTTTAAATTTTTGGCAGGCTCTACATCACATAAACATTTCTAACTTGTCTTGTCACTGTTGCGCAGTTTAAGTAGAATTGCTGCCCAGCTATGTTTATTTTTTTCACTCACTTAGTACTTTTATTAGTAGCTTTTAGGCGTACTTAATACTAAATTCGAAGAAATAGGGGCCGCTAAATCGAAGAGACTCAAACTGTAAATCTAATTTAACCTGAAAAAAAAAATGGACAGAGAAGTACTTGATAAAGTATCTGCGTTATCGTTAATGCCTTAAATATGTCCACAATCATGTATTTTTGAAAAAATTGACTGTCACATTTCCGGTATCTAGGCGACAACTTTCTGCAAACTACTAACAATCGGCACCATCGGGCTGCATGTTAAAATCTGGCAACTGTGACAGTGGTTTGCGGGTTTTTCTGCAGCGGGGGTCCCTCGTTTTAGCAGAAACTGAACACAGTACCAATATTGTATCACTAATGGTACGCTGTGCAATTGAAGAACCGAGCTGCTAAGTTAAAATATTCCCTACACGCTTCATTCTCTATTTCGAAAATATGTGGTTTGATTTTGAGCCATACAGTCAGGATCGCTATTTTGTTACAATTATGCACCTCAATTTTCGTAAATGTGTCACAAACTCCGGTAGCCGAGTTGGCAAGTTTCTGCACCTCTGTCCCTATGACGTCATGTATTGACATCTAGTGACCTCAAATCTGACCTGACAAAAAAATGGTACTAATGTTTTCGACAAAGAGGTGGATGAGCTACCCATCACCGTTTACCGTTTTTCGCTATATAGTGTGTTTTTTAGATCTTAAGGGGCGGGTACCCGCCCCCGTCAAAGCGAAGGTGACTCAGACCCCGGCAATGCGCGTGTTAACCTGCACGTTGACAGGGGTCTGAGCCACCTCTGCTTTGACGGGGTACCCGTCCCCTAAGGTCTAAAAACCACGCTAGACACCAAAAACGGTACACGGTGTTAGATAGTCCATCAAATCTCTATAGAAAACATTTGCACCATTTTTTGTCAGGCAACATTTAGGGTCACTAGAGGTCAAGGCATGCCAACATAATTCGGCGCCATATGGCCTTGCCAGGCTGGTGCGCCCCCTAGGCCCAAATAACAAACAACAACAAGCATGCCAACATAGGGATGACACGTAAACGAAGTCTTTCAGTCATTACATGTGAACAATAACGATAGAACAAAACAATCTACACTATTGAAAACCTCGTAGCAAGCCAAATATAATGGTATATCATATGACCTTGCTAAGTGAAACAAGTTTAGATCTAGGGTTTGACCTGATCTGGGATTAGGTCAAGGTAAAATTATGTCAACATGCATAGGGGAAGTCCATGCAAGAACACGCACTTAACTTTCTAGAGGCTCTCACTTTTCTCCTATAGGTATGTCTAACAACTAAAATGTGTATATGGTTGTTTAGCCTGAATAATTGTCTATGTATGGTTCATGTTTCAACTCAATGTCTCTGGAAGGAACTCGCCACGAGCCCATTAAAAATAAGAAGTCACGTGCGTACTCTTGCCGGAGTGTGTCGGTAAGAGTACGCAAAAGAGGAGGCTGGAGTAGGCAATAATGCCCGCTGTGCTTTAGGTGCATAGGCCGTGTCACGAAGGTTTTTTTGTCACCAAACTAAGCATTTGTATGATTTTATATCGCTTAAATAATAAAATAACTATGTTGCAATGTTTGGTTTTCCAAATATAAATTACGGACTCTATCCCAAGCAAAAATGATTTTTCCAATCTCTTAAGCATGCGCACTCTTGCACAATGGTCTACTGCATACTCTTGCCGGACATTCTTACTCGGGAAGAAAGTATTCATAAACATGTTGATAGGTGTTTTAGCGTGAGCTCCAGTCCTGCAGCACAGTTTTAGCTCATTTTTCTTACTGATGACAGACCGTAATATGATACTATTGATAGTAGAAACATGGTCTACAAGTTTACCTAGTTAAGAAACATTACACCAAGGGTGCCCAGAAACTTATTTTGCTCTGTTCTCCGGAGGAAAGAACAGGAGCACGTTGAATCTTTTTAGCAACCAAGGCACTGACGTAGCTTTTTTATGCCATGCTATCCACCATATCAGTGGTTGCTAAGTAACCAAAACAGCTGCTGCGTACTCTTATCTCCTGCGTACTCTTACCCGCCCTTACCCTAACATTAGAACTGTAAGAATGAGGCGCACCTAATGTCGGTAAAATAAATGCTCTGCTATCATCCATTACTAAGTTATTCAATCTAAACCATTTTCATATTATTTCCAATGGAGAGGTCATTGGTTGTACCTGACCTTAGGTCATCAATATTAAAATGATGGAATACATTTTGTAGAATTCGGTGGGCCCATTATGTTATATGAGTTTGACTAGGATAGATTCACGCTGGTTTGACTTATGCTATCTTAAGCTTTTTTAGGTGAGTGCTCTTGACCAGCACAGCTGACCTGACCTGAGATGACTAAGCCTTAAATTTTGGCTAAAGTTATACAAATTATCAGTAAGCAAGTATATAAAGTACAGCGGCATTACGCGCCGCCATTCTATTCTACCTACAAAACCCGAGGGGTGGGTACCAGTCCCCGTCAATGCGCGTGTTAAGGCAGTAATTTCAAGTGATGAAGCAAGGAGTGATAATGGTGACATAATTGATAGGAAACACAGATCTTCTATCAGCACTCAGTTTTTTGCTCCATCGTCGATCATCTTCAGGCCAAGGCTACGGTGTGTGAGGTACAGGGAAAAGAAATGTGACTTGCGTACCAAACAGGGTGCGTTGGACGTTTCTTTGATTGATTACTTAATCAAAGAAACGCCCAAAATCTTATTACTTACAAACATGCTACTATATTATATACCGATACATGCTACTACGCGTTAAAGTGCTGCTGTCTTTTGTTCAAATCCATGCTGAAGAGCAGAGTTATAAAACTACTTAGTTATTTCAAATATCTACCGCGACTTTTTCGGTAAAAATAAAATATTTCAAAACGGCTATTGCTCCTTTCAGTGGCTCATTCCAAACATTTTGATGTCAAATTTTACCCATTTATCATTGAATTAATTGAGTAAAATAGCCATAGTAAACATTGCTATGTCAACAAAGTGTAAAATTGCCAGAGACTATAACTCCTAAGCCGTTGCACCTGGCAGCCTAAAATGACACAAACGTATTCTGGGCTGTCGTTTAGTCCATGGACAAAGGTAGAGGGAAATCAGAGACGTGTGGGTGCAAGACCTGTGCTCAAATGTCATGGAGTGCCCAAGCATACACAATTGAGTATTAATCACGATGACTAAATTCGCCCAGTGATGACCTAGTAATATCTTACGTGATTTAATGGCCAGCAATGGTGATATGGAGCTGCAAGATTCCCAGACGCTACTATTGGAATTCTGAAAGGTCACATAACTTGCAATTTGATCTTGGAATGGGTTTGGAATTAGCTGTTGCCTGCAGCCTAGGCAAAGTGCAGCCAATGCCTGAGCACACAATAATGACTTATATTGAAAATAAGTTCAACACTCTATTTATGAGATTTAACGCTGAAGCCCAGTCAAATACTCATTTGATCAATTACACGTGGCTGGGTGAAGTGGGCAAGCCCCCAAGGATAAGCTGACTGGCTGCATTTGTATTCGCAGAACTTGTTAATTTCTCAAGCGACAGAGGCTGGAAAAAGAAGACCGGTTTCGGTCTACAGTACACCCAAATATTTTTCTTGATACATCTGAGGCTAGGAGGGCTGTCACCGGCAAACTCGTGGAATGGGAAACGGATATATCAGCCTCCTGCTGAAGACCAGCTCACTAATGTTTGATATCACGCTAAGAGAAAATCCGACAAGGCGATGCGAAGCAATCAGCCCTATATCCTTATTTTAGCCCGCGCCCAGGTGGACCCCGAGACACCGCCCTGATGGGGGTGTTTGAACACCCCCTCGAACTCGGCACCAATGAAGGATAGCGAAAAAACGACACTGGTAGATAGCTCGTACAAATTCATGAAGAAGCTATATTAGTCACTTTTTGACTCAGGTCAATATTAAAGTCATGACAGGTCAAATAAGGTGGAATTTTGATAGAGCTTTTGGGCTCTAGCATCTGACAGAGTTGAGTTGGAACTTTTTTAATCACCATCCGCTTTTTCTCGTCACAGCGAAACGAATGAGGTATAATATGACCACACTAGGTGCAAACACAAAAATGACCTGACTTCAGTTCAGGTCAAGGTCACTTTTTAACCTACATAGTCAATCTCCATATCCATCGACTCGCAACAGGAATCTAAACGCAACGATACGAAAATAAAAGCTGTATCATCATGTCATGCAAAAGTTATTGACCTAAGCCTAAAACTGCTTAAGTGGCCCCAGATGACCTCTCAGAGATCGCAGGTCAGAAATTGAAACATGGCCTTGGAATGAGACCGAGGATACTACAACTTGGAGAATATAAAGGCGCTATCAGCTTTACCTATAGAAATACAGACCAATTTATGTTTTTCCCATGTATTTTCCAATGAATAAGTCATGGCCCGCAAACTACCTTAGGTCATTGATATGAAAAATCCAAGAATGTTTTTGTAGCACTTGGTGGTCCCATTATGTGGTATATGTTTAAATCCGACAGATTCACCCATTTCTTACTTATGCCACCTTAAGCATTTTTGGAGGTGAGGTCACTTGACCCAGAGAGAGAGAGAGAGAGAGAGAGAGAGAGAGAAAGGACGGCGAAGGCATGGGATGTCCCTTCCAAATCTTTATCGAAAACATTGGAACACTTTATATCATATATAATCTTGGCCCACAAGAACAACATAGAATGCTGGCCAGATATGTAATGTGCGGTAGGAAATAGTGAAAACCACTACAGCCGGGACTGCACCACCTGACGGGTGTTCATGGGGCGATCGTTTGGCGGGACTGAGCCGACTGCGGCAGCTGAGTCCGCCGTGTCAAACAGATTGGCTCCATTTGTATTGAGTGCCGGAGACTTCTGCCGCGTGAAACGGCGGCTGTAGCGGCGGCCCGCTCCCGATTGCACAGATGTGCCAGAATATCCACCCTCCTCTGGCTGAGGTGGGCTTCACACGAGTGCCAAAGGGGCATGGGCGTGGAGGCCCAAATATACCCTTCGAGGTAGCCAGCACGAAACCTAAGAACCTGTGAATATAATTGTAATATATATGCCAGGGTATATATCATGTGGCATACACTTGTGATTATATGTTAGGGTAATTTCATTTGAGATTTCAAGGCCAAGTCCGAAGATTATGGGTCACGGTTATTCTGAAATTTTCAAGGTGATCGTCATACAATATGACTTGATGATGCTGTTGTGATGTGACTTGACGTGCCGAATGATGCAACGCCATGGTTAAGGTCACTTATGCGAATTTATGTTAAATCTTAACACGTGCATTGACAGGGGCGGCTACTTCCCATTCTCAGGTTTTTCGGAGATAACATAAAAACGGCGGCGCATAGAGCCACTGTACTTCGCATACCTTCTCTCTCATCATTTTTACAATTTCTGTGAAAATTTGAAGATTAGGTCATCTCAGGTCAGGTCACCAGTACAGGTCAATTGAACTGACCTCCAAAAAAGTTTAAGATAACGTAAGTCAGAACACGGTGAACTTATCCGATTGAAACTTATATATCACATAATGGGCCCACCGATTTCTCTAAAACATGCTCCGGTATTTTTGATATCGATGACCTAAGGTCAGGTACGGGCCATGACTTCTTCATTGGAAATACATGGGAAAATGTTTTTACTGAATTACTCAGTAACGGATGGTGATAGAGCGTTTATTTTAGCTGCATTAGACTCGCCTTGTCTTTGCAGTTCTAATAATATGCATTTTATATAATTTGACCTTGACCTAATCTCAGGTCAGTTCAAATCCTTGATTTGACCAACACGGTCAAATTACATATATCATTCGATTCGGTTTGCTGCGAGGATTCATATGGTTCAAGTCGTTTTGCTCTATCTTTACGTTCAGATGTATTGGCCGCTATGACGGCATGTTTTGACCTCTCGTGACCTAAAAGGTGACCTGACAAAAGAACTGTTCAAATATTTTCGATGGCGAAGTGAATGCGCTACCCAACACTGTTTACCGTTTTTGCTACCTACCGTGGTTCTCGAGATCTTAGGGGGGACGGGTACTCGCCCCTTCCCCCGTCAAGGCGAAGGTGGCTCAGACTCCCGTCAATGTGCGTGTTAAGGTAAAAATTCATGGGTTAATGCCAAGGTCATATATTCATATCCAAACCAAAGCAAATTCAAGGGGGTAAGATAAAATATTTTTAGCAGGTGATAGGTATACACTCCTTAGAAAAAGTAGTATTGCCTGACGTCAGAGCTCAAAGAGTTTGGATGACCTTGACCGTAAATTTTGGGAAACACATCATGGTATCTCAACTCTAAGGGAATATTCTATTTTTAGTAGATTGTGACAAGTTTTCCAAAATCTCTGTCTATTCCAAAAGGTCCCCAGAAAGGCTGACACTTGAATTTGCCGAACTCGTTTGACCTTGAAGATATACGCCAAGGCTAAAAAAGCTAGATGGAGTGTAGGTCAACACTAGACCAAAAAAAACCCAGGCACGCGTGTTTCTAACTCTCTTCATTGTCAGATTTCGGGGGAGCCTGACAGCGCTCCCTTTCGTCTTCGTTGTGTGTTAGTGCCAGATGCCTCTAGAGTGCGGATACCCAAGTCCGGTCTGAAGCGTGATGCTGGAATCACTGGATTGCATGCTGGAACACATATCTATGCGTGGTGAATAGGTTTGAAAGGTAGCCATTGAAATCTCCCTACCGGATCTACTCAAAATAAATCGGTCGAAGCACGGCACAGCACAGTTGGCTAATTAACACCGGCCCCGGTGGGCCCTCCGAGCCACTTCCGCCCTGGTGGGGGTGTTCAAACACCCTCCTTCGAGCTCGGCTCATATGCGGAAAAGCGAAAAAAACACAAACGCTGTTGGATATCTCATAAAAATTCATGAAGAAACTAAATCGGTCACTTTTTTGGCTCGGGTCAATATTGAGGTCATGACAGGTTAAAGAAGGTGGCATGTGAGAGAAGGGTTTCTGCAACCTTGCGTCTGAAAGAGTGGAGTTAGAATAACTTTTGATGCACCGTTCGCTTTCCCTCGCTGCAGAAAATCGAATGATGCATAATATGACTATAATAGGTAAAACATGGAAATGACCTGACCTAAGGTTAGGTCAAGGTCCCACCTGAACTAGCGTATTCGTTCGTTGTTAGGACTTTCTTCACTCGAGTTTAAACAAGTTGAAGGATCTCTCGACCTGTATTTCAGGCCTTCGTCAGCAGTCTAGTACATGGTAGAGAAGCACAATTCAAAAACAATCCTGATACAAAATTGATCCTGATTTTGTATCAGGATTGTTGTTGAATTTTGCTTCTCTACCATGCATTAAACTGCTGACAAAGGCCTGAAATACAGGATGAGAGCGCCTTCAACTTGTTTAAACTCGAGTGGAGAAAGTCCCAACAACGAACGAATTATTTACGACTCCGCTATGTCATTTCGTGAACAAGCGTAGTCAATTTACATACATATCAATCGACTTGCAATATTAATCAAAACGGAATGGTATCAAAATAAAAGCTTTATCATCATTTTCTGCAAAGGTGTTGACCCAAATCTGAACCCTGCTAAAATAGCCCCAGATGGCCTCTCAAAGGTCTTAGGTCAAAAATTGCAACATGAACCTGGAAAGGGGTTCAGGATACTAAGATTTTGAGAATATTAAGGCACACAAATGCAGCCAATTACTGTTTTCCCCAAGCGTTTCCAATAGAGAAGTCATGTTCCATATCTGACCCTAGGTTATAGGTATGAAAAATCCCAGAATAAGTTGTGTAGAACTCGATGAGCCCATTATGTGGTATCCGTTTGAATTCGATAGGTTAACCCTGTTCTTCCTTATTCCACCTTAAACCTTTTTGGAGGTGCAGTCACTTGACCTACACGGATGACCTAACTTGAAATGACTGAACCTTAAAATTTTGAAAAAGGTTGCGAAATTGACCCAAGATTAGGTGCGCCAAGTAAAATGGCGCTTCGGGCTGCCGTTTTTTTTTGTGCCTCCGCGAAAGCCCAAGAAGGGTGTTCAAACACCCTTCCACCGGGGCAAGGATTACATATGAAGTCAACATAACATACATCATACGGAATAATTCCATCTGACTGGAATAATGCGGTCAATTACCTGGAACTGTTACCTTTGGGCCTTTCCTTGACCTTTATGTGGGTTGACCTTGACATATTACCTTGTTATATGACGTTATTACGTCACCACTCGGTCTAAAATGCAGGCGAACAGGTACGACCGCGCGATTTCGAGGGTGAAAAAATATTGGTCTGAACTTGAAAGCGTATAAGTAAACATTTTTTGATTGGTTTAAAAAATTGTTTCACAAATCGACGCGCTCATAAATTCTCTGAAATATGGTTTGGTAACGTTCTCTGGTGGTGAACGGTTCCGGTCATTTGGGAAAATTACGTGGGGAGGGGGTAAATTTAGGGCCCTCCCCCACGTGAATCCAGCAATCGAAATAAAATAAATATAAGAAATACATGTTCCGTCTGTCAGTACTGATTTTTCAGCACCAATCAGTGGGCACTGGGCAGCATTGCTCCTACGTCACAAGACTGTAGCCTCCCGCCATAACTGGTCTCATTATTATCTGTATTCATTTCTTGAGAATAACAGACCAATGCCTGGTTCCAGCCCAGAGCTATTTGTATACCTACACAGGACGCTGCACTTCAAAGAGAGGAGCGGTCTGTTGTATTTGACTGTGTCAATACTAACATTTAACAGGGGCAGATGCTCTGTTGGCAGACTTCAGGCTGAAAGTTTATGTTTCGAGCTATTCGAAATCTAAAGTGAAATCATAGGTGGAGTGTGAATGCAATTATTGCAGCAGTGTCGTTACAAAGCGTTCAAGACTTCTAAACGTCGTTTTTTCAATGCATGGTGCGCTCCGAGGGCATGTTGTCTGACATAGTGCTCCTGTTTGCATTGCAAATGCAGTGCCTGGTATTGAGTCGTGACAGCAGGCCGGAGTATCAGCACTCTTATCAGCTTAAACAAGCTGTGTAATTAGAGGCTTTCGTTAGTTTGTGTGGACCTCGCTGGACCGCGTGCCCAATGTTGAAACTTAACTCTTCACCGCTTGAGGGGTTCGATCGGACCCCTTGCTTTAAAATATGAGACAGAAAAACAAGGGTGCATAAGGCTTCCAGAAGGGCTTCAGCATGTCCCCTAATATTTAAACAAAAATTCTTGAAAATACAAATCTGCATACTGTCGCTCATTTTAAGGTCAGGTCAATAGCAAGGTTACCAGAGATCACTAAATGTCACACTTTTGGAAATTTCTTGTCAATAAATTTTTAAGAAGAAAAAAAAACAATATAAAGCAATGCATTTTGTATAAAAGCAATCGCCACGATCCCAGGATTTGACAAAAGTGCAATATGACCATAAAATGCCATAGTTTGACCTACATATGAGTTCAAGATCGGTTCAAGGTCCCAATATAACGTCTACAAAGTCATGCTGTATATAAATCGAGCCCTTGAATCAAGACAAACAAACTGATGTCCTTGGCTTTGTTCTAGGTCTAATTGTTCTCGAGTTATGAGGGATTTCACACAATAGTTCTAAATTTGAGGCACTTGTGCCTAATATGACGTCACTGGTCGACGGATATAGTCAAAATTCGGTTTAATGGTAAAATGTGCCAAGTCGCTTTCAGCATAGTTTTGGCTGTTTTCGTATCACCACCGATTTCTGAGATGGTCAGGGGTTCCGATCGGACCCCTCAGGCAGTAGTGGGTACAAAAAGAGTAAAGGTTGAGGATGGATGGGACGCTAGATGACCTTTTTGGGCAAGTGAGACCTGAATAATAGGGTGTACCGAAAAAGTCACTTTTTGAGTTTCCCAAATAAGAGCGAGGGAATAATGTAGCTACATAATGGCAATCTAAATAAGACATTTCAGACTTGTATCTTCATTTTTGAAGAATCGCCACCATTTTTAATATTTTGCTTTGACACACGCATGGACGGGGGGAAGGGTGGATACCGGCCACGTCCCCTTGGGCTTTTCGTGAATATCCAAAAAACAACTGCATGCAGTGCCACCATACTTGACGCACCTTTTTGCTGGTGAATTTTACAGCTTGTGTCCAAATTTTGGGCCAAGGTCATTTCAGGTCAGGTCACTGACGCAGGTTAAGTGAAGTGACCTCCAAAAGTGTTTAAGATTGCATAAGTAAGAAAAGGTTTAATCTATCAATCTGAAACTCATATCACAAACGAGCCCACCAACCTCTAGAAATATTCTTTCGGGATTTTTATATCGATGACCTAACGTCAGGTAAGGGCTGTGACCCTCGATCAGAAAGAAATGGGAAAAATGGTTTAGGCTCCATGAATTCTTAGGAAATCGAGAAACAGCGCCTATTCTGACGCCATTGTCTTTGTCTTGCCTCTGCAGTCGAATGATAAACATGTTGACCCAACTTTACCTTGACATGACTACAGTCTAGGTCAAATCCGTATCCTAGGTCAAATCCCAGATTTGACCTAGCAAGGCCATATTAACACGCGCATTGACGGGGGGCGGGTACCCGCCCCCCTCGGGTTTTTCGGAGATAGCAGAAAAACGGCGGCGCGTAGCGCCGCCGTACTTGGTATACCTTTTCCCTCATCATTTTTACAACTTCTGTGAAAATTTTAAGGTTAGGTCATCTCAGGTCAGGTCACCATTACAGGTCAAGTGACCCGACCTCAAAAAAAGTTTAAGATAGCATAAGTCGGAGCAGGGTGAACTTATCCGATTGAAACTCATATCACATAATGGCCCCACCGAGTTCTCTAAAATATGTTCCGGTATTTTTGATATCGATTACCTAAGGTCAGGTACGAGGCATGACCTCTCCATTGGAAAAAATGGGAAAAATGGTTTTTACGGAATAACTCAGTAACGGATGGTGATAGAGAACTTATTTTAGCTGCATTAGACTCGCCTGGGCTTTGCGGTTCTAATGATATGCATTTTATATAATTTGACCCTGACCTGACCTCAGGTCAGGTCAAATCCTTGATTTGACCTAGCAAGGTCAACTTATATATCATTCGATTCGGCTTGCTAAGAGGATTCATATAGTTCAAGTCGTTTTGCTCTATCTTTACTTGTTCAGATTTAATGGCCGAAAAACTGAATTTACATGTTATCCCTATGACGGGCATGTTTTGACCTCTCGTGACCTTAAATGTGACCTGACAAAAAAATGGTTCAAATGTTTTCGATGGAGAAGTGGATGGGCAGCGCAACGCCGTTTACCGTTTTTCGCTACCTACCATGGTTCTCGAGATCTTAGGGGGGCGGGTACCCGCCCCCGTCAATGCGAAGGTGGCTCAGACCCCCGTCAATGCGCGTGTTAATCATGCGGCTACGCCAGTTTCTCACGTCTGACGTGATGGACACACTTGTCGGTACTAGCACATCTGCAGACTGGCCTTAGTGACATCATTTACTGTCCCTGAAATGATCCATAACCTGGAAAAGCGCCTGGCGCTGCTCTTCCAACTCTACACGTCGGTTGAAATCTTTGGCAAGGTGGATTCCCCGCTCAGCCACGTCGTTCACGATAATGAGGTTGGTGGCAAACTCCTGTAGTTTCGTGTAGTCGGAGGAGAAATGCCAGCTCAAAGCGGGATCGAAGGCCAGTCCTGGGGACCAGGGAAGTCAAGTAGGTCGAAGAGCAGCCATGATTTACCTGCGCGGCCAGATACCGAAGATGGCAATATGTGGTGCACAACACCTCGGAGGACAGCTGGGGGTTCACAAAACTGTACTACAACATGCTGCTCATGATATCCAGGTTCTGCCTGGTAGTAGAGCTAGCCAGCGGCGTTGTAAACCAATGTCTGGCGTAGAGGGGCAGGATGAACTCAGAGATGGCCTTCACCTGGCTTTGCTCCTCTGCTGACATATCAAAGATCTCACTGATCAGTTTCATCTTAAGAAAGTATATGCACTCGCTCATCCCGCGAGCGTGATGGTCAGGACCGGGCAACTTGAACGTAAAATCATCCACCTTCCCCCAGACAATAGCCACCAACTGCATAACTGTTCGCAGTTATCTCTGGGGAAAGTATTCTTGTCCAGCTGCTCCTTAGCCCAAGTCAATACCTCTCCTGCAAATTTGGCTGTGCAGTGGCAAAGTCGGTAGGTTCTGATTCTCTGTATTTGATTTCCAAATCCTTCCACTGGACTCTCAGTCGGCGGAGCAGGGCCATCCCTAAATCCTTGGTGCTGCCCATGACTTGCTTCACTGCATACGCCATTTGCAGCTCCGCCACGTTTCTGTGGCAAGCCAGCCACAAGATGGGGGAGTTCAGCCAGCCCTCCAGAAACCTGCAGGCCCCGGTAAATTCCCCGCTGTTGGAAGCGGTGGTGTCGAACACCATACGCACCAATTGTTCCTTTACGTGCCACTTGATCAGGTACTCCTTTACTACCTCAAACTCGTCCACACCCTTGCTAGTGGCGCACGATCGGAATTATCTCTGAAACCGAGTTGAGTAATACGTAATATGACCTTGCAAGGTCAAATCTAGGGTTTGACCTAACCTGATGTCAGGACATGGTCAAATTGGGTCAACATGCTTATCACTCAAACCGCAGAGATGAGGCAAAAACAATGACGTCAAAATAAACGATATATCTCCATTTTCTAAAAATGTATGCATCTTAAACCATTTTCCTATGTATTTGCAATGGAGGGGTCACAGTCCGTACCTGACCTTAGATCATCGATGTAAATAATCCAGTTTTTTGTAGAGGCTGGTGGGGTCATTGTGTGATATCGGCTTAAGATTGTTATCTTAAATCTTTCATTTCTTATGCAATCTTAAATTTTTTGGAGCTCACTTAACTTGACCGGCGCTAGTGACCTGCCTGAAATGACCATGACCCAAAGTTTTGAGTCATTTTGTAAAATAAATCAGGGAAAAGGTACATCAAGTGCGGCGGCACTGCGCGCCGCTGTTTTTCGGCTATCTGCAAAAAATCCGAGTAGCGGGTACCCGTCCCCCGTCAATGGGCGTGTTAAATCAAAATATGAAAAGTGGTGGAGATTCTCCAAAAATGAAGATACAAATCTGAAAATTTGGATTAAAGATGTCCTTATACAGCTACATAACTGCCTCGCTCGTATTTGGGAAACTCGATAAGTGATTTTTTCAGGACACCCTACTGAATAAATCCATTTCACCCTTGATCTGATGAACGAGGGCGGGAGGGGGAGGAGGAGTGTGAACTACGCTCAGCAGTTAACACGCGCATTGACGGGAGTCTGAGCCACCTTCGCATTGACGGGGGTACCCGTCCCTCTAAGATCTCGAGAACCACGGTAGGTAGCGAAAAACGGTAAAGGGCGTTGGGCTGCCCATCCACTTCTCCATCGAAAACATTTGAACCATTTTTTGTCAGGTCACATTTAAGGTCACGAGAGGTCAAAACATGCCGTCATAAGGATAACATGTAAATTCAGTTTTTCGGCCATTACATCTGAACAAGTAAAGATAGAGCAAAACGACTTGAACTATATGAATCCTCTCAGCAGGCCGAATCGAATGATATATAATTTGACATTGCTAGGTCAAATCAAGGATTTGACCTGACCTGAGGTCAGGTAAGGTTCAAAAGTATATAAAATGCATATGATTAGAACTGCAAAGCCTCGGCGAGCCTAATGCAGCTAAAATAAATGCTCTATCACCATTCGTTACTGAATTATTCTGTAAAAACCATTTTTCCCATGCATTTCCAATGGAGAGGTCATACCTCGTCATGCGCGTGTTAAGAACGTACCTGACCTTAGGTCATCGATATCAAAAATACCGGAACATATCTTAAAGAACTCGGTGGGGCCATTATGTGATATGAGTTTCAATCTGATAAGTTCACCCTGCTCCGACTTATGCTATCTTAAACTTTTTTTGAGGTCGGGTCACTTGACCTGTACTGGTTACCTGACCCGAGATGACCTAACCTTAAAATTTTCTCAGAAGTTGTAAAAATGATGAGGGAAAAGGTATGCCAAGTACGGTGGCGCTACGCGCCGCCATTTTTGCTATCTCCGAAAAATCCGAGGGGGCGGGTACCCGCACCCCCGTCAATGCGCGTGTTAAGAAAGGTGGTTTGTGATAAGGAACTAGACTGAACTACACATTAGGGTGCATTCCAAGTAGCTGAAACGTATCGGACACACTCGAACACATGTTGGCATTCTTTCCCTTTCGTAAGAAAATACAACATGAAAATTGACAGCCTTTTCCCTGAAATTTACTGATCGCGCATTTTGTCTAGTTTTTTTGCTCAGCATTAGGTAGTGAGGCTGTGCAGAGAATACTTATATTTTCTTCAGATTTTCTTTTTATACTGTGACCATGTATTTCATATCAATGCTCGTTTTCTGGCAGTTAAGAAATAATTTTTTCCAGACACTGGAGAAGTCCCAGAAGCTGTAGGATCGGTTTTGAAGCGGGTGCAGGGAAACACATTGGAAGCAATTGTTTGAATAACAATTTATCAGATATGTCCAAAGTTGTGGTGGTAGATATAACTCACGTTAGGCTATTACGTGACAACTAAAGTGACGATGGGCTAAGGTCAAGATAACAAGTCAAGGCCAAAGGTCATTGGTCAAAGTAAAACTCTAGTTTCCTGCTTAATGGTTGATATAGTGCTAGTTATAGTGTATGTAAATTATGGGAAATGTTTTGTATTGGGACCTCAGGACAATGACCTCAGATGAACTAAACCAAACATTCCAAAGATCAATGTATGGGACTTTCCCTACACGGCCATACTCTATTTTCAGTGTATTCACCATTTTAGCTGCATAATCACGGCACTATCAAAAACGTCTTCAGTTCAACAGATATTTGAGCTGTATTACCACGTTTGAACTTAACAATATCGACCTAGGTCAATGCACTTACCGATTCAGGAGAGGAGTGACGACATTTACTAGACTCGTATTTACCCTAGCCTCTGGTTTTTCCAGATGTTCCTTAATATGATGTTTTATAACACTTTTTGGCACTGTCGCCCCCTTCAAAGCAGCCGGCCAAGATTCACGGCTGGGTCAATGTAATTTGACCGTAATGTAAACCAGAGTAAATAGGCGTTTCCCTAGTCCTCTCTGTTTTGCTTCAACTATCTGACTGAAACACTTATGATCCACTCTATTGCGTGCTGACGCCAGAAACAAAGTATCTACTCCACTGGGCGCTCACGCCAGGAATTTAGGATCCACTGCACTGGGTGCTGACGCCAGTAACTTAGGATCCACTTCACTGCGTGCTGACGCCTGGAGCATAGGATCCACTCTATTGCCCGCTGACGACAGAAAAAAACAGACGGACACAGATTTTCTAGACATGATAGTCGGAAAGAGACCGCTCGACTCTTCAAGCCTCCTTTTGCATTCCGTCATGTACTAAGCTCCTTCTTCCTTAACACGCGCCCCGCTGGGGTCCCTGGCATGACGCGCCCCGCTGGGTGGGGGGCGAATTTGCAACCTCAGTATCTAATTTCCCAGGAAAGCTAAATAAAAATTACGGACGGTGTTCTCTTGACGAGACAAATATGATTTATAAGAATAATCTTTATGTCAGGTCAATATTGAGGTCAGCATAAGTCAAATAAGGTTCCATAGGCTTATAATGGGGCAGTGTACGTTTCCACCTCTAAATAATAACTCAGCAGAGCTATAGTAAATATTTATACATCATTAGATTCCTCTCATCGTGACAAATCGAACAATATACAATATGACTTTGCTAGGTCAAATTATGAAAATGACCTGACCTCGAGCTAGGTCAGGATCACAGGGTGACCTGGTATGGTCATTTTGCATATCAATCGACTCCCCGTGACAATATAAGCACAACGCAAGCAAAATAAGAGTTTTATTTCAATTCAGTGAAAGTTATTGGTCAAACAATTACTGTATGCTCATGTGACCTGACATAACCTTTGAAAGGTCAGATAGTAAAAAACTCAACTTTATAGTAAATATCGTTGTAAGAATACATGGAGTGAGGATTTTTAGCTTTATCTATCCAGTATATACTGAAAACAAGCCCTTTCAGTTTTTCACCATAGACTTATAATGGGGTGACCCACAAATTGACCCCACCTTAGGTCAACAATATCAAAATACCAAGATAACAGGTTTGTAGACCCTAATACACTTATCATATTCTGAAAGTTTCAAACTGATTGGTTGGCAGATGTTCCTTAACACGCGCAATGACGGGGGAAGGCCCGCCCCGTCAAAACGAAGGTGGCTCAGATCCCCATCATTGTGCGTGTTCAGCGCCGCTTCAAACTCGTGATTTTAGGTTTTGAGGTCGGGTCGCTTGACCTTGAATAGCTCCATGACCTGACATGACCTGACCTAAAAAATTTGGTCAAATGCGTCAAATTGATTAAGAATAAGGTCCCGTAAATTTCGTTGCTCTGCGTTTCTTCCTTTTTGAGTTATCTGGGGAAAACCAGGAGTAGTGGGGGCGAATTTCGCCCCCGGCGGGGCGCGTGTTAATTAGCTCTCAACGATGCCAGCCTACTGCGGCCATAACAGTCAAATCAGCTCCTCTGGTATGGTGCATGCTGATTATGCCACACACTTTAGCTCACGCAGATTCACCTCTCCAAGCAGGCACGTTTGTGTGATTAAGAAAGCATTAGCACAATGAGTGGTAAGATATTAATAAGTTTTGGCAAACAGCCTGCCGTGGCGGCCAAGACGATGCAAAGCAGGGCATGCGGTTTCCCACCGTTAGATAGGAACCACCGTTAGTTCAAGCAGTCCAGTCCTGAGCGGCTAGACTGCTGAGACGAGAGGTGGGGTTAAAACCAAAAAGGCCGCTGTCAAAAATATTTGTATGATAGTCTGCTGCTGGGAGGATCGATAGGCGAATCAGGCTTGGGGAGGTATAGAAAGACCGTAAGTGTATGGGACATAGAGATAGGGCAGGCTAAACCGGTATCAGTGTGATAAGTTTCCGAAACTACTTGATTGAATTTTGCTGTTTAAGTGTCAAGAACCCTAATAGAAGCGTGTGACTTCGACGGACGCGTCGCCCCTATGTGTAGATGTTTTCATCTATGGGATATAGTTTTAAGAATTGTGCCTTTGACTGACTGGCTTTGGGTCGGATCAGTCAGCTTCTAATTTGCGTGATAATGCAATCGTTATTGCTTACTATACCAAACCAGGATCGACATCTCGTTTTCTTAACAATCTTGCCATTGTTAGGCTTCTCAGCCGTCCTGTTTATCTTCTTTGGCAATGGAGGCTGGGCTGGACTGATTTCACACCCCTACCCTCCCTTTCCTCTCCCTGAACTGCTCTGTCGCTGACTTAGAGTTGTCGTCAGCAAATTATCGGGCCCCCTTTGGATTCAAGTCTCTGATTACTTCCCTATATCTTAGCGCACAACGCCTATCATAATGCAACAACACGTCCATGTGTTTGAGAAAGGAAGTCCAGGACCAGCAATCCCGTCAAAGATTGTAATGGACCGTTTTCTGGACCTAACTACTTAGGCACATGGCCGATAACACTATGGCAGCATTATATTTGGACGTGAGCGGTCCAATATTGTGACGGCGGCTACACGTTATGACCTTGTGGCCAGCTCCAACGACCCGTACAATTTGTGGCACGCGCTTTGTCGGTGCTTTATGGTGTACTTTGGTTCCAGCCATGTCTCATCAAGTTATGCCGATTTGTCTTGGTTATGGCTTGCGTTTTGCCGTAACAGCTATAGAGAGCCGCGTCGTTATTCCAAATCAAACCTTAAATCACATTTCAACAGCGACTTTTGCTAAGTAGCGTTTCGCATTGGTGCATGACCGCGTTTTCTGTGATTTACATTGCAACTGGAGACCGTCCGTCTTCGGGCAGCTGATAGAAAAGTTATCTGGGTGACATTAGCCAGCAAGTTTGTGATCTCTGGTCTCTTCATCATTCTGAATATGAACTTCGACGTGAGGCCAGAAGAGCTAATACAAAAATCCCGCAGAATTATGCATTGGAGGATTCAGAACCGACAGTATGGTTTCGAGTGCATTTTTATTTAATTAAAGGTGGCTCACAGCTTGTGCAATTAGGCCCGTACATATTTATAATTTAAGAGAAAAGGACACTAGCCTTGTTTCTCATAAAATATTTTTGTGTTTTAATTTCAAAATAAAGTATTCATATAAAATAATCTATATTCTTGTGAGAAATCGCATGAGAAATACTATTTGAGCATTTTAAAGCCAGATCCACATCTAGCCATGAACAGTGGCACTACTCTGAGAGCTTCTGTGACGTTTCATCGTTTCATCTACAAGCTGCGGATAGTGCTGATCGGGTATGACCTGATCAAAGAGGCATAGTGGTATCGCAGGCGACATGCAAACGCTGCCTGGTGACGCAGGATTCTAAACATTGCAGAGCCCTGAGACAGGGTTGGACTGGCGCAAGCGAATTAAGGTGCCAATGACTTGAGCTGACGCATATTACCGGACCCCAATTCTGGGCATCATGCTCCATTTGTTAGCGAGAGGAGGATGGCAGCGAAACACGGGACGAGGAGGTTAACTTGGGGGACAGCAATGTTATCACTTCTTTCCGCATGGGAATGTCCACATGATATGCTAACACGCGCAGGAGAGGGTGGTTCTATAGTGCCCCCGCTCCTACTTTTCCACGGTGGGTGGAGAAGCATTCGCAGCCGGGAAACGTTACTAAGTTAATCTTGAGAACATTTAGGGGCACGACTTCTGGTTAAATAATTGTGAACATCGGTTGATAATTTGTTTTCACTGGTATACTTTCAAAGTCAGACCTATATTTTGAGATCACGCGGTCGCACCAGTTCATCTACACTGTAGACCGAGGGGTGACGTAAGAAGGGCATATCATGGGTATTATATGTTGAGGCCACCTGGCATGAAGGTCAAGATCAGGGTCAAAGGTCAGTGATAAAATAAATACCATAATCTTAAAGGTCATTGACCCCAGTTTATTGGTCAGATAGTTTTACTCAGTATGAAGTAGGCCATGCTATGACGCCATATTTACGTTTACTTAATGCTGAGGTCAAGGTCACAGGTTAGGTTCAAATGTCATTGTTAAATGTAGAGCCCTCATTCTCTGCCCAACGGTTGCTATAGTGGCACTTATAATGAAAATACTTGGGAATATTTCCAATTGTGAAGTCATAGGCCAATGTCCTTGGATGATATTTACCTCCAATGTTCAAGGGAAATTTTGTGAGAACTTCCCTCCGTAAGCGTAGTCAACTTTCAATGTGCCCCCGGCTTTTTCCGCTGATCACGGAATTTTCCAATAAATCCCTAGCACGGCCCAAACTCGACATTAATGTCCTCGTTGGACCTCAAAAGGGCATGGGTCAATACAACTCGGATATAGTTTAAATCACCGTGGCCCAAACAAACCCCAAAACGAGCGTTTTTCTGGGTTTCAGAGATCACAGCAGGGCACTTTAGGACCGCTGTACACTACGCCTAGAAAGCAGACCCCTTTCCACTGCGCGTTGACACCAGACCCCTCTCCACTGGACGTTGACGCCAGACCCCTCTCAACTGGGCGTTGACGCCGGATGCCTCTCCACTGCACGATGGCCCCAGACCCCTCTCAACTGGGCGTTGACGCCCGATCTCTCTCCAGTGCGGGAGAATCTATCGATCCGATATTCATAACATTTAATAAACCCACCGTGTACCAAAAGTTCTGATAGCGATATTTTTATATCGAAAACCTAGGGTCAGGTACGGGTCAACACTTTTTTCGTTGAAAATGCATGGGTAAAACGGGAATTAGCCAAAAAATGGCTCAATTTCTGTAGAGACGAATGTGAATAGCTTTTTCCCCCAACATAGTAGTATCTTATGTTCACTCTCCAGGGTCAACCTGAAAATTTGGACCTGTAGCCTCTGAGAGGTCATTTGGGACCTCCAGCCTTGATGAATTGGACCTGTAGCCTCTGACTTGATGAATAAGCTCCCAAGAAGTTGTATTGGATCATTTATTTTATGCCAACGCGCTTAGATAATTATTGCAACACGAAACATATTCACAATGACTATGTTAGCACGCGCATTGACGGGGGGCAGGTACCCGCCCTCCCCCGTCAAAGCGAGTGTGGCTCAGACCCCCGTCAATGCGCGTGTTAAGCCAGAAAGCGACGTTAAACGACCTTAGGCGAGACCATTCTAACACTTTGCCCATAGTATGGTCTTGCCCATCATTCGGTTCACTGTAACAAGCAGAATCGAATGACTCCACAAACTGACTCTGTCTCAACCCAGTCTGATGCAAGAGCCAAACAAAATTTTTCTAACCTGTCACATTCTTTGACCTGTCTTGACCTCAACATTGTCCTGAGACTAAAAGCGAGCAGATAAATTCGTCATCATTTTTTATGAGCTATATACCATCCTTCGCATTATCTGCCATCCCAGATAGGAGCCGAGATCGAGGGGGGCGAGGGTGGGGGGTGTTCAAACTCCCAACTAGTGTGGGTATGGGATCGGTGACCTGCTAGGGTGGGGACCGGGTCATACCTACTCACCAGCTGTAGCATACAATTGTGAGACAATTGACATTTTAAGCAGCTAATTCTGAGCATCATTCCGGGTCTGGAACACGATATAAATGACGTCATTATAAAACAATTAGAATCTATCACTCAGTGATAATCTTCAGGAGGTGAGCAAATCACTCCCACGGCGCCGGCGGTGGATCTTCCGTTCCTGTGGTAAGAGCAGAAATGCCGTGATCTCAGAATAGCTTTTGCCAAAATGCCCTCAGGGATCACGCGGTTGGCATCATGATCGACTGCCGCTGAGCGTGTGCAGCCAAAGCTAAGGCCTGCTTTAGCCAGTCGATTCAATAGCGCTGCAGTGTTTGCGCAGAATGAGATGGCGTGTGGAGAAACACGAACTGAAGTGGAAAGAACGAATCACAAATGAAAGTTTAGAGAAGCCATGCGTGCTCGCCAGTCGAAAATGCCAGCAGAAGTCGCGGGATTCAAGATAAACCCATTGTCTTTACAGAAGCCCACAGATGCATTTATTTGGGATTTCTACGAAAATCAGATGCTCGTAAGTCTTAACGCCCACAATGCAAAGTGTTCTGACATTAACGCCCACCAAGCTGGCAAGTGCACTTATATGCTTCTTAACACGCGCATTGACGGAGGGCGGGTACCCACCCCTCGGGTTTTATAGAAATACAATAAAAATGGCTGCGCGTAGCGCCGCCGTACTTCGCATACTTTTTTCTAATCATTTTTACCAGTTTTGTCAAAAAGCTGGGTCACCTCAGGTCAGCTCACCAGTACAGTTTTAGAGACCTCACCTAAAAAAACTTTAAGTTAACATAAGTCAGAACAGAATAAATCTATCCGATTGAAAATAGTATCACATAATGGGCCCACCGAGTTCTCCAAAATATCCCTTTCCAGCTTAATGCTGCATTTTCTTACCTATGAGCTCTGAGAGGCCATCCTGGCTACAGGTTTTCAGACTTGGGTCGATAACTTTGCTGGAAATGACGGTATAGCTTGTATTTTGATACCATTACGTTTGGATTGGCATTGCAAGCTGATTGATGTGCATATCGACTATGCTATAGCAGATAGTGACGTTGACCTGACATCAGGTCACGTCAAATTTTTGTTTTGACCTAGTATAGTCATATCACACACATTCGATTTTCCGTAACGGAGGAAGCGATATCACCTTGTTTGACCTGTCATGACCTCAATACTGACCTGCGCCAAAAAGTAACTAATGCAGTTTCGTCATGACTTTAATGAGCTATCCACCAGCATTCGCGTTTTTGCGCTATCCCACATATGAGTCAAGTTCGGGAGGGGAGTCTGAACCAGGGCGAAGGTCGCTCGGAGGCCTACAGGGGGGGCTGGACGGGTGTTAACACCCTGCAGGATCAATGTCGAGCAGCAACTTCTTAAATTGTTCTAGCTCGTGGATTCCGAATCAGCTGACATCCCGCGATGCATTATCATGTAGCTATGCGTCTTGTTACAACTAAATGTAGACCTAAGTTCACTTTTGAATCTCGAGAACAGCTCATAGCGTTGTACTAGATTGCCTGCTCGCTGAATGGTGACCATTCTCGGCTGCGAGGGAGCCGTTCGGTGGCGCTCTGTCTGAAATGGTTGATGGTGCATCAACTTAAAATGCAACTAAAAAAAACGCCATGAACAGTGTGTCTGTGTTTCGACTGCAGTTTCGGTGTCGTGCGGCTTATTGTTTAACCCACGCCCCACCGGGGCCCGGCGCCACCTTCGCCCCACCGGGGGCCATCGATGGCCGCTCTAACTCCAAAAATATTGGGGTTAGCGCAAATCTGCAAGGTGCATTAGAAAGATCGCGTGAATCTAGTAAGAAATTACTTCACATGTTTAAGCGCTCAGATCAATGGTTTGACCTTTAGAGGTCTAGTTAGGTCACGATAAGCTATTTTCACTCAAATATGCAATGCTTAAGAAAGCTGGGCATAACTCTTAGGCCATTGGAGATATTAAGATCTGGTAAAATACATTTGATAGGAAGTTTCCAGATATTTTTCCGCTATTTGAAAAGTGATGAGTTCCCGCCAGTGTTTTGACCTCAAGAGGTCACCTCGTGACCTAATATGACCTAAAATATCACGAAAGGTCAGAAAGTGAGATTGTCGTATACCAAATGAAAGCCCGTGATGAGACATACACGATTATATTTGATTCAGTACTCTAGCTTCTTTAGGTCAAAAGCTATTGTCAAAATACTGTTTACTGACCCCTGGTGACCTTGGATGACTTTGGAGAGGTCAAAGGGCAAATATGGTTCCTGGGATCGGTGAAAGGGTGTCCAAGAACGGTTTTCGGAGCAAGCTGAGCATTTTAAATCGTTTTTGTGACCTTTAGATCATAAGACAGCCTTTCCTCATGCTTTTTCAATGGAAGAGGTCACCTCGTGACCGTACCTCAGGTCATGAAATCGAAAAATCACGGATATACACCTTGTAGAACCTGGAGGGTTCATCAATTGTATGAAGTTTCAAATCGATTGACTAAGAAATGTAGCTTTTATAGAGCTCAAAAATTGAAGTGAGGTGACCTTGGTTGACCTCATCTGGTGACCTGACCTTTGATGACCCGAGGAAAAAATTAGAGATAGTGGGAAAATGATGGGGTGAGAGATAGAGCCCTCAACCGTGGTGCTGCGTCTGGTCGTTTTTCTGCTATCCTGGAAAAACCTTAGGAGATTGAAATTGAAATAACCTTAGGAGGAAATTGAAATATTTATCAACCCTCGCCCCCAGTGGGGCGAGGGTTGATAAATATTTCATTTTAAAGCTATCTCTGTTAGTGCGGCCGCCCAATAATGTTCGTATGTCAATAGGAGGCCCGTTTGAACTTACCGAAAGATGATCGCCGACATTTTCTGATTCATGAACAAAGCAATGTGTTCTACTTTTTCCCATGGAGATGTGCCCAACTAATGTGGACAGGAACAGGAAACTTTTCTGATAAGTGGAAGAAAACAAACCAGTTATCGACAAATGAATGACTTGATAATGATAACGCTTTAACAGTATTAACACGCGCATTGACGGGGTCTGAGCCACCTTCGCATTGACGGGGGGGCGGGTACCCGCTCCCCTAAGATCTCGAGAACCACGGTAGGTAGCGAAAAACGGTAAACGGCGTTGGACTGCCCATCCACTTCTCCATCGAAAACATTTGAACCATTTTTTTGTCAGGTCACATTTAAGGTCACGAGAGGTCAAAACATGCCCGTCATAGGGATAACATGTAAATTCAGTTTTTCGGCCATTACATCTGAACAAGTAAAGATAGAGCAAAACGACTTAAACTATATGAATCCTCTTAGCAAGCCAAATCGAATGATATATAATTTGACCTTGCTAGGTCAAATCAAGGATTTGACGTGACCTTAGGTCAGGTCAGGGTCAAATTATATAAAATGCATATCATTAGAACCGCAAAGCCCAGGCGAGTCTAATGCAGCTAAAATAAATGCTCTATCACCATCTGTTACTGAGTTATTCCGCAAAAACTATTTTTCCCATGTATTTCCAATGGAGAGGTCATGCCTCGTACCTGACCTTAGGTCATCGATATCAAAAATACCGGAACATATTTTAGAGAACTCGGTGGGGCCATTATGTGATATGGGTTTCAATCGGATAAGTTCACCCTGCTCAGACTTATGCTATCTTAAACTTTTTTTTGAGGTCGGGTCACTTGACCTGTACTGGTGACCTGACCTGAGATGACCTAACCTTAAAATTTTCACAGAAGTTGTAAAAATGATGAGGGAAAAGGTATACCAAGTACGGCGGTGCTACGCGCCGCCGTTTTTCTAATATCTCCGAAAAACCCGAGGGGGGCGGGTACCCGCCCCCCGTCAATGCGCGTGTTAAGCTAAAATCTATAAGTTCCGGTTTTAATTTTTACATTTTATCGTTGGAGACTGGTATTATAGTGTGGATAATATTTTCGATTCTGGTAGAACTCGAAATTGCGATTTACCTCTCCTGGAGCCAAATATTACGCTTTTAACCCTCGCCCCACCGAAGGGCCATCGATGGCCCCCTAAGGTTTTTCCGGGATAGCAGAAAAACGACGAGGCGCAGCACCGCGGTTGAGGGCTCTACCTCTCACTGCATCATTTTCCCATCATCCCTGAAATTTTTACCCCGGGTCACCCAAGGTCAGGTCACCAGACGAGGTCAACCAAGGTCACCTCACTTCACCTTTAGAGCTCTGTAAGAGCTACATTTCAAAGTCGATCAATTTGAAACTTCCTACACTTCATGACCCCTCCAGGGTCTACAAGGTGTATATCCGGGATTTTTCGATTTCGTGCCCTGAGGTCAGGTCACGAGGCGACCTCTCCCATTGGAAAAGCATGGGGAAAAGCTATTTCATGATATAAAAGCCACAAAAATGATTGCAAATACTCAGACTGCTCAGAACAACGTTTTTGGACACCCTTTCACAGATCCCAGGGGTCATATTTGCCCTTTGACTTTTCCAAGGTCATCCAAGGTGACCAGAGGTCAAAAACAGTATTTTGACAATAACTTTTGACCTAATTGAGCTAGAGCAGTGAAACAAGCACCATCGTGTTTGTCTTGTCACTAGCTTTCATTTGATATACGGCAAGATCACTTTTTGACCTTTCGTGACCTCAGGTCATATTAGGTCACGAGGTGACCTCTGGCGGTCAAACCACTGGCGGGAGGTCTTTACGTTCCACATAGCGGAAAAAGTACTGGCAATTTGCTATCAAATGTACTTTACCAGGCCTCAATAGCTCTAATGACATAAGAGTTATGCCCAGTTTGCTTAATCATTGCATATTTGAGTGAAAATAGCCGATCTTGACCTAATTTGACCTCTGGAGGTCAAACCATTGACCTGAGCACTAAAACATGCGAAGTAATTTCTTACTGAATTCACGCGAGCTTTCTATTGCACTTTGCAGATTTGCGCTAACGCCCATATTTTCGGAGTTAGAGGGGGCCATCGATGGCCCCCCCGGTGGGGCGAAGGTGGCGCCGGACCCCCGGTGGGGCGCGGGTTAATGTAGGCACATTATCAACTATGGGTCATTTATCATGCCTGAAAACGGAACATGTTACAAAGATGCAGACGGAAATTAGCACAATGAATTGCGCATAATCCACCCCACAGCTAGGATCAATCCACAATGCAATTTCCCACTCCAGCTTTTAACATCATATACACGTTGCTATTGATAATGTACATGGATTCCTTGTCTGCGACATCTCCAACCTCCTCGGCAGTGTTCAAACACCCCTCCCCTGGGGCAGGGTTAGCCTGCAGCAGGTGCCGATTGATCACCACCGTGACTGAGCCACCACAGCTCGGGAACGGTCTCGCCCTCTCCCTTACAGAGACCTGAGGCGCTGGGATCTACTTCTAGCCCTCTTACCCGGTTCCACCGCTCTGGTCCTGCCGGGAGAAAGTCTGTCACGCGCAAATAAGGTGGGAGTGTGAATACATTGCCGGGTCTTAGGCGGCTTTTGAACCGCGTCCAGGTGTACCTCAGAGACACCCTTACTATGAAAAAACATACAAAACGGTTCAGACGGCGCACAAAAGCTCTTAGTAAGTAAAATAAGCATTACGAAAGAGAAAATTATGACAGGTGGACATCAAGGTCCTGAGAGGCGAGAGGGTTAGTGTAGTTGGCGTACTTGAAGTCGGTGTAGACGGAGGAGTAGTGGTTAGCGTGTTTGTTTTCCACGCAGCTGACCCGCGTTCAAGGGCTGGCGGATTCCCTGAGCAAGGAACAACCGGACGCCCTGCAAGCCCTTCCAACCGAGAAAGAGGCAGTGACGCCATATGACCCTGGTAGTTGTTGCATCGATAAACCCCCAAAAAATGTTCATTAAGTAGGTATGTTTCATTTTATTTCAGATCAATAGTGCTAATTTTTTTCCATCCGGAACGGAGATGGATTTGGGATTTGTTAGCTTCAACAGGGCAATAATATCTGTGAAAAACTCCTAATCCAGAGCTTGAACGCCAGCCGCTCAGGATCTGCGGCCGTGGTGCCAAGCCTGACCCTGACACGTCGAATGACAACAGGTGGATGAGAGGGCGCGCTTGGTAGTGGTGCAAAGGCTTATGATTCTATCAACTTTCGTCGCTTACAGTGATGCAGCAGAGAAAGCGAAACAGCACCCTGGTATGAATCACCATCCCCTCGTCCAATTTAATGCCTCTTCCAGCGCGGTTGACTGATACAGCCCCTTTCCCACTCAACCAGCGCCGGAGGCACCGGTCTGGTGGACTATCCATTCAGACCCGCTCCCCCGTCCCAATTAGGACCAGGCAGAAGCACTGAACTTCCCTCCAACCACTAACAATGCCATCTCCCCTCCACTTCAGACATCATCTACACTGGAACACCAGCGGGGAGCACGCATCCCCTAGCATGGTCTTCTGCAGGGATCAACTCTCATTTTGAAGAATGGTGATCTTGGCTTGAGAAAACAGCCACCTGGCAGGATATAAAGTGCTGCAAATGAGATATCCATTGCAAGCAGTGCTGACCATGCAAGATTATTTACCCATACCGTTACAGGGGGTCTTTTTAGCCTCTCCTCCATCTTTACCTTTATACACTATTCATTAATCAAAACTGGTAAAAGCAAATTGTCAACGTCTAAAGATCATAGCCAGAGCTTAAAAATCAATAATATGAAAACGATGCGTATTTTGTTAAAGCTGCAAATAAAGATGAAAAGTTAACACGCGCATTGACGGGGGCGGGTACCCACCCCCCTCGGGTTTTTCGGAGACAGTAGAAAAACGGCGGCGCGTAGCGCCACCGTACTTGGTATACCTTTTCCCTCATCATTTTTACAACTTCTGTGAAAATTTTAAGGTTAGGTCATCTCAGGTCAGGTCACCAGTACGGGTCAAGTGACCCGACCTCAAAAAAAGTCTAAGATAGCATAAGTCGGAGCAGGGTGAACTTATCCGATTGAAACTCATATCACATAATGGCCCCACCGAGTTCTCTAAGATATGTTCCGGTATTTTTGATATCGATGACCTGAGGTCAGGTACGAGGCATGACTTCTCCATTGGAAATACATAGGAAAAATGGTTTTTACGGAATAGCTCAGTAAGGGATAGTGATAGAGCATTTATTTTAGCTGCATTACACTCGCCTGGGCTTTGCAGTTCTAATGATATGCATTTTATATAATTTGACCCTGACCTGACCTCAGGTCAGGTCAAATCCTTGATTTGACCTAGCAAGGTCAAATTATATATCATTCGATTCGACTTGCTGAGAGGATTCATACAGTTCAAGTCGTTTTGCTCTATCTTTACTTGTTCAGATGTAATGGCCGAAAAAAAACTGAATTTACATGTCATCCCTATGACGGGCATGTTTTGACCTCTCGTGACCTTAAATGTGACCTGACAAAAAAATGGTTCAAATCTTGTCGATGGAGAAGTGGATGGGCAGCCCAACACCGTTTACCGTTTTTCGCTACCTACCGTGGTTCTCGAGATCTTAGGGGGGCGGGTACTCGCCCCCCGTCAATGCGAAGGGGGCTCAGACCCCCGTCAATGCGCGTGTTAAGAATGAAGCACCTGAAGCTTCAATTCTCCATGAGAGGCAAAGAGAGTCACCTCTCTACAAACTGTTGAAACGGGCATACAGCTTGGCTAATTTTCCCGGCAGCTATTTCTAACTGTTGATGTCGTTCCGAAGGATGCAATGGCTTAAGCAATAGCTTAAGCACTCCCTCTAAACCTGTAGATATGGATGCATCAGCATGAACTCCCGTTGCAACGGGAGCAACGCACAACGCGTTGTGCGGTACTGCATTACTGCATAGGCAACTGCAATTGATAGAGTTTATGGGTGCCTATTCCAAAAAAATTATCTAAAACACCGTAAAAAACTATTAGAGTACGCTTCTAACGCTGCCCACATTATTACAGTATTGTAAATTACGACATTAGCTTCTTTTCTCTCCCATCAGCAAACATGCAATATATATATATATATATATATACCATATGTATATATATATATATATATATATATATATATATATATATATATATACCATATATATATATATATATATATATATATATATACATATATATATATATATATATATATATATATAGGTGTGTGTGTGTGTGGTACGAAACATTACAATTTCTAGCATAAATAACTTTAAAAAATGTCAAATATTAGACACTTGCCACAATCACGTCATCTAACCTGATAAATGTTTTTTTATTCCTGTAGTTTTATTAGCTCATGCAATCCATGAACTTACGACATTACACAATTCAAACCCGTTTAAATTGGGTACAAAGCACCTATGTTTTGAAACATTACCAGAACATTTTCACAAAAACTGCAACAGCTCATGCTACTTTAGGGCGCTGTAAGCACTGAACATTGATTTAGAAACCTGTAGGGACAGCGTTTTTATGAGCATTGCCTTTGTTCAGTGTCTTCGAAATTGAATCCAGGGTCAAGCAGGACGTAAACAAATAGGGTAAACCAAAAACATTACAATGGCCATACACGTGGCTGATTATGACGTTTCAGTTTATTTTACATCATCAAATACATCAGTTTTGGAGATGTAGTGGACGGGGATGCTTTGAATGAAAAAAGGTTGCATTTTCATCGAATTCGGAGGTGGAAAATCAAAAGGCTTCACCTGCACATAGTGCGTTGCAAGTTCAGAGCTATTCACTTTAAGGGCTAATTATGGGATTCAGAAACCATGTCAGGCTCTAAATTCTTGCATAAAATGAGCAGTTATAAAACGTGGCCGACTGCTAATGCGGTATTTTCATTTCTCATAGTAATCGTCACGTGCCGACGTAGCTGTCCCATACCTCGCGCCTAAGGAAACGTTACGTCGTTGGTGGATGGCACCGTCCATCGCTGTGACGATTAGTATGGCGCCAGTGGGCGGCATCCGATGTTGATTCATGTCCTCAGCAGACGGGCTTCTGCTCAAACGGCCAGGCGACGGCGACCATCTGGAGCACGTGATAAATCATGCACCATCGCTCAGACAACTCCACCCTCTGATACAGCGCCTCAACGGACTACGATCGATGACGTCATCGCGAAACTCGGAAACAAGTAGACCATGGAACTGACCATTTGGAAATAATGAAGGAGGATTCGGACGATCAATATCGTTTGCATTCATAGCGCGCTGGTACTGAAACTTCTGCTTGGATCCATGCTAGAAACGTCAGGTCATTCCGGCGGGTCAGCAAGAGCAAAATGTTCCGAATACCGGAGATGAATATTTCTACACACCGAAATATGCTTCAATTATACCCATTTATACGATACACAGACGTGGATACGTATTTAATGCTAACAATTGTAGCAATGGTATTTGATCTTAACCCTCACCCTTACAGGGGGTATTTAAAACTCCCCTGCTAAGATCCAAATATGTTTCTTTCTGATCTCGGTCAGCGGCATAGGCGGATCCAGGATTGCCGATCGGGGGGGGCACCTTCCCGGGGGGCGCCATCCGGACCGGGGGGCGCCATCCGGACCAGGGGGCGCCACTTATGACCGGCAAAAGCTATCAGGTGGGCGCCAAATCCTATCGGTGGGCGCCGACTTTCGCATCCTGGGGGGGTGGGAAGCGACATTTCAGGGGGCGCCATCGACCTTTCAGGGGGGCGCCAGGGTCGATCGGGGGGCACGTGCCCCCCTTTCCCCCCTGGATCCGCCTTTGGTCAGCGGCATTTGCGATGGGCCCATGCTGTTTTGTATAGCTTATGGGATGATGGTTCACATGAGCTGACTGCCAAAAAGGCTTGTCTCCAGCAATACGGTAATTTTTTACTGAAAATTTCCCAAAAATCCAAATTTTGTATTGCATTCAAGCAAATACAACGGAAAAAGCGAGTGTATGGTGTTTGTACTCAAGACAATGTGGAAAATATTTCACATGAGAGGAGACCAAGCTATACCGAAGATGGTATAGAAACCAGCTGTGGGGAGCGCTTAACAGGGATTCGGGAAGAGTATTGTCTGGTACCTCGGGATGGCCTGGGGCTTATATATGAGAACTTAAGACAATATTTTATAATATATATATATATATATATATATATATATACATATGTTATATAAGAAGAATAATCTAGGTATATAAGGGGAGTACTACATCCCCTTTGGTTTTGAAAGAAAGTTTGGTTTTATGAATGGAATTACAGGACAATAACCTTTTAAACTTTTAGTTTTGCCCTTTAACCCGACACCACCTGGGCTCTTTTCGTACCCGCCACCGCTTGGGGGGGGATGGGGCGATCGGAACCACCCACGATATCGGGGACCACAGCTGATACAAAATCTAACGACACTAGACGTTACCGTCTTCTATTTTGGGTCAAGTTTGAACCATATACGTGGTCCTGCAACACCACATTGGGGCAAGATGGATCACGTTTAGGCCCAGTTTGGAAATATATTATAACTCAGAGCCATTAGACACAGGACAAAGCCAAACACATCAATATGATTGCCTTGATCCAATGATTTAAATAATTACGACATATTCTTGAAATATAACACCTTAGCCTTTACCTGAACTTGATCTTAGGTCAAAGGCAAATAATGATATATCGAGGTCAGGTTGCATATCATTTGAATGCTTGGATTGGGTTCGTCACTATTATGTCAAGTTTTTGGTGCATCTTGTTTTGTGTTATACACACCAACTATTGCGAAAACCGTGATCTTTAGTGACTTCTGGTGACCTTGTTATTAACATGATCTCAAAAAAGATGAGAAGCTGCATATTTTGCTGTTCCTGGTTTGTCAGTCTCATTTTAGAGTAACATAATCTCCTTACATGGGTTTAGCAATTATGGCATAACTCGTTGAACTGACCTGATATGATGCCAATTTCTTGTCACAAGTTGTCAAATTCATCATCCTAGAGGGATGCAAAAATGCAACTCTCATCTAAATCAGCTCAGCATAATGTGCAAAAAACAGAGGGTTCTATCTGACGCCGCCGGTAGGTAAGAGTTAATTATTTTGGATTTAGACTAATGCTCAACATATTAGTTTAAGGAATTATATTTGCTTTTCAGATAGCGTGTTGATAAGCCCCAAATATGAACTCAATGAGCCGACACGTTTGTTTGTTTTAGAGGGGACAGTCTTCAGTCAGCTAGGTGTTAATGTTTCACCCACCAATCTTGTCCCACCATCATCTGGTCAGTGGCAACACTCTTGCCTGATATCAAGCCAAATCTAGTATGGGGACAGATGCCCAGAGCGGTGCAGGTACGATACAAGATTTCCTCATAGAGGGAATTGAATCGGTCTATCCCAGGTAGCACTAATACTATTCAGACACACTTTCAGTCACCTAGTCATATAAGTTCCTTTTATTCCTGGTTTCACTGTTCAATGTTTCCTGTCGCATCTATTTGCAATAAAAATATCAATTTCTTTAACTGTATTGAGCCCACTCACTGGAAATTTAACAAATCCTGCAGCTATGAATGGAGTTTCATAATAAGCATGTAAAGGTAATTGTTTCGCATTCATTTCTACATTTTTGGCATTGGTGGAGGAATGCCCAAAAGTCTCCTAGGTTCACAGGTTTTGCCTATAGTTTGAATTGCTCTGCTGTTTAAACCAGATAACATGTCATTTTCTCTTTCCACTAAATAAAAAATATAAAATCTTTGTTACAGAAAATGGTACAAAGCCTCACATCGCTTACATTAGCCACTCATTAGGGTCCTGAATCAATACCTAACGCTGCATAATATACGACAGATTGTAACTAGCACCATAATTTGGAAGAAATCAAAGTTAACATGGTGTCTTCGAGGCCATTTTCAGTTCTTCAAATAATTCCATCGCCATCATTCTGTCTTTCTGTTATGGCCCATTTATTTAATTCCAGATGGTCGTTAACGGTGACGTTTCCTGGACCATAAATCACCTCGAAGCCTCCCAGCTGCAGTTCAGCACATGTTTAAGCGACTGCAGATGGCTCTTGAGCTGCAATTTTCCCTGTGCGGCCTATCCCATTTGCTGCACTCGGACGAGCATTTCCTTTCCGGGGTATTTCACCTGTTGAAAAAATATCATAAGTGAAAGGATAATACTGATGATATTTTGGATCCTATTTCATTATGCATCAAATCAACCATTCACATTCTACCCTGGAATTGGAGCTATATTTCGAGTGGTTAGACCACTGAAAGTCTCCGGGGGAAGTCTACACAGGCCTTCTCCAGCCCGGCGCATATACCAGCCAGGTCAAAAGTGTTCCGAAATACTGGTTTTAAACTAAAATGAGAAATGATCTGGCTGGTGGTCTCTGGTTATTACGGCCCTATGGATAACTACACTGACTCTGAATCTGGAAGAGACCAATCAATGCTTTGGACACTGATTAAAACCTCTTGCGAGATAGATTGAAAATACTTGGACTAACTAAGAACAGTGAACATGAATAGCAAGAGGCTCCTCCCCTCAAAATCCTCCTTTTTCCCTCTGATGGGCAAATATCGAGTATCACTACATATCCTATAGCCACGTTGAAAATCACGATCCCGTTCATACATTGCAGCATATATTGGTCAGGACAGCTTAGCAAAGGTCCCAGAAATGCATGAGATTGTCTCTTTTTGCCTCCACCTTCTGACTAGGTACCGGAAAAAAACCAACTAACCCCAATGGCGAAATGTAGAAAAACCAGACCCAAAGTGAATTGAGCTCTGTTTGACCCCATTTGTGTAGCGAGAAGAAGGGGCATAATGCTCCCTCTGACTGCTGTTATCGTACTGTGGTTAAACTAAAAAGATAACGCTTTTGCGCTTCTGAGATTTGCCTTTCAGTTTTTTTCAGGTGGGAACGGATTTCCGGCCACCGGGGGACAAGTTAGGTGTGGAGTGGGTTCATTTGTTGAACTCTGAGCATGGTAACGTACAATGAAGAAAATGAGCACTTCTCTCATTTAGATACGATATGCATTTCAAATGCAACGGCTCTGAAGCTGATCTGAGT
This sequence comes from Lepas anatifera, assembly GCA_034440635.1. Classification (NCBI taxonomy): domain Eukaryota; kingdom Metazoa; phylum Arthropoda; class Thecostraca; family Lepadidae; genus Lepas; species Lepas anatifera. The sequence goes on along the minus strand of JAOTON010000484.1, from coordinate 894,857 downwards.
CCGTATCATTGACATCAATATTCTGTCACCATAAACTAGCATTTCCCCAAAAATCGTATTACGCTCCCTAACTCAATTTTTTCTCCCAACAGCCCTCCCCTATGTCTCCCTCTCGTTCCCTCTCCATCTCTCCATCTCTCCATCTTATTCATTCTCTGGCCTCTTCTCCGTCTGTCTGCTAGGATCGACGGGACACACCCAGGCATCCGTCACGTGCCTTCATTGCGTGACACCCGCTCTGTCATTCACAGCTGCCAGCGCAAAATGGTGGCAGCGGGGCGACCGGCCGCTCCGAGACGACGCCGCCCGTCCTACGCCACTTGTTGCATGAAACGTGACCTCCCGATCAATCTTTGCTTCGGCCTGACTTTGAAAAATGCTTTCAATTTTAATTGGATTGGGTTTCGTAAAAAGAAGAGGTCAGTGCATTCTGTGCTGTTTAGTTCCATGATGATGTTCAGATATGTATCCATTCAGTTATATAAAAGCAAGACATACGAGAGCAAATCCATCAATCAAAACTGTTTTGAACCTCTTTTCAGATGCTGCACTTTCTGGTCCCTTCCCATCCGTTGTACACAGTTGGTCAACCTTTGTCTGATCGTGAGAGTAAAAAATGTTACTTAACACGCGCATTGACGGGGGTCTGAGCCACCTTCGCTTTGACGAGGGGAGGGGCGGGTATATGAATCCCTATATGAATACTCGCAGCAAGTCAAATCGAATGATATATGATATGACCTTGCTAGGTCAAAGCAAGGTTTGATCTGACCTGAGGTCAGGTCAAAATCAGAAATAGGTCAAATGCGTATCATTAGAACTGCAAAGACAAGACAAATCTAATGAAGCTAAAATAAACACTCTATCACCTTCCGTTACAAAGTTATTCAGTTAAAATCATTTTCCCCCATGTATTTCCAATGGAGAGGTCATGGCTCGTACCTGACCTTAGGTCACTGATATAAAAATACCGGAATTTTTTTAGAGAACTCGGTAGGCCCATTATGTGTTATGAGTTTCAATCGGATAAGTTCGCCCTGTTCTGACTAATGCAATCTTAAACTTTTTTGAGGTCAGGTCACTTGACCTGTACTGGTGACCTGACCTGAGATGGCCTAACCTTACAATTTTCACAGAAGTTGTAAAAATGACGAGAGAAAAGGTATGCCAAGGACGGTGGCGCGTAGCGCCGCTGTTTTTATGCTATTTCCGAAAAAACCGAGGGGGGCAGGTACCCGCCCCCCGTCAATGCACGTGTTAAGTCTCCTTATAGTAAAAGAAGAGTGAAACAGAACATTTTGCCCAGAACCGTACCACTGGTGCTAATATTTCAGAATTCAAACAAACTACTACTTCAATTAACCCTATTTCCATCAGGGAGTCAAATTGGCATACTCCTCATGTTCTTCCGCAATATCTTCTGAAGGGTTTGCGGTAGGCTTTTGAAACCTTCTTTTTCCAAAATTTCATGACCCATATAAAGTCTCGATATTATGGTTTTTCCAGGGGCGGAAAACCAATTTATAATCTAATTTGACCTGACCTGAGGTCAGGTCAGGGTCAAATTATATAAAATGCATATCATTAGAACGGCAAAGCCCAGAAAAGTATAATGCAGCTAAAATAAATGCTCTATCACCATCCGTTGCTGAGTTATCCCGTAAAAACCATTTTTCCCATGGATCTTAATGGAGAGGTCATGCCTCGTACCTGACCTTAGGTCATCGATATCAAAAATACCGGAACATATCTTAGAGAACTCGGTGGGGTCATTATGTGATATGAGTTTCAATCGGATAAGTTCACTCTGCTCCGACTTATGTTATCTTAAACTTTTTTCGAGGTCGGGTCACTTGACCTATACTGGTGACCTGACCTGAGATGACCTAGCCATAAAATTTTCACAGAAGTTGTATAAATGATGAGGGAAAAGGTATGCCAAGTACAGTGGCGCTACCCGCCGCCGTTTTTCTGCTATCTTCAAAAAACCCGAGGGGGGCGGGTACCCGCCCCCGTCAATGTGCGTGTTAACCTGCACCCCACCGGGGGTCCAGCGCCACCTTCGCCCCACCGGGGGCCATCGATGGCCCCCTCTAACTCCGAAAATATGGGCGTTAGCGCAAATCTGCAAAGTGCAATAGAAACCTCGCGTGAATTCAGTAGGAAATTACTACACATGTTTTAGTGCTCAGGTCAATGGTTTGACCTCCAGAGGTCAAATTAGGTCAAGATTGGCTATTTTCACTCAAATATGCAATGCTTAAGCAAACTGGGCATAACTCTTATGCCATTAGAGCTATTGAGGTCTGGTAAAGTACATTTGATAGGAAATTGTCAGTACTTTTTCCGCTATGTGAAACATAAAGACCTCCCGCCAGTGGTTTGACCTCCAGAGGTCACCTCGTAACCTAAGATGACCTGAGGTCACAAAAGGTCAGAAAGTGATCTTGCCGTATATCAAATGAAAGCCAATGACGGGGCAAACACGATGGTGTTTGCTTCAGCGCTCTAGCTTAATTAGGTAAAAAATTATTGTCAAAATACTGTTTTTAACCCCTGGTGACCTTGGATGACCTTGGAAAAGTCAAAGGGCAAATATGACCCCTGGGATCCGTGAAAGGGTGTCCAAAAACGCTGTTCTGAGTAGGCTGAGTGTTTGCAATCATTTTTGTGACTTTTAGATCATAAGACAGCTTTTCCCCATGCTTTTTCAATGGGAGAGGTCACCTCGTGACCTGACCTCAGGGCACGAAATCGAAAAATCCTGGATATACACCTTGTAGACCCCGGAGGGGCCATAAAGTGTAGGAAGTTTCAAATCCATCGACTTCCGAAATGTAGCTCTTACAGAGCTCTAAATTTGAAGTGAGGTGACCTTGTTTGACCTCGTCTGGTGACCTGACCTTGGGTGACCCGGGGTAAAAAATTTCAGGGATGGTGAGAAAATGATGCAGTAAGAGGTAGACCCCTCAACCGCGGTGCTGCACCTCTTCGTTTTTCTGCTATCCCGGAAAAATCTTAGGGGGCCATCGATGGCCCCCGGTGGGGCGAGGGTTAAGCTTGTTATCTTTTGTATTAGGGGTGTTACATTATCATCCTGGCACTGCGTCGTTGCACTAAACCATGCCCCAACGTATGTGGTAAATAAACGTGATACAGGCCATCGTGGTTTGTGCTCTCAATATCAAAGACCATGAAACTTATTTTCTGATTGAATTGATGATCTTGTTTACATGCAGAAGCGAAGCACATGTTTTGGGACCAGAGGTGAAGCTCATGTAACGAGGTCGCAGCTGCCGACAACGACCTATTTCCCCTGAGACATCCAGCTTCCCCAGGAAGCGCACGCGTCTAACTTCGGCGTGCGGACGCAATACGGCATCTCCATTCTGCGGTTATTTCCACAGACCGGCGTGACCGACAGCGCTGCTCCGACAAGGCGTATCGTCGTCTATCGCGATGGTCACTGCCACTGCCGGGAAAAAGCGTCGGCGTCGACGCTGGCGCCGGTGTCGACGGTAGCCGACGGTTCGGTGCGACAGTCGCCGCAGTCGGCGGCGGGACGGCGCGAGATGCGGTGCAGAGTGCGGGAATATTGCGGGGATTGTACAGGGGAAATCTCGCGCCGAACGGTTGGGCACGTGTGAAGCTAGTAAGGGATCTTTGGAGTGTTGGCAAAGCAGCATCAGTATGGCGTGAGGTGAGGTGTTGAGGTTGAAACACCGACAGTTCCAGGAACAATATAAGGCGAAAGCAGACAGGGCTAATGCTACATTCCTGCTTTGAACAAGGCCTTATTTCAGAATGAGACAGGGGCATTTCGTTAGTGATAACTGTCTTCATGGATAAAAGTGCCGTGGTAAAGTGGCGTAGATAAAATTGCTTCCTCTATGTCCTAGCCTGCAGAAATCCAGTCCCAACTAGTGCTGCATAGATTCAAGAAGACATGTGCTCTGCTGTATGTACCCAGCTGGTGATTGCAAGTCTCTGCGCACTTTCCTGGAATGGAGGTAAGAAAGATACCAATACTATGTGAAAGAGTACTGACGCCTGATAAGCACCACACGTTGATATTGATCCGATAAAACCAGGAGCGTTAAGAGTAATGCTCATTTTCACAGACAAAAAATATTCCACTTTTTAATTATGTGCAATATAAATCAGATCAATGCCTCATTTCACTCTAGTATACTCTCTCCAAGCAAAACATGACGAATCAATACAATTACACACCAGGAAACAACAGCTCCCGTTACTAATGATGGATAAGAGGGTACCTACCAGGTAAATCCTCACGAAGGTCACAACAGGCCCTGCACCAGATAGGCTCAAGGAACCAATTAGAAGTCATTGCAGCGGTTAGAACATGTAATGTTCTGTTTTATGCGACCATTTACCACTTGCCTCTGGTTCGATCCCAGCTCCGATTATGATGGTGTATGTGCTACTTACTGCAAGACAAAAATAATTAAACTCAAATGGTATACCTAATTAACACGCGTAGTGGAGAATGGTCCGGCACCAGTGTGCAGTGGAGAGGGTCCTAAAGTGTCCCCCCTGAAATCTAGGAAACCAAGAGGGATACAACATCCGTTTGGGGCAATGTGGGGGCTATGGTGTGCTGCAATATAGCCGATTTGTATTGCCCTTGGGCAGTATCTTCAAGCTCAAACCAGGTCTTATATATATATATATATATATATATATATATATATATATATATATGCCCATAGTAATGCCATAGTTTTGTACAGGTATTTTTATAGTAAAATATACGAATGCATTAAAGCAATAGAACAATAATTATTTTGTAGATACCAACGTTTCATTGCACGTGTGGTGAAAGCTAACCAGGAGGGTCTTCATGGAGCAGTGGGAGCCGTAGACGCCACGACAACCCGCCCCAGTAACATAGTAAAGCGCCGGAGTTTATTCTTAAAATGATTTATGTGCAGCAAAGACTGCTGAGATATGAATGTGTACCTTGCATCCCCTCCGAGCTGTGGCCAAGTGCACGAATGATAATTTGTATAGTAAGTGCTCGGTAAGTATTCGAATATTGTGCGATAAGGGGACAGGGTATGGGGAAACTGTATCGGCTCCTGGCGGATATATTTATGGTTACTTTGGCTCTGCCCAAAAGCCGTTCCTGCTGAACTGTTAGATGCCGCCAAGTGGTTTTACAGGTCATTGGGGCAGAAAAACAAATAATTTTTACCGCCCCAGGTGGATATTTCGTCCCACATGCTGAACGTATATTCAGCTATATTCAATGATGCTGCCCCCGGACTTTTCGAGCACTCTCTTGAATTCCCACTCTTTTATTCTCACGAATTAATTAACATGCACCACGTTGAGGGTGGAAAATTCACCCATCCGCTCTTGGATTTCCCCAAAGAACGTAGCAACAAAGAAACGCAGAACATTGCAACTTACCGAACCGTATTCCCGATTGTTGTTACTTTTCTGACTAAGTTTTGCAGGTCAGGTCAGTTCAGGTCGAGGAGCCACTCAATATCAAGCAGCCCAACCTCCAAAATGAAAATCACTAGTTTGAAGCCGCAACAAAGAAACATCTGCCAATCTATCAGTCCCAAACTTCCCATGATACGATGATTTCATTAGGATTGAAAAAAAAGTTATATCTCGGAATCTTCATATTGTCTACCCCAAAATGGGTAAATTGTTTGGTCCCCCATTATAGGCCTATAGTGAACAATATTAAGGGCTCTATTTCAGCAAATATTTGATAGATCAGCTTAGAAGTTCTCATACCATGACATTCTTACCACGATATTGGCCATTGAGTTGGGTTTTTTATTTTTGAGTATCTGACCTCTCAGAGATCATGTAAGGTCACCTGAGCATGCAGTGATTACTTTGCCAATAACGTTGCACTGAAGTGAGATAGCAGTTCCATTTTGAATCAGCTTCCAGGAGTTGAAAAGTTTTTGGCCTATAGGTTTTCAAAAACATACCTATATTTTGAGATTGCCACACTCTGGCTGTCGCACCAGTCCGCCTGCACTGTACACCGAGTGGTGACGTATTAAAGCCATATAATCAGGGTGATAATTCAACGTCACCTGACATGAAGGTCAAGGTTAAAATCTTAGGTCAAGGTCATATCAGCATTTTCAGTCATTGAACCTAGTGCTCTCATTCAGACGTAGTTACTCAGTAGAGCGCATGTTATGCTTTGCCGTTGCAGTTGAGGTTACTCAATTTTGAGGCCAAGTTCAAAGGTCAAGTTCGAAGGTCATCTTTCAAGGTGAAACCATCATTTCCCGCCCAACGGTTGTGATTTTGCTAGTTTTAGTATACATTATTGAGAATATATTATTTTGTGACGTCATAGGTCACTGACTTTAATAACCTTGACCCCAATATTTCTGAGGAAGTTTTGTGGGGCCTTCATATAATGGCATTAGTCCGTGTTCATCGATATCCCGGTTTTTGTGCATAATCATGACATTTCTCAGCAGCTTACCTGCACCGCCAATATTTTATTTGTGCGACATCGTTTAACACGCGCATCGACGGCGGTCTGAGCCACTTTCGCTTTGACGGGGGAGAGTATATGCCCCCCTAAGATCTGAAGAACCACGCTAGATAGCGACGGTAAACGGCATTGGGTAGCCCATCCAATTTTCTATAGAAAATATGCAAACCATTTTGTCGGATAACATTTAAGGTCACTAGAGGTCAAGACATGCCACCAGTCTCGCTTCTTGCCGTCTGCAATACGATATCATGTTTATCCAGAAGATGATAACAGCCAGGACTGACTCTGCCCTACTGCTCGGGAGTTTCCCGCTGCGTGTACCACCTCGACACACCCGAGCTATGATCGGCACCTTATTTCATGTTCCGCATGCTCGGATAAATACGGTGCAGCGTGGACTGCTTTGTCGAGCGCCCAGCAATTGCAATGCACTCATGACTGCGCGCCCCCACGCTGATCTGTTCAGGTGCAGCCAAGCAAAAATTAGGGGCCATGTAAGGTCTTTTATTAGAGCGACCCCTATCGCAAGAGATATTGGTAGGCTGTGAATTATTATTATTTGGAGAACATGTAACTTAATTTATTTATGATGGTGCTGGTTTTGTGATATGTTTTTTCATGTATTATGCCTGATGTCTCTCCATTAGAGTTATATTTTATCGTGTCATTGTTGTATGTACATCACCTTTTATTGTATTGTAATGTGAGTGTTTTACCATCTGGACTTGAGCTGTCACTGGGGCTTGCCCTGTTGCTCATCAACTCTTAATAAACAATAAACAATAAACACCGTAGCGATAACATGTAGGTGAACTAATTCAGTCATTACATCTGAACTAGTGAAGATAGAGCAAAGCAGAATATACTATTGGAATCCTCGCAGCAATCTAAATCAAATGATATATAACATGACTTTGCTGGGTCAACTCATAGGATTTGACCCGACTTGAGTTCAGGTCAAGGTGAAAAAGATTAGGTCAAAATGCTTATCATTAGAACTGTATGGGTAAGGCAAACCTGATGCCGTTAAAATAAATGTTCTTCCACCATGCATTAGTAAGTTATTCACTTTAAATCATGTTTCCCATATATTTGCAATGGAGAGATCATGGCTCGTGCCTAACCTTAGGTCATCGATATAAAAAATACCGGAATATATTCCGTAAAACCCGGTAACTCCATTATGTCATATAAGTTTCAATCGTATAGGCTTACCCTGTTCTGACTTAGGCTATCTTAAATTGTTTTTGAGGTCAGGTCACTTGACCTGCACTGGTGACGTGACCTAAAATGACTTAACGTTAAGATTTTTCCTAAAGTTGTAAGAATGATCAGAATAAAGACATACCAAGTGCAGCGGTGTTACGCGCCGCCGTTTTTATTCTGTCTCAAAAAAACGAATGGGTGGGTACCCGCCCCCCGCCAATGTGTGTTTTAACACTGAAGATACTATCACCTACGGTTATCGAACAAAATAATTGAAAATTGGCAATGATGTAGATCATTATAACCCACAAAACCCCCAAATCAGCCTATTTTGAACTCTCTTGATATCTGACATCTTAGGGGAGGACACTGAGCACCCCCTCTACTGCGCCTTGACGGCGGACTTTTCTTCATTGCACGCATTAAATCTATAAATTTAATATTCATAAGCCCACCGTTATCAAAAGTTGCCGAGGCATATTTTTTATTATATCGATAGCTTAGGGTCTGGATCTCGAGCTTATCCCATATCTACGTGGGCAGGATATTTGTGCGATTCCGAAAAATACAGAGCTGGTGAATTGTCTCCCCTTTATAGGGTGACGGAAACATTTTTTTAACCCTGCGTTATAAAAAGTGGTATGTAAATTTTAGTCAATTTAACCCTATTCTTGTCAGGCTCCTGGCTACCCCTATTCCTCTCCGGGGGAGATATATTTGCGACCTCAAGATCTTAACATCTACCTTTGTGATTCAGAATATCAAATGTTGAATCGATTCTTGATACGCCCATCTCCATAAAAGTATAGTTTCAAATGTTTCAATATTTTGGAACTTGGGGCAGAGGGTGTGTAAAATATACTTTTTTTACTAGATTGTCCATAAGTATTTGCCCTTTTGCTTGATTTTCACAGAACTGGTACGTATTGAAAAACAGTTGATGCAAAATTGACATATTTTAGTTACATGAAAATTTAAGATTCAATGGCAGATCCAGGGCCAGAACTATATACTAAAGTATAAATATGTTTTACCAGGCTTTTTGCGTAGGTAAATCAGTCTCAGATACTGGATGACATCTTTCCCATAAATATAAATGATCCTGTGTGAAAATATCATAACTGGATGCAGAGAAGCCAAGTATTAGTCTAAGATGAATACCTTTAACGTCTTATATGTATGTACATATATACATAACTGGATGCAGAGAAGCCAAGTATTAGTCTAAGATGAATACCTTTAACGTCTTATATGTATGTACATATGTTCCTCGGCTATGGATACTTTTCATATTACCCAACCATTATATTATCCGCCCATGCCAAACCTGAGGAATATTCTGAATGGTCTGGTCACCTTGATCCGTATATGGATTAATTTGTCTGTATTCGGTCTTGGATGTTTGTCCCATGTATTACACTTAATGTATGTACGTGTAAAATACCCTTGCACATGCTTGAACCTCCCTAAATTATAACTCCTGAGCACGCCTATGGCATCTGATTGTTACATAATATATGAATATATGGCTGGGAGTATGGTTTGCTTACTTTTGTTCCTTCCGGCTGCCTGGTAAGCAAGTTATTCACTCCGCAGGAGTACAGCTCAATTACATTTGACACCCCTAGTTTTGTGCTACCGGGACCGCCCCCGCCCAACGAATTATATAAAAATATGAATTAACAAACACCTAGTATCCCATTTATTACATTCGAAATTATATTTTTTCTCGATATTGTTACGGACAGTTTTGTTGTACGAAGAACGTACCGCACACGATTGTACCCGGTTTTTTAGTAGATCCCTAAGTTACCGAGGTCTAGCTCCGCGCCTGGAGAATATATTATTTCGCAACTTTCAGGGCATCTGCTCAATTTAATTAAAGAAAATTCAGACAGTTTCAAAAACCTGTCGCTAACTTTTTTGGATATTTAAAAAAACAAGGGATGGAATCCACCCCTTCTGGCAGGAATAGGGTTAAAGATGTGATGTTTTAGGACGTTTTTGACGTAAACAAGCTGCAGGTGCTGATGCCAGTTTAAGAAATGCGGGTTCTATCACATGGCCCAATTGAACGCTGGTTAAGGTCAGCAGCATTCATAAGAAATCGTATTTCTAAATGCACGTGGTCAGGGAATTGTCCGGCTTGGTTCCAATGATATGCCACGCTGATGGTGATGCTTTCAGTAACGGTGACCAGCAAGGTCCCATGCACTTAAGTATGACTAGTAAGGTCCAGTTAACCTGATCCCAAAACAGTCATACGTCGAGCAAAAATTCAAGAATTGATATACCTAGGGGCTGTCATGGCCACCATTTTCCTCATCAGTGTATTAGCTTTTACAGGTAGGGTAAGGGCGGGTAAGAGTACGCAGGCGATAAGAGTACGCAGCAGCTGTCTTGGTTACTTAGCAATCACTGAGATGGTGGATACCCTGGTATTTTTTTTTTTTTTTTTTTTTTTTTTTTTTTTTTTTTCTAAACAAGCAAGGTCATTCCTTTGCTGCTAAAAAGACAACGTGTCTCTGTTCTTTCCGCGGGAATACAGAGCAAAATAATTTTCTGGGCAGCCTTGATGTAATATTTATTGATTAAGTAAACTTGTAGACCATGCTTCTGTTATCAATAGTATTGCACTATGGTCTGTCATCAATGAGAAAGCTGAGCTAGGACTGTGCTGCAGGACTGGAGCCCACGCTAAAACGCCTGCTAACATGTTTATGAAGACTTTCTTCCCAAGGTAGCATGTCCGGCAAGAGTACGCAGTAGACCATTGTGCCAGAGAACGCATGCTTAACAGATAGGAAAACATTATTTTCGCTGGGGACAAAGTCCGTAATTCATATTTGGAAAACCAAACATTACAACATAGCTCTTGTATATTTAGAACGATATAAAATCCTACAATCGCCTAGTTTGGTGACAAAAAACTATGAAATGGCCTATGCACCTACAACACATTGGGGCATCAATGCGTAATCCAGCCTCCTCTTTGGCGTGCTCTTACCGACCCACCCCGGCAAGATTACGCACGTTACGTTTTATTTGTGATAGGCTCGTGGTGAGTTCCTTTCAGAGACATCGATTTAAAGCATGTACCATACATAAATAATTCTTCAGGCTAAACAACCATACAAAAACTTTATTTGTCCCACCTACAGGAGAAAAGTGAAAGCCTTTAGAAAGTTAAGTGCGGGCTCTTGCACGGAATTCCCTATACACTTGCATATATCTTCTTGCCAGGTATATGTTGAGTTCAGTTACGATTGGTGTGCTCCTACTGACAGTGACATCGACATAATATTTTCTGGGACTGAATTTTTATCAGGCAGCGGTGGAGATATCGATGGTCTACCAGCATCTGTGTAATAGCTCAGAACAAGCGATATCAGGGTCATATTACCGCAGGCGATGTCAGTGGGTATGGAAACGTCACAGCCACTAACAGCGTCCACAGGGGCGGCTGTTCTCCCGCTGTCGTAGAAGGTAAACAGTCACCTTTACATCGCACCACGGGACTATACGGTCCAAATTATTCAGCTCATTTCAGCAGTTGAATAATTTGGTGTACTTAATTTTGCAGCTGAATAATTCAGCCCATTTTCACATCAGAGGCTCCGTCCACGACAAACACGGCGCTCACACTCTTTCAACAGGCGAAACTCCTACCACATCAACTCCTCCCATAATGAGACAACACATCCACCAGCTTGTGCGATTCAACAGCTCCGTTGCTCAAACAGCCCCCCCTGTTTCGCGCAGCTCACGTGGCTCGGGCAGCTTCTGTCTCGCTTCCCACTACACATCACGACTCGTACTGCAACCACTTTCTATGACGCTTGATACTAGAATGAGTACACTGAGAAAAAAAACTGGGTGCAGTATTCAAACGCTTTTTTGGTCATCACTCCTGATTAGAGAGGCTTCAAACCTCAAGAAAAATAGTTAATTTTGGCGGGAAAACATAAAAGTAGCTTAAAAAAGAGAGAGCTTACTCTACTAGCGTACTGGTTCTCTAAAAGCTGGAGCAGTATAAAAAATGGAGTGAATTCACCCCGTCTTTTGGAAACAAGATCTACAAGGTAGAGAATGACAACCACTTTTACCGATGCATATAGTATTTAGACTCTCACTGAAGGAATTGGGCCTCTTCAGGCACTGAGAGAAATTTTCACAATGTCTATACGAATGCAGCCCTGATATTGGGGTTCACTAGAGCACAACCAACGCTAAACAAGGACAAAACCCATTTCGTGCAAAGCAAAAAGTAGTTAAAGCATTGTTTTGAAACGAACATTAGTCGTTCTCTCATAATGATATGAACACGCAACTAAGCCAGTACAAGGGTAGCAACGTTGTCCCGTATGATCATAGCCGGCAGTAGGACAGCCTTGCTAATACATTGGCAAGATGGTCGTATCCTTACAAATGCCGTACACATTTTGACCTGGTATAGAGGTGGGATTTTCGGGCAATTTTGCAGGCCCGGGCCAGGGCCCGGCCGGCAGCTGATTTTAGAAGCCCGTCACAAGCCCGGTTTGCGGAAGAAATGGATTATCAAGCCCGGGAAGGCCCGGTATAATGGAAAACCATTAACGACTATATACAACATTTATTTACTTTAAAGCTGTTTCAAATATATGTTTTAAGCCAATTTATCCTGTAAAAACTTTTGGTTTCACCCAAAACCATATTAAAAAGGTGCATGTAGCATCAGTAGCCTCAGCTATCTTAATAATTCAGCAGAAAATGATACTGAAAAACACAGTATGAAACATGGCTTGCTTATGATGCAAGCTTACTTCAGGTAATGACCAGCATCACCTTATAAAAACAAAGGGCATTCTAGATAGAGGTATGCACAAGGCAGCTATAAGAATCGGGATGAAATAAGTCCACTCATGTCAGACATTTCTTCCATCTTTGCACTTTTATAAACCATTATATGCTGGCACGAGCCTCACAATTGAGTTCCAATAATGTTTATGAATAGAGGAGAGAGCAGTGACAAGTTTTCAGCTAAAACTTTTCAGAATATCATGGCGGAATGACTGTGAATGAACCAAAAATCCTTCACATTGTCCCTCAATTGATACATGTGAACATTTTCTTTTAGTTTAGTCACTAAACAGCTTGGAAGATAGTCAAAAGATTGTTCTGCTTGGGTCAGCCCGGTCTGCAAAGTAGGTAAGCCAACAGGCCAATATGAACAAGGCCCATCAGCCATATACAATTATCAAACCACCAGCCATAAAGAACTATCTTGATAAGGAACCACTAGTTTTCCACAGGTTTGCACCAAACATTGAATAAAAATATTGCACCAATCTCCACCAAAAATTAAATCTGACACAAAAAAACAACTCAATCCCATCCACATCACCATTTGGGCTTGAACACTATTCTGTTTGTTTTGTTGTATTTTACGGGCTTGCGCTTTGTAGGTATCTGAAGCGCCGTGCTTGTCTACATTAGAGCAGCATTTATGAAAACATTTTTCACCAAAATTTACCAGAGTAGTAAGTTTATTTCAGCGGAAATATTCCAAGACTTTCTAAAATTTATTTTAAAATTTCACACATTTAAAAAATAAGCACAAAGTGTATGGTGCATTTCTTTTGTTCCTGAGAATAGGCCACTTTTTGTGCACTTGTTTCATATATGACGCTTTTCTGGCTTGGCTTTACAAGCTGCTCAAGGTCGCGGAATCTGCCATAATTTGGATATTCTGTTTTTGTGTTCTGTATTCCTACGTTTCTGTACATTTTTAGTGTGGTGGGAGGGAAGTGTAAAGTAAAGGTATCTTGGGAAGGAAGTGCTGTTATGTTCAAAGCTTATAATAGAAGTTGTATTTCATAGAGGCCAGGGAAGTATCTCCACAAGGAAAATGCAACACTAATGTCAAGTATATTCATGTTTTGGTGTAATTTCAAAGGTTCCTTCTAAGGCTGACTGCTCTCCCCAGTATCTCCCCACAACTGACTAATTTATGTTTTGAAGTACTTCGATCAAAAACATGTTTTCTTTGTGCCTATTTCCTTGCTTATACTAGCTTTTTCTGAGTGGATTCTGCATCTTTTGGGCAATGAAAGAGCAAGATGAAGCTGTGGAAGGGTCAAACTTATCAACATTTGTTCTTGCAGCTAGAGTTACCAGGCGAATTTGACAATTATGGGCTCCCACTAGATAGTTTGTACCTGACATATTTACTTCACCATTTTTCGTAGAGGACATGGGAATGGCTCCATAAATAACATTTTCTTTTTACCTGGAGCAGAAAGCTTCTGGAAAGAATTTTCTAGCTAGAGCTATGTGTTAATATCAATATGTTAGCAGCAAATTGGTTAAATGACTTCCTTTGAAATGGTATACTGACAATATGGAAGTAACACATATGCTATCACAATTTATATTTTGTTCACCCATATATGACTTGAAGATTTTGAAGTAATCAGGATATTCATAAGATGACAGTACGGCATGGATGTGTGCAACTGTAGGCATTATTCAATATTTGATTTTAAATATTGATTCAGGTTTAAGTAACTTGCTTTTGACCCTGGCATGAGTAACAGATAGAAAGCTAGAGCTTCATGCTTTTACATTCCTGATGTATGTCTAAAAGTCTCAAAATTAATTGTAAATGCATTTTCAAGAGCTGCTGGTGCATGAATAAGATTATGTTTCAGTGGAAAAAACTAGGTCTGTACTGAAAAAGGCTTATTTAACTTACAGAAAATTGACTGAAGTCCCAGTTCAGTTGAAGCCCGGAATGAGCCTGGGTGAAGCCCGTTATCAGCCCGGCATTGGCTTAAATCATGCCTTCAGGCCCGGTCAAAGCCCGCGGGCCTGGGCCGGGCTTTTGCCTCGGGCCCCCGGGCCTAGAAAGTCCCACCTCTAACCTGGTATAACTTGTGTCGCGGAAGCACCGGAAGTGTAAGATGCACGTGCGCTGCTGCATTTTTCATTTGTGTCGTAATCAAACGCCTCCCTCAGTAAGACGCAGACCACGGGGAGTGTGCGTGAGACGGTGTTAGTGCAGATAGCGGATTGCGGTGGAAAAGTTTACTTGGTTAGCGTATAGCCTATTTAGGCATATTCTAGACCAATCTTTTTCAGTGTCAGTGCCCTATGATATTGGGAGCAGGCAGTCGCTAAAGTGGTGTGAACTTGGAAACGGATTGGACTTGCAAGGTAAGCAGCTGCATTGGAATCCGAAGTGTCCAATTAGGTACATGCCTACTTGTTTGGAAACATCTTCCATTGCACACAAATGGCTTTATGGGTGTAGCCAGGGATTCTCAGGCATATGGAGCCAGAGGCGGATCTGGCCGGTAGGTTTAGGGGGGCAACCAAAGTAAAAAAGAAAAAAAATAACTCGGTAAAAGATTTGGCCACAAGATGTTTGCTTTTGCTATTCAAGGATCATTCACTCAAAAGCGGTTTTTGATATCAAGAGGACCTAGGTCCAATGCTTGCACTGAAGTTGACTGGTTCTGTTTGAAGTTGAATGGTTCAGTTAAAGCACCAAAACCTTGCTTATAGACGTAAGGAGCAGGAGCCGGGGAAAATGACTAAAAGTCGACAGCTTTTGGGGGAATATGGTTCTTCACTGAAATTTTTCGTTTGGGGGATCAACTGCCTTTTTCGCCCCCTCCCCCTGATTCGGCCACTGTTTGGAACCTTATTTGAGTTCTGGTGACCTCAATATTGATATAACCAAAAAAGTTCGCATAATGGTTATTCGTCTCGTCCAGAGCTTTCGAACGCAAACAAAGAATACATCTGCACTCCGGTTTTCCGATGACCGTGTCCAAACCGCCTCGCGTCTCATTTCCAGCCCCAGCTCCTAAGGCCCTGGTGTGAATGTTCGGCGAGTATATAACATCCAGGCTGTGGGTGCGACACTGCGAGCGCACACAGTATGTGGAATGACCTGGAGGTGGTGGTGGTGGATGGGCCAATTGAAGCGCTCCTTATGTGGATCATATACCAGTTCGTCTTCAGTCTGGAAAATAAAGGGACCAAAACAACAGTTCGCTTCTTGGCCTTCAATGTCCTCGCTGCAAAGGAAGTGAACGTCCTCTGAATCATCAAAGAATTTCGGGATGCGATGGTGATGGGAGATGGCTGAGCTGGAGAGGCTCAGGTGATTGAGCTGGAGTGGTTCAGATGGTCAAGATGATTGCAGTATGATGTTCGTGTGTTATTTTCATTCGTGCAAAGATTTTGCAACTACTACGATCTGTGATAGTCATGTCTTTGATTTCTCTTAATAAATTGATCACTTAATAAAAGAAAAACAACAAAGGAAACATGTTTTAAGGGAGTTACCTCAGATGCAATCAGTGTTTTTCAGCAGGAACGAAGAGTAGTTTTATTGGGGTTCAAATAGTGATCAATGATATACTTCGAACTTTTTGGAGACCTATTCACTGGTTTATAATTCACCCATACTGAAGCTAAAATAATCGTACTTTCCTAATTCAGGCACCAGAATGAGGCCGACTGAAGACTTTGTCTAGACCTGGTCTCTGCATTCTAAGCATGGTAATCACCTAGTCACGATAGGATGGTGACTGATTTAACACCAACTAAACCATGGTCAAAGCTTCGTTCTTGCGATAAGTTACTAGAGTAAGAAATGCTAGCCTATTTGTAGGCCATGGTAAAGACTTCGTACAGACTTGGTTATTGCATTTTAAGCATTGTAGGCACTTCGTTGCAATGCGATGGTCGATGATTAAAACCAGCTCAACCCTGGTCAAAGCCTTCTTCTGGTGCTAACTTTTGGTCCCGCAATGTTAGTTTTTGGAGTAAAAAACTGGTAAATGCTTGCTAATGATGCAGACATTTAGAACACAAACTTTAGGGTTCTGCAGCCCTCGTTACGAGGTTGTAACTTAGTGAAAATTTCTCTCCAGTGGGGGGATTACGTTACACCAGAATCCATACAGCCTGTTAGCCATTTTCCTTCTCAACGTCAAGTCGGGCGGTGGATGGTAAGAGCGCTGTCTTATTTTTCTGTGTTAAGGTCAGAAGACGTTTGTGGAATGGTTTTTAAGTGAAGCTGTTCCTGTAAAATAGCCATGATCCTCTTGTGTAACATATTCTGTGATAGTGTGATAGTGCAGTGTATGAGTGGAGGTGAATATTGTTCCTGACAAAGAAGGAGGATGTCGGCCCTCACAAATTGAACCGTGAGTATCTCCTACAACGAGTGAAACTTTCCGAACATACATTTCCAGTCCGTTTAATTGCATAAACACCATCGCCCAAATGGTCACATCTGTCGAATTCTCATACACGTGAAGTGACGGGTCTAGGATTTCGGTAAGAGGGAAGGGCAAGCCTCAGAGTGTGCACTTTTCCAAACGAAGGTTGTACCTTTTTGTCCCAACGGAGTGGACTTGTTCACCCAGGGGCGCCAAATGTCGTATCCTTGGGGGAGGAGATCGGATATTTTTTTGCCTCGAAAACCAAGTGTAAACTGTTTTTTGGTGGCGCCTTTTTGCCTCCAGATTGGCGCCTCTATAGGCGTGAGGAGGTCGCAGCCCCTTTCCCGTCCCTTGGATCTGCCACTGCACTCGTAAGATCTGGTCCGCGACTGCTTTCGGGTTAAACATATTTTCCTGTTAGATTTCAATTTCATTGTATAATTGTCATCCATACCATAAGCAGGCAAAAGAGGGGGTCAGTGGTCCGGTCTCTCCACTTTTCGTCCAAAGAATTTCCTATCTGAACTCAATTGGGATGAAACCGGAAATTGTATTACCAGACAATGCGGAAGGCAGCGATGAGCTCAATCCGATTATTTTTTTTTGTATCCAAGCATGGAAAATTTCTTGCAAGCACCAATATGAACATTTTCTGCCCCCTCCTCCTTTTTTGCCGGTGGTGACGCTTATGAGCCACACCAAGACTTAGGAATTAGCTGAGGATTAACGCACATATATATTTAGCATTGGGACTTGATCTTTTGCTTTTCGTAGAATAAATAAACCACGAATATTTTTGGCTGAGTCTAAGC
The DNA here is from genome assembly GCA_034440635.1 of Lepas anatifera. Classification (NCBI taxonomy): domain Eukaryota; kingdom Metazoa; phylum Arthropoda; class Thecostraca; family Lepadidae; genus Lepas; species Lepas anatifera. The sequence goes on along the minus strand of JAOTON010000484.1, from coordinate 877,116 downwards.
GTATTTTTGCTAGTGTGGACAAAAATCGCATTGGGATTAGTCTGTGGAAATTTAGGATCAATACAGTGTTGTGTTAAGTTTTCGGAGAGGAAAAATAATTGAGAGTGCTTCTGAGAGTGAGAGAGCCCCCGAAAAACTATTTTTCGGGCATCAAGAAGTAGTGGCATAGCCAGGATTCGACCCAGGAGGACGAAGCCATCAAAAGGCCCATGACAGACCGTATGAATCCAGGCTCATCCCCCGAGACCATCAGTTAAGTCCATAAATTGATGTTGGTGTCGTCTCAGGACCAATGCTCGGGATTATCGATACCTAAGATTTCCTTTTTCCTCTCAATTGGAATGAGATTAGGAAATCTTTAGACGAAAAGCGGCCACACCTCTCTGGTACTTTTTAGGATGCTTATGCTGGGAACGAATAAAAACGCTTCAATATTTTCTTGCTAACGGACGAGTTTATCCATTATCTAAACCTACTTTGCTTTAGAGCAGTTCCGTAGCCAGGTGGGTGTACTGGGCTCCTGGTCACTCTCTGCGAGTTCAGGGCACTTCCCTGGGTACCCCCCGTAGCATGGGCGCAGACACCATAGTGGTATTGTCAGTGGCTGCCTCCCAACTTTGAGCTGATTCAGAAGCTTTTCGGTACCTAGCAAATTAAGTGGTAGGTTGAATTTCCTTTCACCCCACCATCGGCGACGGCTCTTGCCACCTCCCCGAACTTCAAATTTTTTTACGGCACCTGTGCCCCGTACCGAAGGCATAGGGACTTCCCGAGATCTGAACTTGAAAAAAACTTGACTCTCAGCTCGTGCCTGTCTTTGGTAGCACACCCCCTCAGGTTTTGGCCTGGTTACGGGCCTGCTTTGGAGGGGGACCATGGCATTGACAGGATGGCTCCCGTGGATCCATACCCGGCACGAAAGGAAGCGTCGCCCAAACTTGCGAATCGGGGGGACCGGCGTCAGATCAAGGATTTCATTTCCGTGGCGGGCTCGGGGCCTGCTTCGCCATTACTTCATGCAGACTCTGCCTATGCATTTGCTATAGGCACTCAGACATTCGTGGGGGGGGGCTAAGCTCCTTGCATCCGCCACTGGGGGCATTTCCCTAATTTTTGGACTCCGATTGGGACAGTGGTAGATTCAGGCATCCATTCAGGGGTGTGGGCTAGGAGTCTTGGAGCCCACCCGATAGAATTTACTGAAATCCAAAATTTAGAATCCCACACCCACCACCGCCACTGCATAATCAAAACCAAATCCCACACATGCACTAAAATGGGTACCATAGGTCAAATCTGGAAGTCCCACAGAAGGTATCAATCCCGCGAAAACCCCTCATATTTTTTAACTCCTGATTTTAACAAAAGAGCAAGACAAAGTTTCAGTTAAATCAGCAAGGTCAACATGCATTTTGACTTGTTTTACTTCTTAACCCTCGCCCCGGTGGGGGTGTTTGAACACCCCTTCACGTTTTTTCAGGCGGCACGAAAAAACTGCAACGCGAAGCGCCGCCGTACTTGGCACACCTTGTTCTTGATCAATTCCACAACTTTCCCCAAAATTTTAAGGTTGGGTCATCTCAGGTCAGGTCACCAGTGCAGGTCAAGTGACCTCACCTCAAAATAATGTTTAAGGTGGCATAAGTAAGAAATGGGTAAGTCTATCGGATTGAAACCTATACCACATAATGGGCCCACCTAGTGCTAAAACACATGTGTATTCCGGGATTTTCATATCAATGACCTAAGGTCAAATACGGACCATGACCACTCCATTGGAAATGCATGGGAAAACAAATTGGGCTGTATTTGTGTAGATACAGCTGACAATTCCTTCATATTCTCCAAATCATAGTATCATGGGCCCCTTTCCAGACTCACGCTGCAATTTTCCCTGTGACCTCTGATAGGTCATCAGGGGCTACTTAAACAGTTCGTAGACTTAAGTCAATACCTTTGCATGAAATGATGATTCATCTCTTATTTTGATATAATTGCGTTCGGATTGCTATTGCAAGTCGAATAATATGCATATTGACTATGCTAGTCTAAAAAAGTGACCAAGATCTGACCTGAGGTCAGGTTATTTTGTGTTTTGACCTAGTATATTCATATTATACATCATTCGATTTCCCGTGACGGGAGGAAGCGAATGGTCACTAAAAATGATTCTAACTGAACTCTGTCAGATGCTGGAGCCCAAAAACTCTACTAAAAATGCCACATTCTTTGACTTGTCTTGACCTCAATATTGATCTGAGCCAAAAAGTGAAAAATATAGTTTCTTCATGAATTTGTATAAGGTATCCACCAGCCTTCGCGTTTTTCGCTATCCCGCATAGAGGCCAAGTTCAAGGGGGTGGCTCAGAGCAAAGGCGGATCAAAGATTTTCGATGGGGGCACCCTCCGGGAGGGGGGGCACCATCCGGATCAGGGGTGCCACTTTTGACCGGAATAACATATTAGGTGGGAGTAAATCCTAACGATGGGCGTCGATTTTCCCATCCTGGGGAGGGGGGGTTTGGAAGCGATATTTCAGGGGCGCCATCGACATTTCAGGGGGCGCCATGATCATTTCAGGGCGTGCCGAGGGTCGATCGGGGGATACGTGTCCTCCTTTGCCCCCCTGGATCTGTCTATAGCTTGGAGGTCCACCGCACAGTGTTACAAGGAGGGCCTAAAACGGTACAAAAATAAATAACTTGTGTTCTGTCAAAGGTATTGCCTTGACATTTGGACCACAGTATGCTAATATCCTGAGCATTATTGAGGTCGAGCTGCAAGTTTCAGTCAGGTCAGGTCTTTAACCTAGGTCAAGTTATATTTTTATGTTCGGAAATGCGCTATCAGTTTCTCATTTATTCATGTTAAAACACTTCTTGACAAGGATCGGATCTTACGAAATTGCACTATGTGTGTGCTGATGCCCTGAAAACGCATATTTTCTAGTTAACGTGAACCTAGGTCAGATTTTTCAGTGCAAAATCCTGCCAGTTTCTGTGGGAAAATTCAAATTACATCGGATGTCTAAGTTTTTCATCCTACTTTCAGATGAGCAGCTGCTAGACCTACTTTTATTTTCCTTAAATGGGTTTTCTCATGCTGACCTCAAATGAGGTCAGATGATTTGATGGTTGATTTGTAGGACTCAGCATCCGAAATTGAATTTCGAATAAGTATAGTCCAACACCATTCTGAGGAAAAAATGTTCAAAAAACGTTCTGAGCAAAATGTATCGCAGCTACTGCAGACACTACCAATGAGTTGTAAACACCATATCGAATTCACGTAATTGGGCAGCTTGCCAGTTAAAAAACACCGTTTCGCCAGCCTTTGGTAACAGCTCACTTGGCCCAAACTTATAAATCACAAAAATTGCATCCAGCAAGTTCACTCAATATAAGTATAGATAAAACCTCATCAATATCAGAGTCGTTAAAAAGGCATCAAGTGGAAACAAACGCCGAAATTAGGCAGCTTCACATACTCAAAGACTTCTTAAAAACTATCAAGTAGGTTGGGAGACAGACATGCACTTCAAACAGACAAATGTAACTTATGGCCCAGTCCACTTTTTATGAATCCAAATCATCAGCTGAACTATGGGATGTATTCGAGTCTCTAGGTTGAAGGCCGGGAGCAACCAGAAGCGCGGAGATGTCATGGTGCTCTCCAGAGGACGATCGGATATCACATCTGGGTCGTTCCAAGTCTTTTTGGATTGCTTTCACGATCACAGGATCGCTGGACACCGTCAAGTGATGCAACTGGTCTTGGATTGTCGCTTTTCGGGAGGTTTTTCTGGCATGGATGGTGCTCGCGTGCATATCTTGTCTTTGTTCCTCCGCTCCCGTGCCTCCTCACTGAGCATACTGATTGGAAGGAGAAGTGACCGGATACACTCACTCCCGTGCACGAGGAGTTTGTGGACTGAGGCTGGCAGGTAAAACCACGGATATAAGCTAACGAATAGCTGTGCTGTCTCTAAAGCATTCAGGTCAAACTTTTCCGGGTCAGTTACCTGATCAGAGGTATTCACAACTGAAAAGATCGTGCTGAGTCTCCTGATAAGTTCCACACCTACACCAGTAATTTCAGAGAATATGTCGGGGCACTGGAAGGCGCGGCGAGATGCGTTCCCGTGATTTGAGGTTCCGGAGCCCTCAGGCCATGGCCGGTCAACCACTAGGCCAAGCTTCCGATGGAACTGACGCCGGATGAACTTAAAAACCTTACTTTATTTGTTTTTTTCATCCCACCGCTTTGTTTGGCGTCCATTGCTAAACCACACGGCCCAACAGAGTCGGCCGGGCCGTGCCCTGGTGGCGCGGCGACCCGGCGGCGGGCAGGGGACATCGCGCGGGCCGACGACATACCCTTACGTAATCGGTCGTAAATCACGAAAATGCAGCTAAATGCAGCTGAAACTTTCTGTACGCATTGCTAACATGTGTGCAGCTGCCACTGTGGTGACCTCATGTTGTGGGAAGCTGTGGAATTTTTTGCCGGCTTAATCAAATTTACTTGGAAATGGAAATATCTGAGTTGTAAATCATAGAAATACATAAAATGAAAAAAACTTTTGGAGATATAATAACTTTTAAAACATATAATTTTGTGGCAAACAAGTAATAGTTTTGGAAAACAAATCACTCGATGTGTTTTCGGAGATGTGAAAGCATGTTTGCGAGCGCTCCAATTTCCAGTACGTTCTGACAGTCGCAAGAATCTTTGTTGTCTTCAAGCAAGCAATCTTGTGCTGGCCATTATAGTGTCTTCAGGGGATTAAAACCCCATTTTGAGGGGGTTTAATAAGACTTAGACGCGTTAGTGTTAAAAAATGTTTCAATTTTTGTGTTATTCCATGTTATTCCAGATTATAAATGCTGCCCAGGGCTGCCATTTTTTTCCACGGAAAATGTAAAACCGAGGTAGAAAAAGTTCAAAAGGGGGCAAAATTTTATTTTCACCAAAGTAGCCAAATAAATACCACAAAAGCCAGATTTGAGGCTAAAACAACCACTAGCGGTCGTCATAAGCCCACAGAAAAAAGCGACTTGTATCACTGTTTAAAACTAATTAATGACAGTTTCATATTTATTTGAAGCAATGTTTTCTAGCACACTACTCATTTAAAGGGAATGTGACACCTTCATAACGTGATTTTAACGGAGATAGCGAAGTTTTAGAGCAAGTCGGAAAACCCGGTAATCAATATATCATTTGTTTTAGAACTCGAGATTTCTGTAGAAAAAAACTACAACCTACCTGAAATGCACCCATCATGTAGCCTTAGCAGCAGGCCACAGTTGTTATGGCTGTTGGTGTGACGACATACGCTGACATCACGGTGAGTATCAGCCAATCGAAGTCCTTGAAGCGTATTGAAAATGATAGTGGTTGTCAGATCATGACATCTTCCACTGGCAGATATTTATTTCTTTCCCTTAGAGGAACATTTTAAAAATGAAAATATTGAGCTTATTTTGCATTTTTCAGAGAAATCATGGACGCCTCTTTGATTTTCGGCTAAAATTTCCCCTAATTACACTAAATTCTAGGATTTGACCAATGTGCCATATTCCCTTTAATAGGAAGCCAGGGGTGCCCTTCCAATCCTGCGTGACTATCAAATGATTTTATCCACATAACCAGAATATTTGTTAGCCTCAATAATCAATCATCTTGGCCGCACTGCTCCCCGCTTACATTTATTGCTTTCTCCCCAACTATACATTTTTTGCTCTTGAACAGTGGCGGAACTAGGATTTCGGTAAGTGAGGAGTGCGGAGCCTCTTGGGCGCACTTTGCCATCAAATTTCCACCCAAAGGGCGCATATAGTATCGCCTACTTCGCGTCCGGTTTTCGGTGGTCATCATTCTTGTAGATCGTGTTTTTAACAAAGTTCTGTCCCTCCCTCCCACCATCATTCAATTTTTTCTGCTGCTCTGCTGCTTTTTCGGTGTCAGAATATCGTATTCAAGAGCGGATGAGGTCAAAAGAAGCCATATTTATAGGACAAGGGACAAACCAGAAATAGCTAAGGTGACAGCTGCTAGAAAAAGGGGTAAAAGAGAGCCAGATTCCAAGAAAGGGCCAACCGAAAAAAAATCGTGGGGCCAAATGCGAAAAAGGACCCAATTCGAGATATTTAATCACAAAATGGCCAACCTGGCAGCAATGAAGCTGCCGCAATGTATTCCAAATAAAAAGGTTATTTTCTTTTTTTGCTTTATGAGTGTGGCAAGGTAAGTAAATTCCTAAAGTATCGAACAGGCTAAATCAAGATAAGTTTTATGTACATACCTACTATGATGTGTGGCTGTTGCTGTCAAAATCATCTAGGGAATGTAGTACAAAAACCAGTTAATAATTTTGTAGGCCTATCGACGCACTGTCAGGGTCATATGGCGGCCAGCTCTCGGTTCATCAAAATCAAAGAAGGGCCAACTAACAACTTATCGACTTTGCAGAACAAATTGATGCAGTGATCTCACTATAAATTTCAAGTATGCTACAAGCTTCGGAAAAGGGGGACCAGGGGGCCTGACCCCCCCCCCCACTTCTTGACCAGCAATTTCCTGATCTCAGTCAAAATGGGAGAAAGCCGAAAATTTGTATAAGCAGCCGCTGCGGAGGGCAACGAGGACCTCAAATTCGAACAGTTTTTGGTACGAACGTGAAAAATTTGTTGTCAGCATCAGGTTGAAGTTTGGCTGGCCCCCTCGTTTTATAACGGTGGTGACGTTTATGTATGCTACCACCACAATAATAAATAAAAAGACGAAGCACTTCACACCGCCACACCAGCAACCAGTCTTACGCGCTTTGACTACACCGTGTCCCGTCTAATCCACGAACGAGCTCTAAGCGCTCACAACTGACCGCGTGTGAAATGAGAGTATCATACAATCTCGCGACACTGGCTGGGGTCTGGGCTTCCGGTCGGATAGAGCATGATGTTTGATTGGTTGTAGGCCAGCGTTCATCTCCAGCGTTGTGATAAGTTGATGCTGAGGTTGCTTTGCCGGGATTTCCCGTAACTAAGTGCTTAGTTTCGTCTTCGCACGATGGAGGAGACAGCCAGGGTTGGAAATTGTGTAACAATTTTTGTGGACTGCCGATTTGGCACCAGCAATAAAATTAAATTACAATTATAGGGTGGTATTCTGCCGTATTTTCATTAGGTGCGTTTTCATTTGTTGCAGTTTAAGTAATCTCCTGTCTTTGTCACTGGGGGCCAATTTCCGGGCACTGGGGGGGACATTTCGGCCGACTGGGGGGCAAATGCCCTCCCCCAGTTAACATGTTAAAAATGGTCTGCCCCTACCCCAAGGGAGGAGGGGTGGTCGCCCCCACAGACCCCTTGGACCCGCGCGTGTGCACCGTGGTGCCACCTAAAATCCCACTTTGCTCCCATGGGATCTTGTGGGATTTTTTTATGCGGAACTGCAGTGTCTAAAGATGGCAACTCTTGGCCAGACATGACTCCTAATGCAACTCTCGTTCCGAGAGAATTGCATCGCCCTCGGAAAATCGCCGTCTCCATTCAGGCAGGAACGGAATTTGAAATGCCGTTTTCAGGTTTATTTTAAAGAAACCTCAAATGTTCAAAAGTATTTATGCTTCTCGATATTTCTGAAAAAACTTCTGCCCTGGAAAACGAATTTATATTCAAACTATTAAACAATAAGTCAGCAAACGGGCAACGGAAAAATCACTAGTCAAAATTTGATCACATTCAAATTTAAATACAACTCCGAATCAACTGAATAACACGCACATATGTTTTATATTGACTAAAGCAGGTGAAAGCACCGAATTGAATATATAATATTGACTTGTTTGTCTATTTTTTCCAGGGTAAATATAATCCCAGCTATCCCTGCTTCTGGGTGAGTTGCCGCTCAGGCAAAACACCGTGGATGACAAGCCCGGCCTGAAACGAGTGGGTCGTGCGGTCCATGCGGAGAAAATGGAGGTGACTACATTTGCCGACAACAGTGTTTAAGTCCAAGTTTTCACAGCGGAGCAAAGTCATCGGGGACTATGTACAAGCACTGGTACTCGGAATACAGGACGGAACAAAAGTGCCGGCAAAACCCATGCGGTTGGTTCATCGTGTGATATAGAGTCCTCGGAGATCAGGTGTTTGATCTCAGGTGATGTGAATGGCAGAGAACAGGCCGCCAGACTGTGTGATTTCCTTGAGATTTTTCTGTGGTTTGTTTGTGTCGTGATTTCTGCTGATTCTTTGTAATAGTGAATGAATATGCATTTGTTATAGCGTCTGTCTGTATTGCAAGCATTATTGGGTGAAAGCTTATTTCTAATTTGTATTTTTTATTTAAAACATTCAAACTTAATGAGGAAAATTCCATCGCAAATCGACCGGGTTCTACACGGTGCCAGGTATATTTTCTTTAAAATGGGTTTACGGGGTTCTAATTGGCCATGAAGCCGAATCTGAAAACTTTAACCTCAACTAGACCAAAACTTGTGGGAGCTGTAGCCCTCGGAATTGTTCGGGAATCTGATTACCGTGTACTTTTCGGATGCCCATAAACACCACTGGAACTAATAAAATATGTATAAAACAATATATTTTCCTGCCCGAAATGAACCAAAGACCGCGAATGCGGAGTCTGTCTGACCATGGATGGCATGTGGAAAGAAATTATATGATATCTTTTTGATTTCCTGTTCACTTATTTTGAAAGTGTGCTCAAATTGAAAAATTAAACATTTATCCGTCGGATAACGCCGGTGAAAACATTCGCTTTTGTATTATGTGAGGGTTAAATGGATGATGAGTTCCTGTGTAATTTATCGCATCCGAGAATTGCAAGCATATTCCCGAAAACTTCCAGAAACTATAACTCCTAAACTTTTGGTACAATATAACTACAGATTTTAGATTCGGCTTCAGAGCTCATTAAGACACTTCAACTTTTTTTAAAATTAATCGAAGAGGTACCGTGCAGATTTACCATTTTTGTGGTCGATTTGTCCTGCGCATTGGCAATGGTAGTGATACATTTTTCATTAAAGTTCGTAACGAGCACGAATGTCTTTGTTAAGTAGTAAAATGATTACCTTCAATCATTTCGAGATCATATTGGTTTGTCAAAACAGCTCAGTGCGGCCACTGTGTAAATACACGAAATTACCGTAGAAACCTTTTCAATGCGTTTGAAGTATTGGTTGTGTGCCATTACTCTATCATGTCTGGTTTCGAGAGTGAACATACTCCATAGTAGAATAAATCGAAGCAACTCCAAAAGAGGGGGTGAGTTTTGCACCATAACTCCCTCGTTTGGCTTTACTCTATATTTTGAACACTCTTTTTTGCGAAAAAGAGTGTAAACCTACATTAGACCTCACTTTGACTACTGAGACATTATATTCGACGGACATATCACGACGCAAGACATAATCAGACTAGAACGGCTCCAGAATTGTGTAGCAAGGCTCGTAACAGGAGCACAATTCAGGAATCCGACAGAGAACCTAAAACGAGAGTTAGGATGTGAAACCCTGGAGGAACGACCCAAAATTCATAAATTAAACTTTTATCACAACATTTTGACCAACGCACATGTTCCTCAGTATATCAAGGCACTTATTCCCCCTACCCGACTTGACCTTACTACTCGAACCCTGAGAAACCCTGAAAGGAGAACAGCACCTCAACACCACACATCGGGATTTAACACGCGCATTGACGGGGGTGTGAGCCACCTTCGCTTTGACGAGGGGGGCAGGTACCCGCCCCCCTTAAGATCTCGAGAACCACGGTAGGTAGCGAAAAACGGTAAACAGCGTTGGGCTGCCCATCCACTTCTCCATCGAAAATATTTGAACCATTTTTTGTCAGGTCACATTTAAGGTCACCAGAGGTCAAAACATGCCGTAATAGGGATAACATGTAAATTAAGTTTTTCGGCCATTACATCTGAACAAATAAAGATAGAGCAAAACAACTTCAACTATATGAATCCTCGCGGCAAGCCGTATCAAATAATATATAATTTGACCTTGCTAGGTCAAATCAAGGATTTGACCTTACCTGAGGTCAGATCAGGGTCAAATTATATAAGATGTGTATCATTAGAAGCGCAAAGTCAAGGCAAGTCTAATGAAGCTAACATAAACGCTCTATCCCTCTCCGTTACTGAGTTATTTAGTAAAAACCATTTTTACCATGTGTTTCCAATGGAGAGGTCATGCCTCGTACCTGACCTTAGGTCACCGCTATCAAAAATACCGGAACATATTTTAGAGAACTCGGTAGGCCTATTATGTGATATCAGTTTCAATCGGATAAGTTCACCCTGCTCTGACTTATGCTATCCTAAACTTTTGGTCGGTCGCCTGTACTGATGACCTGACCTGAGATGACTTAACCTTAAAATTTTCACAGAAGTTGTAAAAATGATGAGGAAAAAGGTATGCCAAGTACGGCGGCGCTACGCGCCGCTGTTTTTGTGCTATCTCCGAAAAGCCCGAGGGGGGAGGCGGGTACCCGCCCCCCGTCAATGCGCGTGTTAAGAAGTCATTCTTTCTTTCGGCCACCAAACTGTGGAATTCTCTTCCACAGGATATTCGAATTGCCCAATCAAGAAAGCATTTCAAACAAGAAATCAACAGAATTTTCGGATCCCCGAAACCACCAGCTTATTACGAATTTGGCTCAAAAAGGGATAACACACTTTTAATGGCCTTAAGAGCAGAGTTGTGCATTTCCGAATTTTCTTGAGTCGATCCAACTCAACTCAAGTGCTGAGAGTGATTGATTCAACTCCGACTCAACTTATGATGAAGAGTTCAATGAGTCGAATCAACTCCGTCTCAAGGCTAAATTCATCCGACTCAACTCTGACTCAACTCACGACTCAACTCAACTCAAACTTCGACTCGTTTTCAAAATAAAATAAATAAATGAAAAATATATAGATATTATTTAAAAAATCAATAAACCAGCAAAAAACAACCTGTTCAGAAAGTCTGACACGAAGCGGAAGATTAACACGTGCATTGACGGGGAGTGGGTAGCCGCCCCCCGTCGGGTTTTTCGGAGATAGTAGAAAAACGGCGGCGCTAGCGCCGCCGTACTTGGCATACCTTTTTCCTCATCATTTTTACAACTTCTGTGAAAATTTTAAGGTTAGGTCATCTCAGGTCAGGTCACCAGTGCAGTTCAAGTGACCTAACCTCAACAAAGTTTAAGACAGCATAACTCGGAGCAGGGAGAACTTATCTGATTGAAACTCATATCACATAATGGGCCCACCGAGTTCTCTAAAATGTTTTCCGGTATTTTTTATATCAATGACCTAAGGTCAGGTACGAGGCATGGTTTCTTCATTGGAAATACATGGGAAAAATTATTTTTACTGAATAACTCAATAACGAATGGTGATAGAGCATTTATGTTGGCTGCACTAGACTCGCCTTGGCTTTGCAGCTCTAATGATATGAATTTTATATAATTTGACCCTGACCTGACCTCAGGTCAGGACAAATCCTTGATTTGACCTAGCAATGCCAAATTATATATCATTCGATTCAGCTTGCTGCGAGGATTCATATAGTTCAACTCGTTTTGCTCTATCTTTACTTGTTCAAATGTAATGGCCGAAAAACTTAATTTACATGTTATCCCTATTGCAGCATGTTTTGACCTCTCGTGAACTTAAATATGACCTGAAAAAATGGTTCAAATATTTTCGATGGAGAAGTGGATGGGCTACCTAACGCCGTTTACCGTTTTTCGCTACCTACCGTGGTTCTCGAGATCTTAGGGGGCGGGTACTCGCCCCCCTCGTCAAAGCGAAGGTGGCTCAGACCCCCGTCAATGTGCGTGTTAATAGAAGCAAAATTGATTAACTGGCATTCAAACATTGGTTAACAATTAGCCAGCAAACATGAATAACTTTTTAATTCTTCCACACTGTCACTGCCCAAAAAAAGCTACCACATGTTGCAATTGTTTCTAAAAGGAGCATTACATATTAGACTAGGTAAATGAAATTGAAAGGAACCTAAAAGGACTAAGCTTACCCCACCACAGGCAAAAATTGAGCCCCCATTCTGTCAAAAAGGTCCAAGCTAAAAAACATGATATAACTGTATTTGTAGGGATGGTATGGGTATTGCTTTTTTCTGTTAAAAGAACGATGCTAGGTAATTTTTACAAATTAAACATTACTATGCCATGAGTTTAATCAAAAGTTAACACGCGCCCCGCTGGGGTTCCTTGCATGACGCGCCCCGCTGGGGGCGTTTGTCGCCCCCTCTCCCTCCGTATCTCGTTCCCCACGAAAGCTAAAGGAAAATTGCGGGCGGTGTTCGAAAGCTCTTGACAAGACGAAGAGAATTTATGGGAAGCATTTTTATGTCAGGTCAATATTGAGGTCAGCATAGGTCAAAGAATGCTCCATAGGCTTACAACAGAGCAGTGTACGTTTCCCTCTCTAGATATGCCGTCAGGGGAGCTAGAGCAAATCTTTATGCATCATTGGATTCCTCTCATCGCGGCAAATCGAATGATGTATAGTATGACCTTGCTGGGTCACATAATCAAAATGACCTGACCTCGACCTAGGTCAGGGGCACATAGTGACCTGGTGTGGTCACATTGCATATCAATCGACTCCCCGTGACAATATAAACACAATGCAAGCAAAATGGGAGCTTTATCTCAATTCAGTGAGAAGTTATTGGCAAAACAATCATACTCTGCTCCCGTGACCTGATATGACCTTTGAGATGTCTGATGCTAAACAAAACTCAACTTTATGGTCAAGATCGTGGTAAGAATAGACAGTTTGAGGAGTTTCAGCCTTATCTATCCAGTATTTACTGAAAAGGAGTCCATTTTTTCACCATAGACTTATAATGGGGTGACCAAAAAATTGACTCCACCTTAGGTCACCAATATCAAAATTCCGAGATCGCAGATTTGTAGACCCTAATGACCTTATCATATTGTGGAAGTTTCAAACTGAACGGTTTCCTAATGTTCCCTGGGCGCTGCTTCAAACTCGTAATTTTAGGTTTTGAGGTTGAGTCTTTTGACCCTGAATAGCTCCTTGATCTGACATGACTTTAACTAAAAAAATTGGTCAGATGTGTAAAATTGATCAGGGATAAGGTACCGTAAGTTTCGCTGATCTGCGTCTCTTCATTTTTAAGCTATCTGGGGAAAATCAGGAGGGGGGCAAATTTCGCCCCCCCCACGGGGCGCGTGTTAAGCAATAATTACTTCAGTATCTAGTTGCAATTGCTAATTCTAAGAACAACAGCAAACTCTAAGAACAAGTATACCACATATATGACAAAGGACAATAGAAATGGAAATTATATCAACCTCTTGGATTTTAATATATTCATATTTTAAACCCAATCCAATTTTTAGCTTGAGAACCTCCAATACAGTACATACCTATCGCTCTTCAAAATTGGAGCACGATATCATAGAAAATGTATAATGTATAGCTTTCTAAATAAAACGCGGACGCCAGGCGAGGGTCTCTGATCAGACAAAACCAGTAGCATGAAATAATTCCTCTGATCCTTGCGATAAAGGCGTCTCAACATTGTTGTCCAATCAGGGGTCCAATTTTTCTATGCTAATAGCTGTATCTGCTTTTACTAGGCAAAATGAAAAGAGCGGGGGCAGACGGCGCATTTAGGTTAAAAAAACAATGTAACATGCAGGTATACAAATATTTACATAGCTTTATGAATTATCACGTGATGTTTACACTTTTTGCCTTGAGGCTAGTTAAGCTTGAACCTATACTCGGTTGAATTTGTTCTTCAAAAACAGCAATGGCGCACACACTATTCTCAGACGACGACGACCACTGATGACAATCGGCAACGACGACACGTGTCGTTGGGGTGGTTGAAGTAAAGAAGTAATGTCAAATATTGAAGATGCTAATTTTTTGAGAGATATCAAATGTGTTTTGTGGTGCATTCCACCACTTCAAATGTTTAAGACAAGCCCAGTAATACGAACCTGTTAAATTTTTTGAGCATATGTATTATTTGTGCCTAGGAATTTCTTCAGACCGGATGGGCTTTTAAAATAAGCAATCGAACCATAGAATTATTGATATATTGAAAAATTGAAACTTTGATGTAAACGATTGAAATTCTGGAGGGAAAATGTTTTTAAAGGAGGTTAAGGGAGGTTTGCAAAAGGTAGGCAAATTCAAACACTTTTACTTGACATCATGTTTACCTGTTGAGCCAAATTTTTCTTCAACTCATTTGACTCGCTGTCTGCACAAATCAACTCAACTCAACTCATTGACGTGTTGTGAACCGTCTCAACTCAACTCAGAGTCAAATGATTTGGAATTTGAGTTAAACTCCGACTCAACTCAACTCAACTCTGCGACAGCAGAGTTGTCGCACCCGCGAGTCGCACAACTCTGCTTAAGGGTAGGTATGAGTAATCTAAATTCACATCAGTTCAAAATTCAATTATCTGACTCTCCTATGTGCGAAAAATGTAATCACATTAATGAAAACGTTCCTCATTTCTTGTTGTCTTGTTCAGCGTATAAAATTGAAAGAGCTGTTCTGTTTTAATCACTATCAAAAATTGTCGAAGTCAACTTTAGTTTATTAAACCAATCAATCAAACTTGGGGTAATCTTGCACGGTTCAAACCTCACGGAAAAGAAACAAGAACGAGTAGAACGCAGCGTTCAAAAGTTTATCAGAGCAACCAAGCGGTTTGCCTAGTATGGTGGTGGTGGCGGCGGGCGGTGGCCTTGCCGGAGAGACTTTTTTGGAATGAGGGCTGCGAGTGCGGGTGGCCGACGACTCGGCGGTGGTTTCAATGTTTCGCCTTTTTTCGTGCAAGCGGTGATTTTTTTAAGCATTTAGGTGTTTTCTCACCAATTGCCTGTTTTTGTTTATGCATATGTGAATACTTGTTGAAATATACATACATACATACATACATACATACATACATACATACATACATACGCTAATTGGCCAACGCTGCGAGAATCTATGAGCTCGTCAATTGGTGAAATAATTTTGAAAATCGGTTTATTAGTTTTTTACTTACTGTCTTACAAA
Source organism: Lepas anatifera (assembly GCA_034440635.1). Taxonomy (NCBI): domain Eukaryota; kingdom Metazoa; phylum Arthropoda; class Thecostraca; family Lepadidae; genus Lepas; species Lepas anatifera. The sequence goes on along the minus strand of JAOTON010000484.1, from coordinate 862,007 downwards.
ATTAGGCTTTTCATTTTTTCATTTGATTCCTCCACAAGCGCAGAGCAGCAACAGTTTCCCTGCACTGCAAACCGAGTGGGGACGCCATAAGGCTATATAATCGGGATTGTATATCGTATTGTCACAGTCACCTCATATGACGGTCATGATAAAATCCAAAGGTTACAGGCCAAGGTCATACACAAGCTTTCATGGTTATTGACTGCAGTCTTTTGGGACGGATGAAACGAGCGTATGTCATGCTATGCCTTCATAGTTAACCCTTCATCTCCTGGGGTTTCGATTGGACACCACCCCCGTCGGTTTTTCGCAAATTATTTTGAGCTGATTTGAATAAGAGGTGCATTACTTTGCACAGCTCTAGAGTAATCATTTTGACAGCTTAGCGTCAAAACTTGGAATCAGATCATGTCAGGTCAACGAGTTATAATGTCATTTCTAAACCTAAGTAAGAAGATTATAGTCTAATAAAGTGAGGCTGACAAAACCAGGGTGTAACTCGGCTTCTAGAAGAACTAGATCAAGTTTTGGAACATCATTCGAAAGCTCCTGAAATGAACAAAAACATTCTGACATCCATTTTGAAGTCACGTCAATGGCAAGGCCACCAGAGGTCAGCAAATGCCACATTTTTCGTGTTTACAGCTTTTAACCGATATAATACACGAATACATTTTGTATCATATGATCCAAGGATTCGCATTATTGGCAACATGATCCTGAAAGGTCATTATTTCATCTTGACCTGTGGTCAAGGTCACGAGTTGAGCTTTCAAGATCATGTCGCATATCACTCGAATATGTATGCCAAAAAACATATTTATTACTTAGTTTTTGTTCGAGGTCTAATGGTTCCTGAGTTGTACAGGATTTCCTAAATGGGTCCAAATTTGACCCATTCTGGCCCTCGGTGACGTCATGAGTATGGTCAACGGGTATGGTTCAAAGACAGTCTGAGAGAAGAGGACGGTAAGGCGCTTCTAGCGCCATTTTATTTTTTCCACATCACTTCCAGCTTCTGAGATCGCAGGGGGTCCAGTCGGACCCTCCAGGCGATGGTGAGTGCGAAAAAAGGCCAAGCGGTGCCGGGTTAAGGTTACTTAATGTTAGCTTACTCAAAGGTAAGGCCATAGGCAAGGCTCGCGCCCAAAGGCCGCTATAGTACCAGTGATGCTGTACAATATTGCAAATGTTATTTTGTTACATCACATGTCAGTGGCAATGAAAGATCTCGACCTCAAACTTTTGGATTACGTTGTGTGAGACCTTAGCTCCATGACTTTGGTCAGATTTTAATGTGTTCCCGACTGCATGGGATGGGGGGCTGCTTGAATACCCCCACTTGGGGTTTTTCCGACTGCACCAGCAAACGGTGATGGCCACCAAGTGGCACCAAAAAAGAGGTTTAATATATTGATCTGATATTCATATCACAATAGACACAAAAATTATCCAAGCTGTATTAATGGGATTTCTGATATGGATGTCACAGGGTCATGTACGGACAGGGGCATCGCTACATATTTTTTATTCGAGGAGAGACCCTGGACAGTTGGTGTCGAGGCCGGATGCGAATTTTGAGCACTTTGGCAGTCTCTGAAAACTGTTTCCATGGTACACTTTACCAACACTTACGTATTTACGTCCACGCAGGTAAGAGACATAACTTGCGGAAGCCTAGGTTGAGTCCGGATTTTTTTTTGAGGGGGGTGTTCACCCAGGATTCTTGACTTGGGGAGGACACTTTTATTTTATTTAGAAAACGGAGGTGGGACGTCTCCCATCCCACCCCCGTTTTCAACGCCCATGGTTACGGATCATGATCTCTAAATTGCTTGAAATGCAAAGGCTCTATATTTGTACATATGCATTTGAAAAATAAACTTTTTATTCTCAAAATTGTAGCTATTAGGAAATTTTCCAGGATTATGTTGGAAGTAAGGACCTATGCATTTGACTACTCAAGCGGGTTTTCAGACTTGGGTTGACATCTTCGCAAGAAATGAATGCAGAACCTTTTTAATACCATTACGCTTGGATTATCATTGACAGTCGATTGATAAGCACATTGGTTGTTAGGCCCGATAGTGAACCTGCCCTTACCTTACGGCCGGACATGTATTACTTTTTACCTAGTGTGGCAATGTCATACGTCATTCGATTTGCCATAACGAAAGAAAGCGAATGACGCCTAAAAATATGCTCTAACCCAACCCAGCGTAACATTCAATCGACTTGCAATTGCAGCCTAAGCGTAATGGTATGAGAATGGAAGCTCTATCACCATTTGACGCGAAATTATTGATCCACTTCTGAACGCCTACTTAAGTAGTATCAGATGACTTTTCAGAGGTCGCAGGTAAAAAAAACTGAAACATGACCCTAGGAGTGGCCTGAGATACTACAATTTTGAATATGGGATTCTATTTGTATGTCATACTACAGGGATAGGTCCATTTTTGGTCAATTCTTGTTTTCCTCTTTCGTATACAATGAAGAGGTCATGATTCGTGTCATCAGTATAGAAATACTATTATCACAACTTGTGATACTTAATGTGCCTAGTTTGCGATATGAATATTGATTAATAGCGCAAACCTGCTTACGCTGATGCTACTTGAAACATGTTTGCAGGTTAGGCCATTTCATCTTGCTCGGTGACTTGACCTGATATGATCCAACTTAACATTTTCGGAAAGTTGCGCTGTCGATCGGGGACAAGATGTGCTAAGTACGGCGGCGTTTTGCACCGCTATCTTTGGCACAGTCGAAAAACACAGGAGGAGGGGAATGGTGTTCCAATTCCCCCATTCCATCAGGGTGAGGTTTGATTTATTTAAGCATCCTTGACAATAGCATAATCAGTTGCAAATGTAATTCCTCGCAGGACCATGCCTCGTCATGCTCAAGTAGCTGTTCAGTGCACAGGATTACTCAACGATTCAACGATCAATTCAGTTTTCTGGAAGTCTGGGGGCAAATGATTTGACTAAATGGAAATATCAAAGCACTGTCAGTTACAGCAGATTTCAAATTCCGAATCCAATAAATAGTTGGTTCAATTTGTGGGTTCAACTGGGCACACTTTTCATGCTGAATTCAAGTTATCGAAGTCTTATTGGAAAGCCAGGCTAGGGCGAAATAGAAGAGAGGGGAGTGTGTCTCGGGCACATGCTTTCCAACGTTTTGGTTTTGCACTATTATTCAAATGCAATTTTGGCCTACAATATACTATCAGGCGTGTGTTGTGTAATGTGCCGTGGAAGCTGTCAGCCGTGTCGGTACTGTCCAGGCCTAGTGAGAGCGATTGTGATAGCAAATAACTCACGCCTGACATCTGCCTCAACTTACCAAATATATGACCCTGTTAAATGTATATCACCGACATTTATGTTCTCCAAGCAGAACTGGGAGCCGTTCAGTGAGCTGCTGATGTCATCTTGTTGAGAATCCAGGGTCCCGGTGCCTTCCAATATGTGTGATGTTATGAGAATGGAAGATTAATGTTCCAGGGCAGTATCATATCCTACAGGCTCAAGTATTTTGCCATAGTGGCCAGGGAATCTCCATCAAAGTCATCGAAACAGAAAGATCCACTTACTCTCTGGCAATCTAAGACGCTCAAGTGGTCAAATGGATTCTGGGAATGTCACAAACTCCTATTACAGCCTTCCTTAAACGATGAAAAAGCAAATGTTGTATTAAGAAACATTTACTGTCATAATAATTGCAATAAGATGTCGTTGCAATAAATATTTTGTTGAGTACTGGTCTATCATGCTTATCCACTACCAAGGACCCGACCGCCACTATCCACTACTACGGACACCGTCTCTTATAAGTAATTCATACCTCTAACTACTGTCTAACTACACATGAGCGTTGATCTCCCCTAGCTTCTTCCCTGCAAGTTCTGGCAAGGTACAAATTCCGACCGTAACACTGGGTTAGCGCAAGATGCTCATTACTCACAATTCTGAGTGTTGGACAGTTTCTAATGTCCAAACCTCATGTTCGAGTATTGGGAGTTTTACCTTCTCCCGGGAAGCAAAAGTAAAAACAGAAGTAGAAATACTCCCAAAAACGCAAAGCTTAAGTATACTAAGAAGATTAAAAACAATAGAAAGCTCCAACCGAAAGGAATTGAAGTTGCGTCAGCACTTTTTTTAATTCGTTTATTGTAGGGGCTTAGCCCACGCCCCGGTGGGGGGTTTGAACACCCGTTCGGGTTTTTCCAGCAGCACGAAAAAAACGGCTGCGCGAAATGCCACTGTACTTGGCACAACTTATCCTTGATCAATTCTGCAGCTTTCTGTAAAATATTAAGGTTGAGTCATCTCCGGTCAGGTCACCAGTGCAGGTCAAGTGACCTTACCTCCAATTTTTTCAGGTGGCATAAGTAAGTCATGGGCGAATCTATCGGATTCAAACTTATAACACATAATGGGCCACGCTATTTCCACAAAATGTATACCGGGATTTTTCATATTGATGACCTAGGGTCAGGTACGGATCATGACCTGTCCATTGGAATGCATAGGGAAAACAGGAATTGGGCTGTTTTTGTGTAGATACAGCTGCTAATACCTTCATATTCTCCAAATTGTAGTATCATGGGCCCCTTTCTAGGTTCATGCTCCAATTTTTTACCTGTTTCCTTTGAGAAGTCATCTGGGACTACTTAACGCAGTTTTCAGATTTTGTCAATAACTTTGCAGGACATGGTGATAACACTTTTATTTTGATACCACTATGTTTGAATTGTTATTGCAGGGTTTATTAACACGCGCATTGACGGGGGGCGGGTACCCGCCCCCCTCCGGGTTTTTCGGAGACAGTAGGAAAACGGCGGCGCGTAGCGCCGCCGTACTTGGTATACCTTTTCCCTCATCATTTTTACAACTTCTGTGAAAATTTTAAGGTTAGGTCATCTCAGGTCAGGTCACCAGTACAGGTCAAGTGACCCGACCTCAAAAAAAGTTTAAGATAGCATAAGTCGGAGCAGGGTGAACTTATCCAATTGAAACTCATATCACATAATGGCCCCACCGAGTTCTCTAACATATGTTCCGGGTATTTTTGATATCGATGACCTAAGGTCAGGTACGAAGCATGACCTCTCCATTGGAAATACATGGGAAAAATGGTTTTTACGGAATAACTCAGTAACGGATGGTGATAGAGCATTTATTTTAGCTGCATTAGACTCGCCTGGGCTTTGCGGTTCTAATGATATGCATTTTTATATAATTTGACCCTGACCTGACCTCAGGTCAGGTCAAATCTTTGATTTGACCTAGCAAGGTCAAATTATATATCATTCAATTCGGCTTGCTAAGAGGATTCATATAGTTCAAGTCGTTTTGCTCTATCTTTACTTGTTCAGATGTAATGCCCGAAAAACTGAATTTTACATGTTATCCCTATGACGGGCATGTTTTGACCTCTTGTGACCTTAAATGTGACCTGACAAAAAAATGGTTCAAATGTTTTCGATGGAGAAGTGGATGGGCAGCCCAACACCGTTTACCGTTTTTCGCTACCTACCGTGGTTCTCGAGATCTTAGGGGGCGGGTACCCGCCCCCCGTCAATGCAAAGGTGGCTCAGACCCCCGTCAATGCGCGTGTTAATATGCATATTGACTATGCTAGGCTGGAAAGTGACCTTGACCTGACCTAACCCCAAGTCATTTTTATGTTTTGACCTAGTATAGTCATGTTATATATCATTCGAATTGCCGTAACGAAGTAAAGCAAATGATGCCTAAAAATTATTCTAACTTTACTCTGTCAGACGCTAGAGCCCGGAAACTCTTCTATAACATGCGGCCTTCTTTGACCTGTCCTGACCTCAATATGGACCTGAACCTGACGATAAATGTTGACATAGGTCAAAAGTTATCGTCACAATACTTGTTTTGATCTCTGGTGGCCTGTGATGATCTTAGATAAGTCAAATGGCAAATATTTCCCGTAGAATCCGTGAAAGGGTGGCCAAGAGTGCTTTTCTGAGATAACTGGGTATTTGCAATCATTTTTGTGATTTTTATATTACTCATACGACAGCTTTTCCCTATGCTGTTTCTATGGGAGGGTCACCTCGTGACCTGACCTCAGGTCAACAAATCGAAACATCACCGATATAAATGTTATAGACAATGGAAGGGTCATCAAGTGTACAAAGTTTCAAATCGCTTGGTCATGAAATGTAGCTATGGTAGATCTCACAAGTTGAAGTGAGGTGCCCTTGTTTAGCCACGCCTGGTGACCTGATCTAGTTTGGCTTTTGATAAAACATTTCAGGGTTGGAAGAAAAATGAATGCGGTGATAAATAGAACCCTCAACTGCGGTGCTGCGCCTAGGGCATCGATGGCCCCCGGTGAGGCGAAGGTTAAGGGCTTCCAGGGCAAAACATATATGCTGTGAGATCTACGTTTTTGTACTAATTCGCACAAATTGTAGAGGCAAGTGATGACACCGTAATAATTTATAGTTGGGATTAGACATCAGGCATCTAACGTAAATTTTCAATGTCAAGGTCAAGGTGAAATGGTTACACTATTTTTTCAAGGACATTGATTGAGGTACGTTTAGTTATATGATTGTGACATAGTATGATGAACATTATATTATGACGTGCTATTTAAGCGCAGGCTCATAGGAAAGTTTTAGCAGAACAAATATTGTGTGCGGAATAATGATATACTGAAGTTTATGTGCCACCCTCCCCTCTCTCAGTGCCGACCCTTTCAATGCCAGACCTCCTCTCACCCTCTCATTTTTCTAGTGCCCTGATGCAGTCATTCAATTAAATGCATGGCATTTTCAATAAATTGATGATGATGGTACAATAAATATCAGCCCAGCCCCACATTCTAGTACGATTTTTCGCCTCATGAACAGTGTCTCCCGTGACTAGGCGCACGGGCACTACCATATACACTCATGACCACAGCCATGATAAATCCCAGCGAGGAAACGTGGCGATATCCACTACAGCGTCGGGAGCAACAACTCGGACTGCACCTCATCGCGGGCTGACAATGGCCGCTCCCATCTCAGCCGCTCAATGACTCTCAATGGCCGCCGGTGATGGGCGACGCCGGCCGATATCCGGCTGCGGCATGCGACCCTGCCTGAAGGTGACACGCAGACGCCACCTCACTGCGCTGACTGACGGCTCACCCCGCCTCCTCATCGGACTCGCCAACTCCGCAGTCGGGCTGTGAGAACTGCAGAAAGGGCGAGCCGACAGGGAACTCTCGTCCATGGCGGAGTGCGCGCCTCGGGCCCAGGGCGCGGCGCCTGCTGCTTGTCCTCTGGAGACGTCCCTGCACAGAGGAGCTGCATGTGACACACCATTATCCAGATGAGGCATGACCTCTGATTGGCCGCCGTGTCCATCACTGTGACGTCATTGTCCGAGACTACTTGGGTATTGGGACTGTCTATCTTGCCCGGCAACGGTCACGGAATGCCTCTTGTTGCTGTCACTCTGGGAGTGTGGACGGGGACGTTGCACATACATATTCGGAGTAATGGAAGTTGGGTGACCTAATTTTTTTAAACGGTGGCGGTGCTTGGCATCAGAACATGGGCACGGGAGGGAGTAAAGTTTTTATACTTAATAAATTATTCATTGCAACTGGTTAAAATTATCCCACGTATCCAGCAGTTGCCATACCCTCCTCCAGCTTCATTCTATAGACACGAGATAGAATCATGAATAAAACATATACAAACAAAGTAAAACATGTCCAAAGTTTCTTTTGAGATCATAAAAGTCATATATAACCGTCCGAAATTCAATTTCTTTCTCGGTAAACCCGAGATTGTATTTCAGCCATGCCGGTGTTGCGTAATACTCCTCCGGTGCCGGGAGAATATGGGCTGTTAGGCTGGCTAGACTGCTTTCAAAGTATTATTTTTGCAAATTTTTGAGCAATATATATAAAGTTTGGTCTAGTTTTCACGCAATAAGCCAGACTCTCAAAAGCAGGAACAATCTATCTTTGGATGTCAACATTTATACATAATTTCCAAGCTTTCACATAGGCTTGTTGTTTAAACTTTTAGTACCATCTACGTAGAAATTAGCGCACTTGAAACCCCAAAAGTCTTAAAATTGATGTGCTGTTCTTAGACATATATCAAAATATTGAGATAACAAGATTGCGATTGATTATAAAATTGAATACAACATTGCGCACACATAATTCGCAGAGGTATTCTCGTACTCCTCTCGGAGAACAACCACATGTTTTGCTCCAGAACCTTGATTGCGGTGTTTTCCATGTGTGTTGTTCGTGCAGGTCATCAATATAAGATATCTCGTTACGACCCGTTTTGCTACTTTGTGGGCACATCATGTGATATGAATATCTCTTTAATGTATCAAACCTATTTTCACTAGTCCCAATCGGGACATTTTTTAAGTATAAGTTCTTTCATACCAAGATACCTTTACTTAACCCTCGCCCCACCGGGGCCATCGATGGCCCCCTAAGGTTTTTCCGGAATAGCAGAAACATGAAGAGGCGCAGAACCGCAGTTGAGGGCTCTACCTCTCACTGCATTATTTTCCCACCATCCCTAAAATTTTTTACCCCGGGTCACCCAAGGTCAGGTCACCAGACGAGGTCAACCAAGGTCACCTCACTTCAACCTTAGAGCTCTGTAAGAGCTACATTTCAAAGTTGATCGATTTGAAACTTCCTACACTTTATGGCCCCTCCAGGGTCTACAAGGTGTATATCCGGGATTTTTCGATTTCGTGCCCTGAGGTCAGGTCACGAGGTGACCTCTCCCATTGAAAAAACATGGGAAAAAGCTGTATAATGATCTAAAAGTCACAAAAGCGATTGAAAATGCCCAGCTTGATCAGAAAAGCGTTCTTGGACAGCCTTTCACGGATTCCAGGGCTATATTTTCCCTTTGACCTCTCCAAAGTCATCCAAGGTCACCAGGGGTCAAAAACAGTTTTTGACAATAACTTGACCTAATTAGGCTAGAGCGCTGAAACAAACACCATCGTGTTTGTCTCGTCATTGGCTTTCATTTGATATACGGCAGGTCACTTTCTGACCTTTCGTGACCTCAGGTAATCATAGGTCACGAGGTGACCTCTGGAGTTCAAACCACTGGCGGGAGGTCTTAACGTTTCACATAGCGGAAAAAGGACTGACAATTTCCTATCAAATTTACTTTACCAGACCTCAATAGATCTAATGGCATAAGAGTTATGCCCAGTTTGCTTAAGCATTGCATATTTGAGGGAAAATAGCTGATTTTGACCTAATTTGACCTATGGAGGTCAAACCGTTGACCTGAGCACTAAAACATGTGAGGTAATTTCTTACTGAATTCATTCGAGGTTTCTATTGCACTTTGCAGATTTGCGCTAACGCCCATATTTTCGGAGTTAGCGGGGGCCATCGATGGCCCCCGGTGGGGCGAATGTGGCGCTGGACCCCCGGTGGGACGCGGGTTAAAGGTACGTTCAAGAGGGATTCCTCCACGCCCGAGTGACGTCACACGGGCGTGAAGGAATTCCTTAACCATTGAGCGGTGTGTTAAACTGCTGCTAATGACACTTCCGGCTTACGAATTTGTGAGAATACACGGTTATCAAGTTTTTCCCAAATGCAATGGATTAACATTTTATTTTCGATTCTGGGTCATTTTTTGCAAAAATTTTGGTACTTAATAATTTAATTTTTCCATGTTATATGCTACGAGGTGTGACGTCACATCCGGTGGTCTGCGCTTGCTGTTGGAGGGGGCTGATTTCACACGGCCTGGCAGGCTGACCTGAGGTGAGCTTGACACTATATATTTTTAAGATTTGCCCCCCCCCCCCCAGATCTCTAAATCTACTGGTCTAATTATACAACTCAAACTGGGATAAATTCACTCAGCTCCATTAAAAACCAATTCCAAGATTTGAAAATGTTAGGCAGGGGCGTGAAAAAAACACGCATCATTCGCAGCATCACAGCGCAATTTTTGTCACCATTTTCATCCATGGCTACAACAAGACCCCCAAGCAAAAATGCTCTCTAGGAAAGTCATCACCAAACAGTTCATTCCTGAAGACCTTAGGTAATACAGGCTTTCTATAGAATTTGTTCCCAGAAAGCGTATGTTAGGTCACTTACGCCATGCCACTAGCCCAGCCACCCCGTTCCACTCCTTCAGACCGAACATACGGCCGTCCCGCATCGCCGGGTCCACGTGCACCGCCACGTCGCTGTCAACGTCCCTGTTGAGTGACACGACAGAATGCCAGTGTCTAACCTCACCTCCACGGTGGTGCCCAAGTTGAGTTATGATTAAAGGAGAAAAAAGAGCAGACCGGATCCGCTTTTGGCAGTCAGCAGGGCGCAAAGACGCATGACAGGTTACCGGGCTGAGATGTGTCCACCCATCCCAGCGATGTCACCAGCCAACATAGCGCCTGACCGCTGCCGAATGTATCCATTTCCATGACCATTCTTGGTTCCCGGTGACATGCACATAGCAGAGTGTTATTTACGAAGTTGAAAAAAACGCATTATATACTGTTTTTGTTTCATTTTTTACCAAGTAAAGGGAACGAGAATGAAAAGAGCTGACTGGGAAAAATTGTATTACACTTGATAATTCAAAGTAACCGACAAGTTTCGGCATTTCGCCATCTTCTCACTCTGGAGTGAGAAGGATAGCATTCCGCCATCTTCTTGGACAAGAAGATGGTGGAATTCCGAGACTTATTGGGTGTTTTAAATTATTAAAAATAACGAAATTCCTTTTCCTGGACAACTTTGCTCATTGTCTTTCTCTTTATTTGATAAAGACATATAGTAGAGCGCAAGTATTTGTTTTACAATTTTGTTGTTGTTGCATATATTAACAAACTTTAGGTACTGATTGACGTCTTTGACATCGAGAGTTATGTATGATATTTTGTTAAAGGATTCATCAGAAGCAAATGCAGGAGAGAAAAAGTGGGGCAAGATGCATGTGGCCCATGTCAAAAAGGCATGCACATACCTACGTTCCACGACTATTGATACTTTGTATACATATTGCCTGACCGTTATCTACCCATGTCAAACCGGGGCGGTGACGGGATCTGAGTGATCTTTTCTCCCTGATCCGCCCATTTATGAATGATTATCTATCCGATATTGGAAGAAAATGCATACCCAGAATGTTTGTCACATTCTGGGTATGCATTTACACAGAATGTAACAGATGCAGTGGTGGCCGGGTCAAGACTGGTTTATTGGCAGACATCAGCGAGCGAGCCCGCCCGGCAGCCTCAGGCAATATCATTGACAGAGGCGGTGTCAGGGTACCCAACATGGGCAGCCTTAATGCACTACACTTGCACTCAGTATACTAAAATACGCTTGTACATGCGTAAAACCCCTTGAGTACAATAGCGTAGCACGCCCATAACATCTTGTTATCGTATGATACATATTTGGGAGTGTGGCATGGTTATTTGTGTTCCTTCTTACTGTCCTGAAGACAGTTTATTCACTCTAAAACAGCATAGTACATTTGTATTATAAGTTTTTGATATTGGGTCGCTGGAACCACCTTTGTCAAAAATGGCATGCAAATATAAATGAGCTATCGCCTGATATTTAAGCCCCAGAATTCAAACATTATTAAATTCAAAATTTATTGGCAAAAATCTTGGCTTTTTCACGTGTGCTTGGTTGGAGCAGCATCTCTGGTGTTGATTAGTAGTTTTGACACCCTTGTGAAAAAGATTTTAATTCCTTACTGCAAAATATTGATATCCCGTGCTCAGGAAACATTCCGCTTACGTTTTAGAACCTTTCTTCAACCCTGGTGCAAAAATTTATTCGAAATCTACCGTTATCTTGCGTCACTCTCGTCTCAACGTCGTCTCGTCTGTCGCACTGTTTGTGGGCCTGAGCACGCGGGTCTGGTGCAGGACGTCACTTCAAGAGGCAAACGTACGCAATCCATGAGTTCTGTGGGTTTTTCTTGGACGTTGGAAGAATACTATTGTTTGGTTCTCTTCAAAAAGCTTGGCGAAGCAGCAAGAACCAAATCTGGCGCACCTTGCAAGGTACTGATATGCTTTCTTCACTGGCTCCTATTTTACATACATTTTGGTATCTTAACCCTCGCCCCACGGGGGCCATCGATGGTCCCCCTAAGGTTTTTTCCGGGATAGCAGAAAAACGAAGAGGCGCAGCACTGTGGTTGAGGGCTCTACCTCTCATTACATCATTTTCCCACCATCCCTAAAATTGTTTACTCCGGGTCACCCAAGGTCAGGTCACCAGACGAGGTCAACCAAGGTCACCTCTTTTCAACTTTAGAGCTCTGTAAGAGCTACATTTCAAATTCGATCGATTTGAAACTTCTTACACTTTATGGCCCCTCCAGGGTCTACAAAGTGTATATCCGGGATTTTTCGATTTCGTGCTCCTGAGTTCAGGTCACGAGGTGACCTCTCCCATTGAAAAACATGGGGAAAAGCTGTCTTACGATCTAAAAGTCACAAAAACTATTGAAAATGCTCGGCTTCGTCAGAAAAGCGTTCTTGGACACCCTTTCATGAATTCCAGGGGCCATATTTTCCCTTTGACCACTCCAAGGTCATCAAAGGTCACCAGGGGTCAAAAACCGTATTTTGACAATAACTTTTGACCTATATAAGCTAGAGCGCTGAAACAAACACAATCGTGTATATCTCGTCACTGGCTTTCGTTTAATATACGGCAAGGTCACTTTCTGACCTTTCGTGACCTCAGGTCATCTTAGGTCACGAGGTGACCTCTGGAGGTCAAACCACTGGCGGGGGTCTTTACGTTTCACATTGCGGAAAAGGGACTGACAATGTCCTATCAAATGTACTTTACCAGACTTCAATAGCTCTAAGGGCGTAAGAGTTATGCCCAGTTTGCTTAACCCTTGCCCCGGTGGCGGGTACGAGCCACCTTCGCTCTGGTGGGGGGGCTAAAAAAGACCCCCCACGATCTCAAAAACTAAGAGAGCTAGAAAAAAGCGCAAAACGGCAATCGAAAGCTCTTCGAAAATGATATCGAAAAAACTTCAGTCATTTTTCTTGTCAGGTCAATATCAAGGTCACCAGAGGTCAAAATAGGTCAAAATCGCTAATATGAGGTGTACTAAGAAAACCTCCTATATCTCAGAAACTATGATAGCTAGAAACATTTTTCCAACACCATTCGAAAGCTCTTGAGATGTGCTTTCATTACAGTGGCATTCATTTTCGTGTCGGGTCAAAGCCTAGGGAGCTACAGGTCACTAAATATTGGGCATATTCTTTGGAATGTCCATAGCCACCCATGCATAAGGGCGTTTACTTTTTCGCTAATAGCTTCCAAACCAAACAAGATACAGCCATAGTTTATGCACCATTGCAATCCTCTCGTCAATACAAATCGAATGATATATGATATTGCTATGCCAGGTCAAATTTAAGAATTTGACCTGACCCAGGTCAACGGTCTGACCCAACTTGACCTGGTATAGTCATGCTGTATATCATTTAACTTCCAGTGACTATACAAACACTTTGGTGACAAAATAAAAGCTCTATCTTAGTTTATTCAAAATTTATAGATAAAAACACCAAAAATGCTTATTTGACCTAAGGTGACCTTTTAAAGGTCACAAGTCAAAAATTTTGGTATCAGCTTCAGAAATGGGCTAAGAGCAAGTCGCAACCGATGTTTGAAGTTGATTCCATCCATACTTACTGAGAAAAGCTCATTTCGTGATTTTCCCCATGCATTGTCAATGGGGAGGTCATGCTCTGCACATGACCTTAGGTCACCAATATCAAAAATCCCGGAACAAATGTTGTAGCTCCTGGTGGGCCCAAGATGTGGTATGAGTTTCAACTTGATCGATTGACCCTTCTTTTAGTTATGCCATCCTAAGTATTTTTTGAGGTGAGGTCACTTCACCTGACCTGGTGACCTGACCTGGTATGACCTTGAGCCAAAATTTTCAGGAAAGATGTAAAAATGATGAAGGAACAGCTAGACCAAGTTTGGCAGCGCTGCGCGCCGCCGTTTTTTGGTCACTTCGGAAAAACCCGAGGGGGGTCTAAAAAGACCCCCCACCCGGGCGAAGGTTAAACATTGCATATTTGAGTGAAAATAGCCGATCTTGACCTAATTTGACCTCTGGAGGTCAAACCATTGAACTGGGCACTACAACATGTGAACTAATTGCTTACTGAATTCACTCGAGCTTTCTATTGCACTTTGCAGATTTTCACTAACCCCCATATTTTCGGAGTAAGAGGGGGCCATCGATGGCCCCCGTGGGGCGAAGGTGGCGCCGGACTTCCGGTGGTGTGCGGGTTAATAGCCAACATGAACATTTAAGAAGGCTGTCTACTGGCTCATCTCTTTAGCTCGCAGGTAAGGTTTTCCGCAAACTCCCTTCGTTAGTAACCAGAGCTAGCTAAGCTGCTGGCAAAGTTTCCTTTTATCGAACCTATTCTAACGAAAGTTTCTCAAATGTAATCAACGTCACAAAAGACAAAAACTCTGTCGCACAAATTACAAAACTTGGCGGGGTACACCACACACATACCAGTCCAGAACTTCCTTCAAATCTTCAAGAACCTCATCTCGTCTTGAAAATGAGGACACATCAAAAATAAAATTGGACTGAAAGCATCTAGAAACTCTCATTAGAGCATCAAACTACAACTTGCATGTCTCACGAACGCGCCGTAAATACCCCCCTACTGAAGAGGGGTCTGACACCAGCGTACACCGAAGCGGGGCCTGGTAGAAACGTCCAATATCTCGGAGACTAAGAGGTATATAAAAATTCCGGTTGGGGGCTATTGTGATATTTATCATAACCAATTTTAATTGACCAAGGTCAATATCTTAAGGTCAATCGAGGCCATAAACATCAAACGTTGACCGTGCTGGAAAGCTATTGGGATATTGTCATAATTATGCGGAAAAGACAGGAATAAGCTAAGGGCGGACCAGGGCCATAGAGGGAAGGCTGCAAAGAACCTTTCTTACAATTGGAGGGTCAAGGTCATTTTTCACAGTATAGTATAATACCTATAATGTACATTATAACTATCATTATAAAAACTGTTTGGCAGGAAATGAGGATCGGCCTTTACTCATGACCTTTGTTTTTGACCTTCACATTGAAGAACTTTAATTATCACGTCATAATATGCTTTACTTCAGACCGGTTAACGCCACTTGACCGAAAGCACTGGGGTAAATGACCTTAAAAGTGCTGATATGACCTTTAGCTATGACCTTTGACCTTGACTGTGACCTTAGTTGCGCATTTAATGTTTTAGAGATCGTATCTGGAGCAAGCGCTATAATCAAGAACAAGGTGTCCCAAGTAAAGCGGCACTTCTCACCGTCGTTCTCTTCCACTGTAAAACCCAACTTCAGATGGAGATGTTCCAACAGCCCCTAGTGCGGTGAGGATAAGTATCTAAACGTCTCGAATGTTCAATGGTGAAAACAGTGAGGACTGAAGGTGATCCATTATTTTAGATTGCAATGATGAGCCATTGCCGTTGCTTCGAGGCCGTGCAAAGCAGTGGGTTTTGCGTCGTTGCGAAGATGGATCTGCGGAGGCACATTATCGCTACTTCGGATGGGCTTTGAGGGCTGTGGGAGTTGAAAGGCTCTGAAAGGGAAGATAGGTAGCTATCAGGATCACCTTTTTAGGTGAATCACTGATTGTACATAAATGTTTGTGCTACGTTTCCATATAAGCTTAATGGCTTACTAGCATTTATAACACTTACAGACCGTATACAGATATCGTATTGATATATTATTTATAAAAATACCTCGCACTGCTAAGTCTTCCAGTCAAATTTTCATGGACAATCTAAGAGTTCTTTAGGGTAGTAATGAGTAGTATTAGCAAAATGTGGAATCAGTATTAGACCCATGGTGTCGGTTTAACCTTCGCCCGGGTGGGGGTTCTTTTAGACTCCCCTCGGGTTTTTCCGAAGTGCTAAAAAAACGGCGGCGCACAGCGCCGCCAAACTTGGTATGGCTGTTCCTTCATCATTTTTACATCTTTCTTGAAAATTTTAGCCCAAGGTCATATCAGGTCAGGTCACCAGGCCAGGTGAAGTGACCTCACCTCAAAAAATGCTTAGGACCGCATAACTAAAAGAAGGGTTAATCGATCAAGTTCAAACTTATACCACATATTGGGCCCACCAGGAGCTACAACCTTTGTT
Source organism: Lepas anatifera (assembly GCA_034440635.1). Lineage (NCBI taxonomy): Eukaryota > Metazoa > Arthropoda > Thecostraca > Lepadidae > Lepas > Lepas anatifera. Next base: position 845,754 of record JAOTON010000484.1, on the reverse strand, counting down.
CCGGGATTTTTGATATTGGTGACCTAAGGTCATGTGCAGAGCATGACCTCCCCATTGTCAATACATGAGTAAAATCACGAAATGAGCTTTTCTCAGTAAGTATGGATGGAATCAACTTCAAACATCGGTTACGATTTGATCTTAGCCCATTTCTGAAGTTTATGCCAAAATTTTTGAGTTGTGACCTTTAAAAGGTCACTTTAGGTCAAATAAGCATTTTTTGGTGTTTTACTCTATAAATTTAGAATAAACTAAGATAGAACTTTTATTTTGTCACCGAAGTGTTTGTATAGTCACTGCAAGTCAAATGATATGCATCATGACTATACCAGGTCAAGTTGGGTCAGACCGTTAACCTGGGTCAGGTCAAATTCTTAAATTTGACCTGGCATAGCAATATCATATATCATTCGATTCGTATTGACGAGAAGATTGCAATGGTGCATAAACTATGGCTGTATCTTGTTTGGTTTGGAAGCTATTAGCGAAAAATTAAACGCCCTTATGCATGGGTGGCTATGGACATTTCCTAGAATATGCCCAATATTCAGTGACCTGTAGCTCCCTAGGCTGTGACGTGACACGAAAATGAATTCCATTATAATGAAAGAACAACTCAAGAGCTTTCGAATGGTGTTGGAAAAATGTTTCTAGCTATCATAGTTTCTGAGATATATGACGTTTTCTTAGTACACCTCATATTAGCGATTTTGACCTATTTTGACCTCTGGTGACCTTAATATTGACCTGACAAGAAAAATGAACCAAGTATTTTCGATATCATTTTCGAAGAACTTTCGATTGCCGTTTTGCGTTTTTTTCTAGCTCTCTTAGTTTTTGAGATCGTGGGGGTCTTTTTTAGCCCCCACCAGGGCGAAGGTGGCTCGTACCCGCCACCGGGGCAAGGGTTAACCCTATTTCCGTCAGGCTCCCGGCTACCCCTTATTTCCGGCCGGGGGGGCAATATCGGCCCCCCCTAAGATCTCGTAATCTAACCGGCCGATTTTGAAAATTCAAAGTGCCATAGATTCCTCTGCTGCTAAACTTTATTTTGGAAAAAAAATTCAAAATTTTTATTTTTTTGGAGAAGGTCGTGCAAAATATACAATTTTTGTGCATTTTTTAGATTTTCCATAACCCTTGTCTCCGTTGTACGATTTTCACAAAACTAGTTCAGATTTACAAATAATTGACCCAAAATTTTCATATACTCGAGTTACGCAAAAATTCGAAATTCAATGGCAGTTCCAGGACCAGGACTATGAGGGGAAATATATACAACCTAAAAAGTTTTTGTTACGCGGATTAGAAGCCGTCATATACTGCTTGGCGTCTTTGACACATAAATAAATGAGAAAAAGTGAAAAACTCATCAGGGGCGGATGCAGTAAGGTAAAACAGTGGGGTAAAATACATACCAACAATATGCGAATGGTATGCATGAGTATATTAGTCCCTCGACTAGTTTAAATTTAATTTCTGATAATTTTTACCCTCCCATGGCAGCTCTGGGAAAGGGGGTGACATAGGCGGATCAAGGTCTCGTCGTGAGGGGGGGTGGGGGTGATTGGAAACACATTTTCAATATACAACGATATTGAGTCGCGGCGGTGATACTGGCTGGGAATATACATTTTGAAAATGTGTAGTGACTGGACACGCCTCTGGTAATCTAGAATTGGGTTATAACTATTTTGAATTTTCATATACCCAATTGTATTCGCCCTGGCACGGCTGTAAGCATTCTTCTCACTTACTAACGTTTAGTCCTTCTTGATAACATTCCCCCCATTTTGAACTGCTGTAACCGCCCCTGATGAATACAAATAGTGACAATTGTGAATGCACTATCATCTCACATAAAAAATGATATAATAAAACCATATAACTGGTATCAGGATCAGCAGAGACGGCTTCCTTTTACAAAAAAACCCATCGCATACGATAATACTTGGTTTGTGGATAGAACCTCCCCAAAAACCCAGCCATAGCTCCGCCCCTGGTAAATATATAATCTTGAAAATTTCAGAAAACCTGCCTGTACTAGTTTTAGGAAAAGTCAGGAAGTTTCAAAGTTCTATCGCAAGCCGTTTCGGAGATATTCTCGAAAAACCTGAAGGGGGGGGCAATACTAGCCCCCCTGCCGGAAATAGGGTTAAAGCAGATTCATGAAATATTGCATGAAAATCACTGCTCGGATTTTGTGTCATCAGTCATCGATCCCCGACAGTCATATTTTCAATACAGTATCCCAGAGCGTCCTTAAAGGGAATGTGGCACCTTCATAACGGGATTTTAACTGAGATAGTCAAGTTGTAAAGCAAGTCGGAAAACCTCGTACTCCATGTGTCATTTGTCTTGGAACTCGATATTTCCGTAGAAAAAAGCTAAAACCTACCTGACACCAACCCCCTCAACAGCCCGTCGCCGGGCGGCCATTGTTGTGAGCTGCTGGCGCGACGACATATGCTGACGTCACGATGAGCATCAGCCAATCAAAGCCCTGGAAGCGTTTCAAGTATGGTAGTAGTTGCCAGATCGTGACAACATCCACAGGCTGATATTTATTTCTTTTTCTAGAGGAGTATTTTGAAAATAAAAATACTGAGCTTTTTGTACATTTTTCAGAAAAATCATGAGTGGTTTCATAATTTTTGGCTAAAAGTAGGCCTAATTGCACTAAAATTCAGGATTCGACCAAGGTGCCACATTCTCTTTAATTGAAATGGTGCCCTAAATACTTCCCTCGCTCATGCATGGTTTAACACGCGCATTGACGGGGGTCTGAGCCACCTTCGCATTGACGGGGGGCGGGTACCCGCCCCCTAAGATCTCGAGAACCACGGTAGGTAGCGAAAAACGGTAAACGGTGTTGGGCTGCCCATCCACTTCTCCATCGAAAATATTCGAACCATTTTTTTGTCAGGTCACATTTAAGGTCACGAGAGGTCAAAACATGCCCGTCATAGGGATAACATGTAAATTCAGTTTTTCGGCCATTACATCTGAACAAGTACAGATAGAGCAAAACGACTTAAACTATATGAATCCTCTTAGCAAGCCAAATCGAATGATATATAATTTGACCTTGCTAGGTCAAATCAAGGATTTGACCTGACCTGAGGTCAGGTCTGGGTCAAATTATATAAAATGCATATCATTAGAACCGAAAAGCCCAGGCGAGTCTAATGCAGCTAAAATAAATGCTCTATCACCATCCGTTACTGAGTTATTCCGTAAAAACCATTTTTCCCATGTATTTCCAATGGATAGGTCATGCCTCGTACCTGACCTTAGGTCATCGATATCAAAAATACCGGAACATATTTTAGAGAACTCGGTGGGGCCATTATGTGATATGAGGTTCAATTGGATAAGTTCACCCTGCTCCGACTTATGCTAGTTTAAACTATTTTTGAGGTTGGGTCACTTGACCTGTACTGGTGACCTGACCTGAGATGACCTAACCTTAAAATTTTCACAGAAGTTGTAAAAATGATGAGGGAAAAGGTATACCAAGTACGGCGGCGCTACGCGCCGCCGTTTTTCTCCTGTCTCCGAAAAACCCGAGGGGGGCGGGTACCCGCCCCCCGTCAATGCGCGTGTTAAACCCCAAGAAGCAAAACTGCAGAGCTGCAAAAATCTCAAATCTGTCGGGCACTTTCGAAAAAAACCTCCAAATCTGTCGGGTGGTTAGGATAGGACTATTAAAATTGCCTAAAACCCATTCAATTGGTAAAATGTTCCTACTCTTTTTCCACATTCTTAATAGAAAATACTAAAATTAGCATAAAAAACTTCAAGTTTGGCACCAATGGATATCATTATCCTTATTTTTGTGCTCTGATCATTATATGTGTGATATCCTTATTTTTTGTTCTCTGAAGCCGCCTATGGAAAATCTAAGTGGAATGACACAAGTCTATTAATTTTCAAAACTCTAGAACTGAGACTGTTCTTCGGGTTTTCAATTATCAGACACGCTCAGGAAATTAAGGTTATCGGCAGAAACCTATAACAAATTGAATACCGAACCACCAATTCTCATTTTCTGGAGTCACCATTGGTAAAGGAAATTTATTATTGGATGTAATTTGAGATTTGTGGACGTAGAGCATACAAATAGTGTGTGTCAAAGTCAGCTCGACTGGGTCTTGAATAAGACTCAGTCTTGAATTCAGATGATTTAGGTCACAGGTGGAAATATACAATAACATGAAAAGCAGCCCCCCTTTTTCAGTCCTCTGCAGCCGCCATTGACAAAAAATGCTGCACTAGAATGAGAATAAGTGATATTTTGTTATTATGTCACATAGTCCAGCCCAGAATACTTAAAAATATAGTTTGCAATGGAAGAAAGCTGACCTGGTTCCCATACCATGCGGTTACTTATGCCAGCTTCTGCAGATTTTCATGATTTCAGTTTTTTGGAGGTGGGAGGGGGTAATTTGGAAGGAACCCCCAAAATTTATATACGGATTTTGCTCTGATGGCCAGACAAACAAGATTGGAGGGGTACTTTTTTGATATTCGAAAGTGTTTTTAAGGATCATGGCTACTTGTAGTTGAATACAAACATGTAATATTAGCTTTCCATGACTTTAAATGCATGTTTACATGAAAAATCCTAAATTTTGAAGCTGTTGGCTATCTCAAAGTTTTTCATGCATTACCGTGCTCATTTCCATGAGGGTACGTGGTTTAGGATCTGAAGTTCATGAGGATAATAAATAACCTTAAGTCAGTTAGATAGTAAATGTCAAACAAATATCATGTTTCCAAGGAAGTTAAGAGTAAAATGAATGAGTAAAGGTTGCACTAGGCTGTGTTTTTGTTATATCTGTGTCCCCTTGACATAGATCATAGGCATATTTAGGTAAGTGAATAAAATGAAATAGGAGAAATAGTTTGGTACTTAAAACTCAAATTAATGTGGAAAGGTGAAGAGTTTTGTTTCTTTGGCATCTACAAATCCACTGATGAAGGTATGCAACTTTTGTGGTTAATTCTGGACAAACAGGCATTGGATTTAAAAGAAGACGGAAGGGAAAATCAAATGTTTTAGTCTAATTTGACCAGTCTGCTGGTAAAATTCATTTTCCCTTATTAATATCATTTAAAATTATTGATCAACAGTGAGCATAACATACTGTGTGGAAATAAATGTAAGCTGCCGAAATTACAACGAACACCACATCACTTACTTGTTTGTTTTCTCCCCACACTGTTCTGATCTGCCCGCTGTTTGATCCATGCTTCAAAACGACCTCCTTGGCCAAAACCACTGTTCCTGAACTTGCAGGGCAGCCCAGAATGCTTGATTCGCTGATGCTCCTTAAAAAAAATGTTTCTCGCCAAAATACCCACATCCCTCAAATCCACATTTAAGCTTGACACGGGACGGTGGAAGGGGCTTCAGCTTAATCGGAGCCATTTATCAGCCCTTCAACTATGGACGATGAAATCCAGGCTCAACCAGTTTACTCAAGATGTATACCAAAGTAATGCAAGAGAAAAATAATCAAAAAACACAACCTTGCAACGTTTTGCCTCCACCTCACCACGGGATTCTAGGGCCTTGGCCTCCGCCATATCCACAAGGCAACACACCAAACCGCAGGACTGCTTTCAAACCAAAGATACCTTTTACACCGGCTTTGCCGCAAGGGCGCTGTTCAAACAGCGCCCTTCTTGCGGCAGCGTTGAGCGTACTTCCAAACGAAGGAAACGAAGGAAAAAAACTGTTTTGCCTGTCGCCTTTACCTTTACGGCGGCCTGTCGGGCCAAGCTGTCGCGTGCTATGGAATACAAATCGGGCCCGACAGGCCGGTGAAGGAATTTTTCCAGCAGAGGATTTTCTGGGTGACGTTTAAAAGGCCCTCTGTGCATAAGGCCCTCTATTCAAAGGTTCCTCGATTCATAAGTCCCTCGAAAAGACCCTCTGTGCATAAGGCCCTCTATTCAAAGGTCCCTCGATTTTCCATCGGTTCTTGCCGCACACTGGCTTGATATGGAAGAGGTGCAAATTCATGAAAAACTTGTTGAGTGAAAGAGATGACAATTCTAATATTGAGTTTTTTTAGAACAAAAATATTTTCTGCTTCCTTTCACAGATTGTAAGATCTGTCGCAAGACCATACCGTGCCCTAAAATCTGTCGGGCACTTTATGACCCGAGAGCCCGACTTTTTGCAGCTCTGCAAAACTGCTTTAATATGTCCTGGTTCCACTTTTTATGTATATTGTCGGCCTTTGATGATTCTCTGGTCTCATGTAACATCATTAATCAACACATGATTCCAAGTTTTGATAATATCATTATTTTAATTTGGCTGAAAAATGCAATAACATTGTGTTGTTTCCTAAAAAAGTTTTGACAGCAAGGGCCGGTAAAAGAATTGTTGAAACTGACTCTGCTCAACCGACACCAATCTTTAAAGTTCCTGTTTGCTGTTTGGGCTCGGATGTTTGAGCCTACCCAACGTATCGTCTTAGCCCTTCCAGCGCTCGCATCTGCACGGTCCAATCAACCACCCATTTCCCTGGTACCGCGAGGGTGTAAAATAGCCCAGCTAGGGCGAGAGCTGAAATAAAAACCAAAACAGCTCAGTCGAATCAAACTGTTATCCTCTCCCCACACTCCCCCTCTCTCCCTCTGTTTCTCTATCTCTCTCAGCAACTGTAGCCGTATCCTTCACACCCACCTGAGGCGACAGCTTGGAAACGCTGCAGCATGCGGAGTTGTATGCACATTGAACCAGTTTCCTGAAAGTCATTTTTTGGCAAGCACGGTGGCAGCCCCCAAGGAGCAGCAGTGATCGACAGCAGCAGTGTTTTTCTGGCGGCGCGTGGCCCCGCACTCTGCTGCTGTGTAAACCAGTCGCCCGGGGCGATGCGGTGGTACCAGCTGCCACCCTCACCCACCCACTACAGTCGGTAAACACACGCCGAGACCGTCCGCCTGCCGTTATTACTGGCTTATACAAATTTGGTCGGCGTCTAGAGGCATGGGAGCCAGGCCGCCTGACATCTTCCACCTCCCAGCCCGTCCCCACTGCGCGGAACTTGAGAGCCAATCCATTCCGGGTGTTGGCGCAGCACAAAAAAACTGTCACCTGAGCAGGGAGCAGCCGCACCAGCATCGATGAAAGAAGGCCAGATCAATAGCCGGTGCATGCGGTTGTATTATACGGTCGGAGAATCTTCTGTAAGCTGGAGACTCTTCTGTAAGCTGACCTCCTCTGCGTGTGATCGTGCGTCTCGAGCTCTTGTGGAGAAATCCTCCAAATTCCAAATGCGTGCAACATATCCGCGATCCAGGCTACAAGCAGCCGGATATGGCTATTCACCAGACAGATGTGGTGGGGCTGAAGTATGTAGCAGAGTGTCGGAGCCGGAGCCATTCGGAGCCACCTAAGCTTCCCGGAATCAGGGCTACTTTATAACTAAGAGATGGCTCCAGCCACACATCTGGGATCAGCTTCCGAAGCTGATTGTGCGTGATTGGTATAAATGCGGAGCTGCTCGTAAGGTTCATAAAAATCAAAGCCAAATCTGTTTTGTGGGCCCACTCATTCCCTGTTGTAAAATCCTCATTCCGTTATTGATTTGGTAAAATCTGATAAGAATCAGTTCGATGATGTTGAATACAAACAAACAAGCAAAAATATATATGTGTCCTCATCGGCCAACAAGTGAGGAGGCCACCCAGTCTCCAGCCTGCAGCTGCGGAGACACTTCCTGGTCTCTAGAACTAAAAACATTATCAGACTTGAGCCTATAAATCTGCACCGGCTGCTAGCAATTTTTTTCCATTTCCTCTTCTTTTTCTGAAATCTTAAAAGTGTTCATGAGAAGTGGGGCTCAGACCCCTAGGCCCCTGTTACCATGCATATGAAGATATGGAATTTCTTTTTCTCAGCCCAACAGAATATTATCAATCGCCGAATTCGAACAGGACGATTTAAAAGTGGTTAAGGGGGAGCATTTGAGTGAAAATTATCAAAATGTATCGTGTTTTTTTTATTTTACATCAGGCCAATGGAGATCAATGTGAAAACTTGAATTACCTAATGGAGCTGTCAGTGTGCACTGCAACTAAGGCTCTCACTTGCTCCAAGTCCCAGAACTTCATTTTCAGTGCCAGATCAGTGTTTCTTTCAATAAAACTGAATGCTCTGTCCATAATTTTACCAAATGTAGCCAATAAACAAGCCTCTGACCCATGACCAAACGATTAAAAACGGAATAGATGTAGATAAGTTGTTGAATTTTCTTTCTCCTAGAATCCTGGATGCGCAATATAAAACATTCATAGTGATTTCTAGTCGAGCACTTGCATTACAATGAAAACCTAGGCAAAACATTCATGAAGGCAATAAGTGATCCAGAAAAATTTTGGCCACAGTGTGCGCCCAGACCTCGAACGACCAATATTTTACGAATCATGACATGAAGATGAAGATTCTATGGAAGGGCTGTGCAATAATATACCGATCATCACGGTGAATTTTTTATATTGTGCATCCAGGATTTGAGGGAAAAGGCTAATTAACAACTTAAATATTCATAATTGTGTTATTCGGCGCAGAACTCTGAAATATATTTGATATTGGAGCATATAGGTTCTAAGCTGCAACCGAATTCTCTCGGATGTATTATAAGATGCCGGATCCAGAACCGGAGCCACACTGAATTTGCGAGACTCCGAAACCCAATATTTCACTTACAAAAAAACAACATAATCCAGATCGTGTTTTCATTAAAAAATTCTACTTCAGTGCTGCACAGTATAAGCTACTCTTCATATTTTTCTTCTGTAAGCTGTGAGGTCATATTTTTGCAACAATTTCAGAAAACAAAATAAAAAGTTTTCCATGAAACCAACCCATCACAGGTAAAGTGTTTGGTAGTTAGAAGGGTGTTTTCCCTTTCTTAAAACCCAATATCCTAACAAATGATTCCAGAAATCCCTCTAATAGTGTTTTGTTTCTCTCGAAACCGAACGTTTGTGGGTAAGAAGAATTTCCGGAACATTTTCGACTCCAGATGATGAGTGCCTGCGGTTGGTGCAGCCTCGATGATGACTTGTATCTATGCGTATAAGTGGCCACGGGGTACACTCCCGAGCAAAATTGTTTCGGGGATCGGGCCTCTCTGCCTAAGGCTCTGCTTTATCGTGTTGTTATCATCTCAGGCTACACACATTTGTGGTTTCTACCGGTCCGTTGGGCTTCCGTTGCCTCCCCTGGTTGTCGGTTCGGTTCGGAGCCATATGAATGGCTCCGATCCTCTGTGGTAGGCGAAGCTGTCGAGATTCCGGGCCCAGTGCAAACTATCCAAGACAAGTATATGCCTGTGATATTCAATATTTGATTCGTTCCGAAAAAATTTTTATTCTTTTCATTCCAACCAATGTGACCCGAGAGGACTGTTTATCTCATAGTCATGACTGAACGCTCAGGCTTGTAATAGGAAGTTTCCATCCCTCTGTTGCAGATATTGACGGCGATGAATATTTCAGGTTACAAGCGCGAAATGTTCATCCCTCGGTTGCAGATACTGTCGCCGTTGCATAGCCGGATCTAGGACTCTCAATCAGGGAAGGGTCATGGAAAGAGGTGCCATCCGGACCAAGGGGTGCTACTTTTGCGCGAAAAAGCCTATGACGTTGGGGCTAAATCCTATCGCATGGTCGCCGATTCCTCTGTGGGAAGCGAAGTTTTAGGGGGCGCCATAAACCTTTCAGGGGGTGCCGTGACCATTTCAGGGGCGCCAAGGGTTGATGGAGGGATTCGTATAAAGTGATTCGTATAAACTGCCCCATTGTCCTCCTGGATCCAGGTATGCGGCGATATGGTGGCAGTGAACGAAAGCAAACACTGTCTTGAACGAACCTCAGAGACATAGAGTTCCTTCAAGCAAAAACAATCTGACCCAGCCGACATTCATTGTGGTCTGGTGAGCGTTTACAGAACTGAGACAGCTGATGTTATCACTGTCAGGAGATGGGCTCATCCATTCTGGAATGGGGGCAGACATGTAAGTGACAAATCGCTCTCAAGTTGCCCACGCGCAGACATCACTTCGAAAAATGAAGCGGGCCTCGGCCGACTCATCTGTGCTAATTAAGTCTGGTGGAGAAAGTCCAGATTCAATAGTCAACTAGTCGGGAGTAGTGGAACTTAAGCGAGTATAAAAGTGACGCATTTCTAGACGGCATCATGCAAAAATGACTGTAATTGTGGCGTCATTACCACAAACGTATCTCCTAACTGCGCTGATACCGACTGTTTGCATCCGAAGAAGTTTTTAAGCACTGGAAGATATTGGATGGTCCAACTTCTTCTGAATTCAATGGCACGTCTCGGTTTCCGATGCACGTCCATGACAGTATTCACATTATTGGACCGTCACACTGTCAATATCTGCGACAGATATATGAAAACTTGTGGATTTGGGTGTGAAAGTTCAATGATTACGGTTATGTTCTAAGCAATCTCCATACATCCGTTCCGTCAGAATGAAAATAATTAGAGACATCACTTTCAGGGCATCCCTGGTATAACGAAACAAGCTCCTGGATCTTAGGACAAAGCCAGATAGGGATAGATGTTCACACGCGTTTTGATAAAAACGGCGGGACGTATATAGCCTGAACCCGGGCTTTCCCAACTCTAAAGCATATTGTTCCAAATAAATGTTAGACAGCACATGCCGCAGGTGCGATAGATCGTATAAAGTAAAACGAATTGGAATCAATATATGCTGGTATGAAATGTAGGTTCTGAAGTCCTCGGTGCCCCGTCTCCCAGCTGTATTTGAAATCGCCTATTTATCTCCGCTTGGAGTGGAACCAACTCAAGCATTTTTGTTTCGTGTATTAATTTGGAAATAATTTTTGTGGTTGATCTATTGATAAGAATACAAAAAAGAAATCAAGAATAATGGTAAAAATTAGTACATGCATGTATGTATGTACATACATACATCATTATCAATTACAACGAAATACAAGATTAGTTGAATGCATTCAAACCTGTATTTACTTGTTACTAATAGCATTGACATGTCTCCTATTTTTCAGGCGTGGGTGCAGAGGTGGACTCCGAACTGATGCCAGATGTTGCTGTCCTTCCCAGTTTTGCTACCAAGCCAAGAACTATTGAAATTAGAGAACGGCAATCAGTAGTACTGCCCTGCGACATCAGGAATCGAGGTAATGACGCGGGATCTGGCATTGGAGCCAAAACTGGAATCAAGTGTGGAGCCGTCCATAAATTATGCAACGCCAAAAGGGGCGGGGGAGGGTGGAGGGGAGTCAGCCAGATCCTTATCAAACGTTACACAGGGGCGTCAAAAAGCGTCATATGAGGAGCAGGTGAGGTAACAAATATGCGTTACGCAATTTATAGACGGCCCAGTTCCGACTTTTTCACACTGATGTGGAATAACTGAGGCACAAACCGCGATTTTAAAAAGGCAGTAGCCTATTTTTGATGCAAAGAGTTTAATCAGTCATCGTCAAGCTTTGCTCAGGTAAAGGAACTTTGCACCCCTCCCCTCCTCCGCCAAAGTGTTTCCAAAGTGACTAAAAAAAACAGCGGCGTGCAGCATCTCCATGCCTTGTAAATCGTTTTTGGATGATTCCACACTATTTTCTTCTAATTTCAAGTCAAGGCTGCCTAAAGCTCGGTTGCAGGCCTGGGCTAAGCCAGCTGATCCCCAAACACATTTATACTTGCCATGTTTCTAAAATTATGGATAACCTGAATGATGCAGAACTCTGTGTGTGTCGCTAGGTTTACAATGGGAACCATTCTGTTCTTTGTGATTTTTGGTAAGAAGTCTTTGAACTGAACTGGGCTGGTTTTACTTTTCGGCAATTTTTTAAAAGTTAATTGCATTAAATGTATTGAAAACCACGTATCTCTAATCATAAACACAATAAACCACTTACAAATGGCCTATAGGATTAAGGTACAATCGGATCTCTCAGGTGGAGCTGCACGAATGAGGGCTAATAAATTTGTTTATATCTTAGAAAAATAGCTCATATTATTGCTTTCGCTGTCCTATTTTCTTTTTATGTTTGTGTGCCCCGGTTTGAGCCTAGCTCCTGTTGCTACAATATTCAGGCGCAGTATGGTTCAAATTACTATTTTCAAAGCGCTGTGCTCTCGCGGAGAGATTCTTGCCGTATATCTAAGCATCGCTGGATATATCTTCTCCATCCATGGGTGGTCCTCCGTGGGTTAAAGCTGGGAAGGCAATACAAACCCTATACAAAGCCTATAGGACACCCAAAATCCACGGGGGCCCTGACCCCCCAACCCTCCTGGAGTTTCTACCCATGCATCTAAGTCATGCCTACCAGTTGCATAAACCAACCAAGCCACCAATTGAGATATATAAATTTTTACAAAAATTTCACCTGAGGCTATACTACTAGAAAAGTTTGCTGTGCCCAGTTTACACAAAACAAGGATACAATCATCTTCAAAGAAGCTTGAAAATTACATAATGATTAAATCAAAACTTTAGGACCTAGAAAATCCGATCTTGCCAACTATAGATTTGGAAAGTCTCGAAGAACCCGAGCTAGTTATTTCATCCGTGATCTATTATTTCTTTCCTAACGATAATCGGTGCCAATCGGCATGGAATCGGTATGCATTGAGGTGCGAATCAGCCTGTGGCACGGCATTACAACTGCCCGGCTTGCCACCTTTAATGTGCTTCAGCGCCTTTAACAACATTGACTGGCGCTGGCACTGCAGCGAAACTGCAATCAGTCATGCTAAGCAAATCACCGTTCGGGGTAATAGGGAGGGAGGAGTTTACCGGAGGCCCAGGCTGACACCGTCCACACTCCCCCGATCCAGAAGTCTCATTGGAGACGGTGGTCCGTGGTGGACGTAAACCGTGCCGTACCCTACATGTGGACCAAAGCCGAGGTGGACGTGCCCAAACGGAACAATAAACTGGGCTACAATACGCACTGTAATGAAACTCATAGATGACATCTGGAAGAAAAGGCATCGGATCAATAAACATACATGCTTATATCTGCTTCGAACATTTTTCGGACTTTTAAAAAGCACGAAGAAATATGCATGTTCAAAACCATATATACCAGGAAATCGCACCATCTTTTGTTCACTAACCTACACAATACACATAAATATACACTTTAACTTCTAATTTGAAGTTGAAGCGATGTCGACCACTTCATGTGAGCGAGTAGTCATCAAGATACTGTGTAACCTTTGCGAGGTCAGAAATATCAAAATGTTTTAAGTGCATGACCAAAGAGCAGGCGCTGGTCAAATGGCCCGTTTCAATATTCTCACACTTATCATAGTTGAAGTCTTAGAGCACTTCAGCATCAAAGCCCATTTTGAGAGGCCTTTTCGTTGAACTTTTATGAGCCATTACAAAGTTTAAGGAACGAATGATTTAGGAATTTTCTCAGCCGAGCCATATTATCACAGGAACCTCAAAATCTCATGTGAAAACCAATGGGACCACACAAGTCTCATGTGGTGCCATTGTGAAACCGGTCTTGTGTGGTGTCCTAACCAAACGTCGTCGACGGTTGGTGACGGTCGGCGGCAGTTACAGAGCGGTAATTTACCTGTCTCCTAGAGTTTTGGCCAGCAAAGGAAAGGTTAAGCTTTGGTAGCAATCTGGAATCTCAAGTTACGACAAACTGTCGTTTACCAACAATCAAAACTTAGTAGGCAGTAAAAACTATTAAAATAACGGTTTAGGAGAGAAAGGTTATAATGTCCATTTGCCATGTATGTTTTAGCATGAATTTCATTTTGAATTATTGTTCTAAGACACATATTACATTTATTTACTAAAAAGAACAACAAATAACACGGATATCGGCTTCTAACGCAGAAAATCGGCGTCAGAAGTTGGACGTTGTTCAACTTTTTGCTGCGACGCGTTGCAACGTCGTGCGACGCGTTACGGCATTGTGTTTTGTGTCCTAACAGAAAATCCTGGTCGTTGAGGCAGATTGACGGCCTGCGACGCGTTGCATGTTGTTTAGGACACCGGGTAAGCTTGCGTAAGCCTAAAATATAAAACAGATTCAAATCTAACATGTGCATTTACGGGGCTCTGAGCCACCTTCGCTTTCACGGGGCCTTGATATTTCAAGGATCACGCTAGATAATCATAAAAAACGATTAGAGAGCGAGAGCGAGACAGTGACAGTGACAGTGACAGTGACAGTGACAGTGACAGTGACAGTGACAGTGACAGTGACAGTGACAGTGACAGTGACGTGACAGTACAGACAGTGACAGTGACAGACGACAGTAACAGAGGACAGAGAGACAGAGTGACAGAGAGACAGAGAGACAGAGAGACAGAGAGACAGAGAGACAGAGAGACAGAGAGACAGAGAGACAGAGAGCAGAGAGACAGAGAGACAGAGAGACAGAGAGACAGAGAGACAGAGAGACAGAGAGACAGAGAGACAGAGAGACAGAGAGACAGAGAGACAGAGAGACAGAGAGACAGAGAGACGAGAGACAGAGAACAGAGAGACAGAGAGACAGAGAGACAGAGAACAGAGAGACAGAGGACAGAGACAGAGAGCAGAGAGACAGAGAGACAGAGGACAGAGAGACAGAGAGACAGAGAACAGGAACAGAGAGACAGAGAGACAGAGAGACAGAGAGACAGAGAGACAGAGAGACAGAGAGACAGAGAGACAGACAAGAGACAGAGAGACAGAGAGACAGAGAGACAGAGAGACAGAACAGAAACAGAGAGACAGAGAGACAGAGAGACAGAGAGACAGAGAGAGAACAGAGAGACAGAGAGACAGAGAGAAGAGAGAAGAGAGAAGAGAGAAGAGAGAGAGAGAGAGAGAGAGAGAGAGAGAGAGAGAGAGAGAGAGAGAGAGAGAGAGAGAGAGAGAGAGAGAGAGAGAGAGAGAGAGAGAGAGAGAGAGAGAGAGAGAGAGAGAGAGAGAGAGAGAGAGAGAGAGAGAGAGAGAGAGAGAGAGAGAGAGAGAGAGAGAGAGAGAGAGAGAGAGAGAGAGAGAGAGAGAGAGAGAGAGAGAGAGAGAGAGAGAGAGAGAGAGAGAGAGAGAGAGAGAGAGAGAGAGAGAGAGAGAGAGAGAGAGAGAGAGAGAGAGAGAGAGAGAGAGAGAGAGAGAGAGAGAGAGAGAGAGAGAGAGAGAGAGAGAGAGAGAGAGAGAGAGAGAGAGCAACTTTGTAAGACGGAGGCCAGTTCACCCCATGAAAGCGGAATTATACCTTGAAAGTCATGTCAGGGGACCCCTCACCTGACGACGGTCTAAGACCGAAACGTTGCATTTACTTCATCCAACGTTTTTTTCTTTGTGTTTTCCTTGACGTAGCTTTTTTAGCTTTTTAGGTTTTATAACTTTTAGTTTCTGGACTTTGGCTTCTTAGGCTACCAGTCTAGTGCTTTTACTGTCATCTGTTTTATCATCTTTTTAGGGTCCTAGGTCATTCCCACAACACTCTGAAGTACGACGGTGCTTCGCGCCGTTGTTTTTTTATCCCATCTGCAAAGACCCTTGGGGCGGGGCGACTCGTGCCCGCCCCACTATCAACGCGTGTTAAAAGAAGAAGAAAAAACTGCTCAAAAGGAAAATCTCCCGCAAAACACACTAGTTTTCGATAGTAAAAACATTCAGGAACGTCAATAGAAAAACCACTGCGGCTGGATACCGCTAGCTGTGTGGAGCCATGAACTGTCATGGCTAAAATGATGCAAACGGGGTGGTCCCATCCAGCCCTAGGATAAATTGGACAGAGCTCACAGTAGATTGGACTGTGTACCATGCGTACTTCCATCTCCCCATGCAAATACAGACCCAGACCGTGAGGTTGGACTCTAGCCCACTGAAGCATACAAAGAGGTACGGTGTGAGACAACCAACGGCAAATCAGAACGCCGAGGAAAGATAATGGCAAAGACCTTCTAACCACCATGAACAATTAAATCGTTATTGAGAGCTAGGCTAGGGGAAGAGATAGTGATCACTGCTTTAACACGCGCAGTGGAGAAGGGGTCTGGGGTCAACGCACAGCTAAGAACGTCCTAAAGTTCCCCTCCCCGAGATCTGAAAATTCAAGAGAGTTCGAAAAACACCCATTGGGAGGTGTGTGGAGACGAAAGTGATCTCATCATAGGTAAGTTTCATTGACCTAGTGATAGCGTAACATACGTCATACTGAATAATGTCATCTGGCCGGAATACTGGGGTCAATGACTTTGATCTGTGGAATTTTACCTTGACTTTGAACTTCATCTGGGGTGACCTTGATAACTAACCTGATAAAATAAGGTTATATTACGGTTTTTGTCTGCGAACAGCTCTCCGGCCACCTCGAAAAAATGGATGGGGACACCGTAGGACCCCTCCACTGCGCGTGCTAATGAACAAACACAGCAAATTTAGTTCGCATGACCGAGTTTCAGAATGCAGCGAAAGTTCATCGCGCCATGTCTGGTTTCATTGGAGCTGGAGGAGCTTGGAAACAGGACATATGACCTTAACCTTCGCCCGGGTGGGGGATCTTTTAGACCCCCTCGGGGTTTTCCAATGTGACGAAAAAACGGCCGCGCGCAGCGCCGCCAAACTTAGTCTGGCTGTTCCTTTATTATTTTTACATCTTTCCTAAAAATTTTGGCTCGGGGCCATTTCAGGTCAGGTTACCAGGCCAGGTGAAGTGACCTCACCTCAAAAATGCTTAGGACTGCATAACTAAAAGGAGGGTTAATCGATGAAGTTTACACTCATACCATATATTGGCCCCACCAGGAGCTACAACACAATGTCTGGGATTTTTTATATTGGTGACCTTAGGTCATGGGTAGAGCATGACCTCCTCATCGTAAATACATGGGAAAATCACGAAATGAACTTTTCTCAAGAAGTATGGATGGAATCAACTTCAAACATCGGTTACTACTTGCCCTTAGGCCATTTCTGAAGTTGTTGGCAACAATTTTGACTTGTGACCTTTGAAAGGTCACCTTAGGTCAAATAAACAGTTTTTGGTGTTTCTATAAATTTTGAATAGACAAAGATGAAACTTTTATTTTGTCACCGAAGTGTTTTTATAGTCACTGCAAGTCAAATGATATACATCATGACTATACCAGGTCAAGTTGGGTCAGAAAGTTGACCTGGGTCAGGTCAAATTTTTAAATTTGACTTGACATAGCAATATGATATACCATTCAATTTGTATTGACGAGAGGTTTGCAATGGTGCATCAACTATGACTGCATCTTGTTTGGTTTGGAAGTTATTAGCTAGCGAAAAAGTAACGCCATTATTTATTTATTTATTTATTGACATTGTAAGACGTTTCCATACACCGCATGGCTATTCTACGCCTCGAGTCGTAAAGGGTAAAATAAAATGGATGAGGATGTAAAACAATCGCGCATGTCAAACATTCACGCATACACACATGTCGAAATGGTTGATAGAAAATGATGCTAAAATATCTGAAACATTAATATAAAATACCGATAAGACAATACAAAGTGGTCACTGAAGCAAACCCTAAACTTCACCTTGTTCCACGATTCTGTCGCCGCGTCTCAATCAGGTGCCTTTTCAGCTCGCACTTGAATCTTCCCAGGCCGTGTTGGCGGATGGCCTGGGGAAGTTCGTTGTACATGTACAGCCGAGTATGAAAACCTCCGTCTGCCGGATTCTGTGCGAATCGCTGGCGTAACCAGCATGCCACTTTGTCGGGTATTTCGGCCATACATGTCTAGCCTAGTTGTCAGGTGTTCTAAAATGCTCTCTGGCTCACCGGTTAACAAAACCTTTTTAAGACTGTCAAACGATGGTATTTGTACATATCATCTACAGTGAGCCAACCTAGCCTATCAATCACGTCACTGATGTGATCGTGTCGTCTTCGCCCCTATGCATGGGTGGCTATGGACAATCCCAAGAACATTCCCAATATTCAGTGACCTGTAGCTCCCTAGGCTGTCACCTGACCCGAAAATCATTGGCACTGCAATAAAAGAGCAACTTAAGAGCTTTCATATGGTATTGAAAAATGTTTCTAGCTATTATAGTTTCTGTGATACATGAGGCTGCCTTAGTACACCTCATATTGGCGATTTTGACCTATTTTGACCACTGGTGACCTTGATATTGACCTGACGAGAAAAACGACTGAAGTATTTTCGATAACATTTCTGAAGAGCTATCGATTGCCGTTTTGCCATTTTTTCTAACTCTCTTAGTTTTTGAGATCGTGGGGGATCTTTTTTAGCCTCCCCATCGGGGCAAGGGCGTAGGTGGCTCATACCCGCCACCGGGGCAAGGGTTAAGATTGGAAGGTAACCTTTTGAATCTCTGCCTTCGTCATCTTGAAATGTTGTAACTTAGTTTTGGATAGTTCTGTCTCACACTTGGCGCTGCATGTTAGGATCCAATTGGTAATGCTACCAATGCACGCTACATTTGCTACGACGTGACCAAGCTGCTTTGCTAATGCGTTTCCAAGTTTTATCCAAATAGCTGAAATGATTTATGCCAGGAACATTCCACTTTGACTTACCAATGTCCAACAAATACTATTCGATTCAGTTCTCCGCCCGATCCTTTCAAATCATGTCCGCACTCATGCTCTGGCAATCACGACAGTCAACCAGCCTAATTCGTTTACAAACGATATGACACAGTACCCAACTTCGAGCTCATAAATTCCTGTCCACGAAATCCGGCCGGGTAAATATGTGTTTGGCTCTCCAATCCCCCGTCGATTACACAGTAATGCTGTGCCAGCAAATCAGACATCGAGTATGGCCTGGAAGCATTGGGCCTGATTGGATGATCTGGCAGGCCAGTAAGGTTTTTACGGCGCCATTAGGGCGGGTATGTGCCGCACGAGTGCGGACGTTACGAGCACTTCGCACGAGAAGTAGAAAGGCCTTTAGCCCATTGCCTTCCGTTTATGAGCGTTCGAATCTTACTTTGCTGACTTGGATTTTGGCGAGCTGCTGGGGCTTTAATTCGCCTTTCTCTTGAAATTCTGCTGCGTGCAGCAAGTAAAGCTGTTTCCGACTCAACTGTGATCTGAACAACTCGATAACATCGCAGAGTTAGTAACTCTTGTTTATAATTCTGCATGTGATTGTTCGACATACTTAAATCTGCTTTTTATTGTATTCATCATGCAACATGTTAACATCAATCGATAGGTGGCCATCAAATAAAACCGCCTCAAAAGTAATAATTACAAACCCTTACTATTCCATGGCTTATGTTGAGCGTCAAAGTGATGCTTATTATGCTGAGTTAACTTAGTACAGTCGTAATCCGGCATGTGGCATGGGTTGGGCCGCACGGTAACGCATCACATCGAAATATTGGACATTACGCAATTTAACATCCATCCCAGAACAATTATTACTCTTTGCATGGTACATCGCTTCCTTTGTCGGTGACTTCACCATCTTGAATAATATTTTCCGCCAGACTTGTGGGGAGGCTGATTTTGATCGAAATGATGCCCGGGATTTGTATTTCTCAGTGTTCTGGGTGTCGGCTGGACTAGTCGCCTGAGGATGACGCAGCACTAGCAGGAGATTCCGCAGTAGAATGCCTTGTAAAATCTTATTAGTGTTTGACTTTGCACGTAAACAATGACAAATAGAAAACCATTTCTGCCTCACTGCCTCTGGACATTTCGATAAAAATACAAACACACTTTATTTCCGTTAGAGGTCGGCAGTTGCGTCTCCATTGATTGGAGCTAAATCAAACACGACAAGACGTGAGCCTACAGAGCATGCTACTATATTATGTTGAATTTGGAGCCACTGTTTCGAGCTCTCAAAATTAACACAAAAAACAATCGCAACCTCCTTTGCCACATTTCCAGCGCATTGCGCATGCCATAGAACAAGTAACACAATGTAGCCTCGAACTATCAGACGGGGACAGAGCGAGGTCTATCGCTTGTACTAGGTGCAGTCACCAATACGTGCCAGCACCTGTACCGATGGAAGCCTCGGCGAGGCGATCCAGACGTATTGGAACGCACCGGATATCCCCATCATGTGGTCTTCCACCATTGACTGGCCAACCCATAACAAACTGAATTTCAGTCTGCCGCAGGGATAAGGACCCGATATGTATTTAGATGAGGGTGCAGATTCAGAAAGGAAGCGTTTGCATGCAGAGGATATCTTCAGGGGCTGGAAATCCTGAAACCAAACCGCAGCTAGCTATTGCAGCAGCTAGCTTCCTTTCCATTAGAATGTTTATTTGGAAACCTCCATCATAATTGTGTCTCCGTCCTCCCCTGACCAGACATCGGGTCATTATCTCTAGAGCAGACTGGAATTCGGTTTGTTTTAGCCTGGTCAGCTAGTGATGGAGGATCACACCAACTCGCCAACCAGGTACCACGACAGACATTGAACATTGAAATTATGAAATGCGACAGGATATACGTATGCAAACTTCAAACCGATCCGGTTTGCCTGATATGTAATTTAACCGCAGGGCCATCGATGGCCCCCTAAGGTTTCCGGGATAGCAGAAAAAGACGAGGCGCAGCACCGCGGTTGAGGGCTCTACCCTCACTGCATCATTTCCCATCATCCCTGAAATTTTTACCCCGGGTCACCCAAGGTCAGGTCACCAGATGAGGTCAACCAAGGTCACCTCACTTCACCTTTAGAGCTCTGTAAGAGCTACATTTCAAAGTCGATCAATTTGAAACTTCCTAAACTTCATGACCCTCCAGGGTCTACAAGGTGATATCCGGGATTTTTCGATTTCGTGCCCTGAGGTCAGGTCACGAGGCGACCTCTCCCATTGGAAAAGCATGGGGAAAAGCTATTTCATGATATAAAAGCCACAAAAATGATTGCAAATACTCAGACTGCTCAGAACAACGTTTTTGGACACCCTTTCACGGATCCCAGGGGTCATATTTGCCCTTGACTTTTCCAAGGTCATCCAAGGTCACCGGAGGTCAAAAACAGTATTTTGACCATAACTTTGACCTAATTGAGCTAGAGCGGTGAAACAAACACCATCGTGTTTGTCTTGTCACTGGCTTTCATTTGATATACGGCAAGGTCACTTTTGACCTTTCGTGACCTCAGGTCATATTAGGTCACGAGGTGACCTCTGGCGGTCAAACCACTGGCGGGAGGTCTTTACGTTCCACATAGCGGAAAAAGTACTGGCAATTTGCTATCAAATGTACTTTACCAGGCCTCAATAGCTCTAATGACATAAGAGTTATGCCCAGTTTGCTTAATCATTGCATATTTGAGTGAAAATAGCCGATCTTGACCTAACTTGACCTCTGGAGGTCAAACCATTGACCTGAGCACTAAAACATGCGAAGTAATTTCTTACTGAATTCACGCGAGCTTTCTATTGCACTTTGCAGATTTGCGCTAACGCCCATATTTTCGAATTAGAGGGGGCCATCGATGGCCCCGGTGGGGCGAAGGTGGCGCCGGACCCCCGGTGGGGCGCGGGTTAAAAGCTCCCAGCAAAGCACAAACCTTACAAGGTGATAACCACGATTAAGTACAACACACAACGCAGCCTCGCTCCTTCATTTTGATTCAGAGGCTATGCATCCGAACATCAAAGACAAATCCCAGAGGCATTTGATTGACCCGCGCCCCGGTGGGCCTCCGAGCCACCTTCGTTCTGGTGCCCCGCTCCCCCCGCCTTCGAACTTGGCCCCTATATGCAGGATAGCGAAAAAAACGAAAGTGGTAGATAGCTCGTACAAGTTGGTGAATAAACTATATTAGTTTTTTTGTATCAAGTCAATATTGAGGTCATGGCAGGTCGAAGACAGTGGGATTTTGAGTAGAGTTCGCTGGCTCTAGCGTTTGGCAGAGTTGAGTAAGAATCATTTGTCAGGCACCATTCGCTTCCTCTCGTCACGGCAAATCGAATGACGTATAATATGACCATACTAGGTAAAAAATGAGCTGATCTCAGGTCAGGTCAAGGTCACTTTTTGACTTCACCTAGCATAGTCACTATGCATATTAACACGCACATTGACGGGGGTCTGAGCTACCTTCGGATTGACGAGGGGCGGGTACCCGCCCCCTAAGATCTCGAGAACCACGGTAGATAGCAAAAAACGGTAAACGACGTTGGGTAGCCCATCCGCTTCTCCATCGAAAATATTTGAACCATTTTTTTGTCAGGTCACATTTAAGGTCACCAGAGGTCAAAACATGCCGTCATAGGGATAACATGTAAATTACGTTTTTCGGCCATTACATCAGAACAAGTAAAGATAGAGCAAAACGACTTGAACCCCATGAATCCTCGCAGCAAGCCGAATCGAATGATATATGATTTGACCTTGCTAGTCAAATCAAGGATTTGATCAAAACGACTTGAACCCCATGAATCCTCGCAGCAAGCCGAATCGAATGATATATGATTTGACCTTGCTAGGTCAAATCAAGGATTTGACCTGACCTGAGTTCAGGTCAGGGTCAAATTATATAAAATGCATATCATTAGAACCGCAAAGCCAAGGCGAGTCTAATGAAGCTAAAATAAACGCCCTATCACCACCCGTTACTGAGTTATTCTGTAAAAACCATATTTCCCATGCATTACCAATGGAGAGGTCATGCTTCGTACCTGACCTTAGGTCATCGTTATAAAAATACCGGAACATATTTTAGAGAACTCGGTGGGCCTATTATGTGATATGAGTTTCAATTGGATAAGTTCACCCTGCTCCAACTTATGCTATCTTAAACTTTTTTTGAGGTCGGGTCACTTGACCTGTACTGGTGACCTGACCTGAGATGATCTATCCTTAAAATTTTCACAGAAGCTGCAAAGATGATGAGGGAAAAGGTAAACCAAGTACGGTGGCGCTGCGCGCCGCCGTTTTTCTGCTGTCTCCGGAAAACCCGAGGGGGGGCGGGTACCCGCCCCCGTCAATGCGCGTGTTAATGGACTCGCAATAGCAGTCTGAACGCAATTTTATCAAAATAAAAGATGTATCATCCTTTCATGCAAAGTTATTGAACTAAGTCTGACAACTGCTTAAATAGCCCCCCGATGACCTCTCTCAGAGGTTACAGGTAAAAAATGCAACATGAATCTGGAAAGGGGCCCAGGATACTACGATCTGGAGCATATTAAGGTATTCCCAGCTGTATGTACACACATGAAGCCCAATTTCTGTTTTCCCCATGTATTTCCAAAGGAGAGGTCATGGTTCGTACTTGACCTTAGGTCATCGATATGAAAATCTCAAAATATACGTTGTGACACTTGGTGAGCACATTATGTGGTATAAGTTTCAATCCGATGGATTCACCCATTTCTTACTTATGCCACCTTTAACATTTTTTGAGGTGAGGTCACTTGACCTGTACTGGTGACCTAACCTGAGATGACCGAACCTGATAATTTTGAGGAGAGTTGCGTAATTGATCAAGGATAAGGTGTGCCAAGTACGACGACGCTCCACGCCGCCGTATTTCGTGCCGACGGAAAAACCCGAGAGGGGTTTTCAAACACCCCCATCGGGGCGAGGGTTAACCCTTGCCCCGGTGGAGGGTACGAGCCACCTTCACCCTGGTGGGGTGGGGTAGGGGTTATTAAGATCCGACCCACGAACTAAAAAAATAAGAGTGCCAGAAAAAAGCGTAAAACGGCAATTAAAAGCCCTTCAAAAATGATATCAAAAGTACTGGTCATTTGTCTCGTCAGGTCAATATTAAGGTTACCAGACGTCAAAATAGGTCAAAATCGCTAAAATTAGGTGTACCAAGAAAACCTTATATAGCTCAGAAGCTATGATAGCTAGAAATATTTTTTTGAACACCATTCGAAAGCCCTTCAGTTGCTCTTTGCATTAAAGTGCTAATTATTTTCGGGTCAGGTCAAAGCCTAGGGAGCTGCAGGTCGCTGAACATTGGGAATGTTCTTGGGAATGCCCATAGCCATCCAAGCATAAGGGCGTCTACTTCTTCGCTAATAAATTTCAAACTAAGCAATATACAGCCATAGTTGATGTACAATTGCAATCCTCATGTCAATACAAATCGAACGATATATGATATTGCTATGTCAGGCCCAATTTAAAATTTGACCTAACCCAGGTCAACGCTTTGACCCAACTTGACCTGGTATAGCCATGATGTATGTACATCATTTGGCTTTCAGTGACCATACAAACACTTTGGTGCCAAAATAAAAGTTATATCTTTGTTTATTCAAAGTGTACAGAGTAAACTACCGAAAAAATGTTTATTTGACCTAAGGTGACCTTTTAAAGGTCACAGGTCAAATTTGTTATACAAACTTAAGAAATGAACCAAGAGCACATCGTAACCGATGTTTGAAGTTGATTCCATCCATACTTACTGAGAAAAGCTCAATGTGTGATTTTCCTCATGCATTTGCATTGGGGTGGTCATGCTCTGTACATGACCTTAGGTCACCGATATAAAAATCCTGGTACATATGTTGCAGCTCATGGTGGGCCCAATATGTGTTATGAGTTTCAACTTGACTGATTAATCCTCCTTTTAGTTATGCAGTAAAAATATTTTTTAGATGATGAGGTCACTTCATCTGGCCTAATGACCTGACCTGCTATGACCTTGAGCTAAAATGTTCAGGGAAGATGTCAAGATAATGAAAAAAACAGCTACACCAAGTTTGGTGGAGCTGAGCGCCGCCATTTTTCGGTCACTTCGGAAAAACCCGAGGGGTTCTAAAAGCCCACCCACCCGGGCGAAGGTTAAACCCTCTTGGGTTTTTGCGGCAGCACAAACAAAAACGGCGGTGCGAAACGACGCCGCGCCTGGCACACCTTATCCTTGATTAATTCCACAACTTTCCCCAAAGTTATAAGGGTCATCTCAGGTTAGATCACCAGTGCAGGTCAAGTGACCTCACCTCCAAAAAATGTTTAACGTGGCATAAGTAAAAAATGAGTGAATCTATCGGATTGAAACGTATGCCACATAATGGGCCTACCGAGTGCTACAACATATGTTCTGGGACTTTTCATATCGATGACCTAGGGTCAGGTACGGATCATGACCTCTCCATTGGAAATGCATGGGAAAAACAGGAAATGAACTTTATTTGTGTAGATATACAGCTGAAAATACCTTTGTATTCTGCAAATCGCAGTATCCTGGGCTCTTTTCCAGGTTTATGTTGCAATGTTTCACCTGTGCCCTCTGAGAGGTCATCTGAGGCTATTTAAGCAGTTTTCAGACTTGGGTCAATAACCTTACAGGAAATGTTCATACAGCTTATATGTTAATACAATTACGTTTGAATTGCTTTTGCAAGTCGATTGATATGCATAGTGACTATGCTAGGGTAAAAGGTGTGACCTTGAACTGACCTGAGGTCAGCTCATTTTTGTGGTTTGACCTAGCATAGTCATATTATGCATCATTTGATTTGCCGTGACGAGAGGAAGCGAACGGTGCCTAAAAAGTGGTTTTGACTCAGCCCTGTCAGACGCTAGAGCCCAAAAACACTACCCCAGCATGCAAACGTCTTTGACCTATTATGTCCTTAATATCGATCATTCACAACGCTGCGGATATATCCTTATATATCTCAAAGTGACTTAATTTTTTCTCTTTATTAGTATATGTTCCAACCATGATTTCCTATGAATACATCACGACAAAGGATATTTGCATCCAATTCGAGCTCGTCTTGAGCTTTATCAGCCGTGTTGGTTAGTGTATTTGAAAACAATATATTTTACCCAGCGTCAATAATATTTTCTATACGTATTTAACCAAGACAATGCAGGTTCTGCTTGTCGCATCGAAACCTCACTAAAGTAATCTATGAAGTTGTCACGGAACGTCCGAGCCCACCATCTGAAGGAGCAATTCCTACAATGACGGGTTAATTTGGAAGCCAAAGTTTAACGTCTCACAAAGCACAGGGACGGCCACTCCACTCAGGTTACTCTCTCACAGTCGGTTGCCTGGCAACCTACGTCAGGTAAACGGCGTAGTAGAGTAGTAGCGCAGGTGCGTCTCAGGGAGTCAATCTCAAGCTTTCAATGTTGCACTGCCACTGCACTGTTTTCTGGGCCTAACAGTTTTGGAGCCTAACGCTCTAACAACTGAGCTAAAAAAACCTATCCGGAACTCAGCACGCGATTTTACGAGAGTCTGAGCCACTTTAGTTTTGAAGAGGTGAGAGGGACATAAGATCTTTAGAACCACGATATATATATATATATATATATATATATATATATATATATATATATATATATGTGTTATATATAAACGGTAAACGGCGTTGGATAGCCCATGCAAACCTCTATCACAAATATTGGACAACTTGTTGTCAGGTCACATTTAAGGTGACTAGAAGTCAAGGCATCTCACCATAAGGATAACATGGAAATGAAGGTTTTTTATTTAAGATACTAGACATAGAACACAAAAATATAGACAGCTGTAATTCACGCCGTTAGTCAAATGGAAGGATGTATAATATCACCTTGCTAGATAAGATTTAGGATTATACCATCCCTTGAGTCAGGATGGTCAAATTAGGCTTACAATGTACACACTTTAAACTAGAAGTATAATACAAACTCAATGGCGTTAAAAATGATTTACCGCCATCCATTACGGAGTTTATCAGTTTCAACCATTAACCCCATGTATTTCCAATCGAGGGTCATGACCTGTACCTGACCTCAGGGCATCGATATAACAAATTATGAACAATATGTTGTAGCACCCAGCAGGCACATTATTCGATATGAATTACAAATGATCCGGAGATGAACCCTGTCCTCACTTATACTGTTTTTAACGTTTTTAGCGGTGAGGTCATTTAACCTTTACTGGTGACGTGGCCTTAGATGGCATGAACCAAAAAGCTTTGACAAAAATTGTACAAATAATCAGGTAAAATGAATCTCAAGTACGGTGCCGCTACGCGCCGCCGTTTTCATGTGATCTCCGAAAAAAACCTGAAGAGGTGGGCACCTACCGCACCGCCAATGAGCGTGCTAATGATAAATTGCGTTTGTTAAGTTTTTCATACATGTTCTGACTGGTTATCGATGTTCGAAAAAATTGCTAGTTCTTTGGAAACACTCATTGGAAATCTGTTATGCCTTCTGGAGACTGTTTGGTGGAAAACAAGAAGAAAATGACCAGATCAGGAATCCACCTTTGTATTTACATCCAAAATTACCGAAACTTCCAACCAATTCACCAACATGTGAATGCACATTGGAATATCTGAACCATCACTCAGTGGAAAAGTCTTTTAGATGGTACTTTATATGTTATTCAATACTGTTTTCACTGCCATTTTTGTTGCTAATAACATTATCAATTTGCAGGTCCGTTCATCGTGGTTTGGAAGAAGGGTCCTCGGGTGGTCAGTGCCCGGGATGATATCGTGGCGAGAGACCAGCGATTCAGTCTGGAGGACGGTTACAACCTGAGGATCACCGGCGTCAGACCTGCCGACCAGGCGTCCTACACGTGCTCTCTCGACACCGAGCCCCTCACCGAGCTCACACATCAGCTGGTGGTTCTCTGTGAGTGCTGCTACACCTGCTGCTGTCTCGTGACCACTGGTGCTTGTTTCCGGCTTGGGGAGCTAATGAAAGAAACAAATGCGATATTGGTAGCATGATTTGACGATTGAAGATTGGACGGATGATACGTTTTCATGGCCAATGCTAGTTCTAAGAAAGTATTATAGAGTAGGGCTTAGAAAATAAGCTATTGTGGCATAACCGAACCAAACATGGCCTGATCTCGATTTGCTGAGGCGGCCTGCGGCGTACCTTCCCTGCGGGGAAAGTTTCACCTTCGTCTGCCGCGGCTTTTCCGCGACCTCTCAGGGCTCAACTACGTCCGTTTCAATCACGGAATACCGCGGCTCTGCCGCGGACCGTTCCCTGTCCGACCCATATTTACACCAACAAATCCGCAATCAAGGGCTGGCGTATGTCCAAATACCGTTGAGACGGCAGTAAATATTTATAAGGGGAAGTTTGTAAGATACATAACACCGGAGTCATTTAACTGGGATCGCAGGTTTCATCCTGTTGTTTAGGCCCGCTGCATCACTATGCAATACTACAAACTAGACCATGAACCTTATGAACTATCAGTTATGTCTAGCAAGAAGACTATCGATTTAATAGACACACTCATGTACTGCGCTTCATAGAGTACGAATGAAGCCTCACGTGTAACACAGCACCAAGTCAGAGTCAATAGCAAGAATCAGTGATGATCCTCCCTTCACAGCACCTCCAAGCCGCCGACGGCACCGCTGGCCTAGATTCTCAGCTTAGATCTCATGTGTCATACGGTGATCTTATCTCAGATCTCATTTCATACGGTGTAAATCTTTGAACTTCAACTACCAGTAGTTTTGTTGTTCAGTGCTGTCTTGGTGAAGTTGCGATGCACCTGGAATTTCTCCACACCCTTCAGGATTTTTTTCCTGAGATGGTCTTCCTGGTAGGACTCTTGCTGTACTTTGTAATGGTGCCGCAGCACCTCTCGGCCAGGTGGTTGGCCACCCTGAAATTCCGCACAAACTCCTATGTTTCCTTGTATATTTCTGATCTTCGCCCCACAGTTCGGAACCCCCCCCCAGCCACTTGTGATCGACTTTGAAGAGAGTGAAGAGCATGAATGAGTGAGAGCCGCACAGGTCGGTCAGTTTGGCCATGGAGGCGAGGTCCATGGAGCTGGGCTTCTCGAGGGAGTGCTGCAGAGCGGGTTGAGGGCGAGGATGCTGCTTGGCCTGGCGGTGTACCAGTTGTGCCTGCCCGACACTTGTCCTGAGCACTACTCCCCCGAGAAGCCCAGCTTTAAATAGCTCACCTACCAGACCGAACTGTCCGACCTGTCCGATTCCAAATCCTTTCTAAGTGACTGGCGAGGGATTCCGAACTCTGGGGTGATAACCATTAGTACAAGGAAACTGAAGAGTTTGTGTGGAATGCAAAAGTGACAAACGACATGCGAGAGGTGCTGCTGCACCATCATAAAATACGGCCAAATTCTTACCAGGAAAGACAGGCTCAGAAGAAAAAAACTGCTGCAGGGTATGGAGATGTTCTGTAACGTATATGTCAGCCTCACCAAAAAGACACTGACCAATAAAAACCACTGGTAGTTGAAGTTCAAAGATTTGCACCGTATTAAACATTTGAGATATAAACGGGAAATCTAAGCCGGCGGTCCTGGTGGCGTCGGTGGCTCGGAGGTATTGTTAAAGGAGAATCATCAATGTTTCTTGTGAATGACTGTGACTTGGTACTGTGTTACACGTGAAGCTTCTTGTAGCATTTGTAATCAATAAAGCGCAATACATGAGGCGTATGTATAAAAGCACTAGTCTTTTTGATAGATATATTTGGTAGTTTATAGGTTTCATGGTCTAGTTTAGGGTATAAGTGCGATATACGGGAGGTGTTCACTCCCGCTGCGTATGGTCAGTTTTTGAGTTCCGAAGAAAACAAAACAGGCAAAATGATAGGAATCTGGTGAACTATTTTGCAAACCTGGGGGTGCAGAAAAATGGGCAGCCCTAAGGGCACCTGTTCCTCTTTGCCCCCCTGGATCCGCCTATGGCATTACCAACGTGTAAGGACATTGTTATGACATAACTATAAAGTTTTCGAAATCTGGATTCGAAAATTGATATTTTTCGTGTGTTTATTCAAACCATTTTGCCATTAGTTTTCAATTGAAGAAAAAATCATCGCTCTATCGTCATAGGTTTTCAATGAAATGTGGTTATCACCAATACACAATTATGATATTTAGGTACTGACAACACCAAACGGCCATTTGTCATAAGCCCAAACCATCCGATAGAAAGCCTTTATTTGAAGCAAAAATAATCGTTTTATCGCAATTGGTTTTTTAGCTAAAGGTCCCACCCCTTTTTTCTGGGCTCCTGCATCACTGTGTATTTGTACGATATAGGAGCTACGTTCAACTCCGCTGCGCATGATCAGTTTTCGGGTCTCGAGGAAACAAAAACCAGTTCTGAGTAGCATTTAGCCCAAATAATGGGATTCTGGTGGACTTTTTTGAAAACTTGGGGGTGCCAGTAAAATGGGCAGCCCTAGGGACACCCTCTCCCGCACTGGCCGCTCGCAGTTCGGCGTTGACCTGTACTCGGGGACCGGCGCCAAAAAACTGTTTGGCATACGCGTGATATGAAGAAAATGGTCCTTCGGACTGCTGCAGAAACGGGGTGCTGTACCTCTCTCAACACTGATACAAAAAAGCAAATGAAAGTCGACAACACACGTTTTGTCACTGATTATTTTGAAACATAACTTGCTTGACACACATACGTGACTATTCTTTTATCACGGACTGTACCATATTCCAACTGTACACTCGAATCTTTCGTCCATGTTGCATGGTTTTACAGTAAGCCTCATCATTCCGTGTGAAAACAGTACATATATATCTTCTTGTCCAGTTTTGCCTTCACGAGCTTCTGAAATAAGCCTAACCGATAGGGGGAGAGATTCTCCCTGACAAAGAGCGTCGGTGCCTTCGCAGCGCTGTCCGTCGGCTTCGGCGGCTGTGACCGGAACCTGCCTTCGTAGAGCTGGTCTCGGGGGGAGTGTCGAGCTGCGCTCTTGAATTTGACGAGGATGGCGTTTCCTTTTCCCAGCCTGTAGGCTTCATCTATGTCATCCTTGGTCACAGGCGTTGCCGGCTGGCAGCTCCGGAGAAGCGAAACGATAGTGTCTTTGGTATCTTTTGTCAAGAGCTCTACAGGCTTTGGTGGGATGGCTGTTCCGGAAAAGATCAAGTCTTTTCTCTTGGCTTCACTCTGCAGCTCATCCACCTCTGCTTCTAAGTCCGAGATACGATCGTCACTGGTGTTGACGTCTCGCTGTAGCTGGTCTATATCCATGTCTCGCGCCGCTAAGTGGTCTTCAATTTCTTTCAGGCGCCCATTCAGTTGGCTGATCTCGTTGCGCAACGTGCTAAACTCGGCAGGCATAGTTCTCTTGAACCTGTCGACCATCTGTTGCATGTTGGCACTCAGCACCGCCTCTGTGAGCGGCTGGGATGATGGCTCTGGTTCAGAGGCGTCCGACGACGCTACCGATGCCGGCGAGGAATCGCGTGAAGTCCTGCGTCTTTTAGAGGGACTGCTAGCAGGAGTACTTTGATGTCTATCCAGTCGCTCTATCATGTCCCTCACCGAGGGCTGCTAACTCCCCGCTCTCACCGCGCTTACTCCGCCCCTACCGCTCTCTGCAGCCCCACGACCAGAGCCGGGCGGCTAGGGCCGGTCGGACAAAGCCGGCCGGACCGTGCCCGCCTGGGGACGAGCGGGGGCGGCGGCGCTGGTGCGCCCCACCTCCGTATTTTGACTTGCCGTTTTTCATTTTCACAGCGTCAAGGCCACACAGTGATACACATCTTAGAACAGGGCTCAAGGCTTTACACAGCCATCAATGTTCCGAGGAGAAGTAAAACATATTCCTCTTTTAAACGAGAAAACTAAGGCTTGAGCTGTCCACTGTCCACCCAATGTCCATTCCACATCAATCAACTGACCTCCATTTCCCTCGATGAATATACGAAATTCACTGATGATCCACAGTCGAGCAGTACTCAAAAACTCAGTCCAAGGCCTGTAGTGCGCTGTCATTGCGCGAGTGGTGACCCCTGACGGGGCGGGACCGCAGCAGCCGCCCGGGTCGGCGCACCGGGGTCAACTGCACACGGCCTGGAATTGGCACTGGCGATACAACACAGTTGGAATACAAGCCTAAAAACCTGAGTGCTCATTTTTATCTTTCACTTGTTGCATCTTGGCGTATTTCCAGTGGTGTGTATTTTGGTATATGATTGAGGGTGCCTATATTTGGGACAATGTCAACAACCACCATGTTGAAAAGGATAGTATCATGTAGTGTTGTTTTATCCTTTTGACAGACCTGTCAGCCCGGTACAAAAAAATTATGAATATCTAAAGTAAAAAAGGAACTTTAAATGATATTTCAATGACACTCGAAAATTTCAGTGGGGTGCACAGACACCCCTCCAAAGAGACATACATGCACAGCCCTGCGCCTTTCACTGATATTTTTGAAGTGGAAAATAGTTTTACTGACGAGATGGGGTCTGGCAATTTCTGAAGATTTCTGACGAAGGGGGAGGGAACGGGTTCAGCCATCTTCTGACGACTGCTGACGGAGGGGTAGAAGGGTTCCGAGTAACCCCGATTTTGGCTGGCATTATATGTGAACGGCCCCTTGAAGTTGAATTAGTTGAGTTGAATTATAATAATTTTTAGGCACCATTCGCTTTCTCTCGTCACGGTAAATCGAATGATGTCTAATATGACTATACGAGGTCACCCCCGCCACACCGGGAGTCCAGCGCCACCTTCGCCCCACCGGGGGCATCGATGACCCCCTCTAACTCCAAAAATATGAGGCTTAGCGTAAAACTGTAAAGTGCATTAGAAAGCTCGTGTGACCTCAGTACGAAATTAATATTTATGTTTAAGCGCTCAGGTCAGTGGCTATTTCTACTAAAACATGCAGTGCTTAAAATGAATGTGGCACCTTTGTCGAATCCCGGAATGTAGTGAAATTAGGCGTACTTTTAGCCAAAAATAATGAAACCACTCATGATTTCTCTGAAAATTTTCAATAAGCTCAATATTTGTTTTTAAAAATATTCCCCTTGGAAAATACATGAATATCTGCCTGTGGATGATGTCCTGATCTGGTAACCACTACCAATCTTGAAATGCTTCAAGGGCTTCGATTGGCTGATGCTCATCGTGACGTCAGCATATGTCGTCACACCAGCAGCTCACAACAATTCCCGCCCGGCGAGGGGTTGATGAGAGGTTGGTGTCAGGTAGGTTTTAGCTTTTTTCTACGGAAATATCGAGTTCCAAGACAAATTATATATGGAGTACTGGGTTTTCCGACTTCCTTTACAACTTGGCTATCTCAGTTAAAATCACGTTATGAAGGTGCCACATTCCCTTTAAGCAAACTGGGCATAGCTTTCATTCCGTTAGAGCTATTGCAATCTGGTAAAGCAAATTTGATATGAAAATGCCAGACCTTTTTCCGTTATGTTAAGACATAATGACCTCCCGCCAGTGGTTTGACCTCCAGAGGTCACCTGATGACCTAAGATGACCTGAGATTACGAAAGGTCAGAAAGTGATCTTGCCGTATATGCAATGAAAGCTAGTAACGAAACATACACAATGACGTTTATTTCAGCGCTCTAACTTTATTAGGTCAAAGTTATCGTCAAAATACTGTGCTTGACCCCTGGTGGCCTATGATGAACATAGATAGGTTGAAGGCAATAATCCCCTTGAGATCCGTAAAAGGGTGTCCAAGAACGCTTTTCTGAGCAATCTGGGCATTTTCAATCATTTTTGTGACTTTTAGATCATAAGACAGTTTTCCCCATTCTTTTTAATGGGATAGTTCACCTCGTGACCTGAGCTCAGGTCAGGAAATCGAAAAAATCTCGGATATAAGTTTTGTAGACCGTGGAGAGGTCATGAGGCGTAGGAAATTTCAAATCGACCGGCTGAGAAATGTAGCTATGGTACAGCTCAAAATTTAAAGTGAGGTGACCTTGGTTGACGTCGCCTTGGGACCTGACCTTGTCTGACCCGGAGTAAAAAATTGCAGGGAAGGTCGGAAAATTATGGGGCGGGAGAAAGAGTCCTTCACCGCGGTGCTGCGCCTTGGTGTTTATCTGCTATCTTGAAAAAACCTTAGGCGGAGGCCATCGATGTGGGTTTTCTTTCCGCAGAATAGAATGATGGAGAGAGCTTAAAAGGGCCCTCACTGAAGTGCAGTTCCATGGGGGGAAGGGCCACAGAGCATAGTGCGGGCGTGCTCGAAGTGGCGCTCCGGGCCCTCAGGGCGCCCCAGCCACCTCTCCTTGGCTATGCCTTTGTAGCGGGCCAAGCTGACCACGGGGGACACTGCTGACGATAGAGAGCGCTGCGGAGAAAAATCGGTCCCACTTGTTTAGAGACTCCTCCTCAGGGACGTTGGAACCGGGGGGGCGGAGTGGGGGCAGTTGCCCCCTCCCCAACTTCTGAGACGTGGGGGTATTGCGCCCCCAACTTAAGAAAGGGTCCCTACGTATTGTATCTATAGAGGGTGAACTAAACTGGTGCAAAACAAAAGGTTGTACAAATCCAGTCGCCACTGGCTCCGTGCCTCATGGATTTACATCCCTAGTTGTGCTTCCGAGCAAACAAATTAGCATCTTTTAACACGCGCATTGACGGGGGTCTGAGCCACCTTCGCATTGACGGGGGCGGGTACCCGCCCCCCTAAGATCTCGAGAACCACGGTAGGTAGCGAAAAACGGTAAACGGTGTTGGGCTGCCCATCCACTTCTCCATCGAAAACATTTGAACCATTTTTTTGTCAGGTCACATTTAAGGTCACGAGAGGTCAAAACATGCCCGTCATAGGGATAACATGTAAATTCAGTTTTTCGGCCATTAAATCTGAACAAGTAAAGATAGAGCAAAACGACTTGAACTATATGAATCCTCTTAGCAAGCCGAATCGAATGATATATAATTTGACCTTGCTAGGTCAAATCAAGGATTTGACCTGACCTGAGGTCAGGTCAGGGTCATATTATATAAAATGCATATCATTAGAACCGCAAAGCCCAGGTGAGTCTAATGCAGCTAAAATAAATGCTCTATCACCATCCGTTACTGATTTATTCCGTAAAAACCATTTTTCCCATGTATTTCCAATGGAGAGGTCATGCCTCGTACCTGACCTTAGGTCATCGATATCAAAAATACCGGAACATATTTTAGAGAACTCGGTGGGGCCATTATGTGATATGAGTTTCAATCGTATAAGTTCACCCTGCTCCGACTTATGCTATCTTAAACTTTTTTTGAGGTCGGGTCACTTGACCTGTAATGGTGACCTGACCTGAGATGACCTAACCTTAAAATTTTTACAGAAGGTGTAAAAATGATGAGGGAAAAGGTATACCAAGTACGGCGGCGCTACGCGCCGCCGTTTTTCTGCTATCTCCGAAAAACCCGAGGGGGCGGGTACCCGCCCCCCGTCAATGCGCGTGTTAAACTCATCGAAGGTGGGCCGAGGGCTAAAAAAATCACCTGACTTTAGGTCAGGTCAAGATCACTTTTCAACCTAGCATAATCAATATGCAAATTGACTGACTGTCAATAGCAATCCAAACGTAATGGTATCAAAATAAAATTTGCATTATCATCTCCTGCAAAGTTATTGACCCAAGTCTCAAGACTGATTAAGTAGCCCCAGGTGAACTCTCAGAGGTCACAGGTCAAACATTGCAACGTAACCCTAGAAAGGGGCCTAGGATAATACGATTTAGAGAATGCAAAAGTTTCTGAGCTGTATCTACCCAAATACAGCTCAATTCATGTTTCCCCATGTATTTCCAATGGATAGGTTATGATCCGAACCTGACTAGGTCATTGATATGAAAAAATCTGGAATATATTTGTAGCACATTTGGGGTCCCATTATGTGGTGCAAGTTTCAATCTGATAGATTTACCCATTTCTTACTTATCTCACGTTTAATTTTTTTGGAGGTGAGGTCACTTTACCTGCACTTGTGACCTGACCTGAGATGAACCAACCTTAACCCTTGCCCCGGTGGCGGGTACGAGCCACCTTCGCCCTGGTGGGGGGGGCTAAAAAGACCCCCCACGATCTCAAAAACTAAGAGAGCTAGAAAAAAGCGCAAAACGGCAATCGAAAGCTCTTCGAAAATGATATCGAAAATACTTCGGTCATTTTTCTTGTCAGGTCAATATCAAGGTCACCAGAGGTCAAAATAGGTCAAAATCGCTAATATGAGGTGTACTAAGAAAACCTCCTATATCTCAGAAACTATGATAGCTAGAAACATTTTTCTAACACCCTTCGAAAGCTCTTGAGATGTGCTTTCATTACAGTGGCATTCATTTTCGTGTCAGGTCAAAGCCTAGGGAGCTACAGGTCACTAGATATTGGGCATATTCTTGGGAATGTCCATAGCCACCCATGCATAAGGGCGTTTACTTTTTCGCTAATAGCTTCCAAACCAAACAAGATACAGCCATAGTTTATGCACCATTGCAATCCTCTTGTCAATACGAATCGAATGATATATGATATTGCTATGCCAGGTCAAATTTAAGAATTTGACCTGACCCAGGTCAACGGTCTGACCCAACTTGACCTGATATAGTCATGATGTATATCATTTGACTTCCAGTGACTATACAAACACTTCGGTGACAAAATAAAAGCTCTATCTTATTTTATTCAAAATTTATAGGGAAAAACACCAAAAATGCTTATTTGACCTAAGGTGACCTTTTAAAGGTCACAAGTCAAAATTTTGGTATCAGCTTCAGAAATGAGCTAAGAGCAAGTCGCAACCGATGTTTGAAGTTGATTCCATCCATACTTACTGAGAAAAGCTCATTTCGTGATTTTCCCCATGCATTGTCAATGGGGAGGTCATGCTCTGCACATGACCTTAGGTCACCAATATAAAAAATCCCGGAACAAATGTTGTAGCTCCTGGTGGGCCCAAGATGTGGTATGAGTTTCAACTTGATCGATTAACCCTTCTTTTAGTTATGCCGTCCTAAGTATTTTTGAGGGTGAGGTCACTTCACCTGACCTGGTGACCTGACCTGATATGACCTTGAGCCAAAATTTTCAGGAAAGATGTAAAAATGATGAAGGAACAGCTAGACCAAGTTTGGCGGCGCTGCGCCGCCGGTTTTTGGTCACTTCGGTAAAACCCGAAGGGGGTCTAAAAGACCCCCCCACCCGGGCGAAGGTTAAAATGTTGGGAAAAGTTTGGAATTGATCAATAATAGGGTGTGTTAAGTACGGTAGTGCTTCGTGGCGCTGTTTTTCGTGCTGCTGAAAAACCGGAGGGAGGGCGTTCAAACACTCCCCCACAGGAGCGAGGGTTAAAACCTAAATCGGAAATGGTTAGATATTTACCTCATATCTATTGTCCGCTCCAGTGACCATAAGGCACTTCTTTACGGACAGAATAAGCTTAACATCCGCTCTCACGAATTACTGTTTGAGATACATAAATTCTTTGTAATCGCCCTATGATAATGTGCGATTATGATATACAATATATGTGGGCAAGGCTTAGGATTACTAAAGTTGCTGCAATCAGGCCGTAGACATTAGCGCAAGGACAATAACAATAAAGACTATGTTCTATACTCTTCCAAGAATCTATGACTGCTCCGCTTTTACTATAGATCGCCCATGTTTCCACCGCATGACAGTATCATTCCGACGTGCCCACAGCGGACGGCAGTATTTCTATCAGCGGTTTACACTTCAGGCGCCAAATCCCATGCAATGCATGTTAAATGACGGGGCTGCACAGTGTGTCAGACGCTGCTCGTTTCGGTCATGATTACCAGTAAGAGGGTAGGCTGGCGCCGTAGTGAGCCGCACTAAAACCATCCTGGCCTTGATGGTTCATCACCGTACTGGAGTGGCTGCCAGCGCAGCGGGCCATATTTGGGATGTTCGCTCCCACTCTGCCTCCCCGCCAGCTCCTCTCTGTCGCTCGACCTCCCCAGAGCCTCGTAAAAGAGCGACACGCGCCCCGATGTACGTCGTTTGCTGCGGGTTTGGGCGGCAGTGTTGAGAGTTGGCTCCACCTGAAATGTACCTGGGACGGTGATGCTCAGAATATGCCTACTTTTATCGCTTTCCGTGCCATGCTTTTCGAAGATGTACGCAGGCACGCGTGCATGTAGCCGACATATTCGATGGAGATTAGCAAACGTAAGATACTGCATGACAGCTGAGACATCGATATTAATAGTATAATGCCAAGACGTTAATCAGGGGCGGATGCAGGAAAGCAAAATAGAGGGCCAGATGCACATTGTTAATGTCTAAAAGGCATGTACATGTCTTCCTCGTCTATCCCTACTTTTCATGCTGCCCAATCCTTATCCACCCATGCCAAATCCGGGGAATTCTGGATGATCTTGTCCCATTGATCCGCCTATGGATGAACATGTCTCTATTGGGTCCTGACACAAAATGCATGCCCAAGATGATCCTCCCAATCCTTTGACTTAGTTTAATAAAACACATTTGCAAACATAGGTTAAGCCCCTAATTACAACACCTGAGCTCACAGGAAGTCACGTGTGACTTTTCTGTAAAAAAGCCTGATGGTTAAGCTCCGTAAAAATAGTATATCATTCCTTTTTGGGGGCTTTCATTTACTTTTATGCCTAAAAATAGATTTATATTATTTTTTATCGCTGTTTGCAGTAGTACTCACTTCTTCATCAATAACTTACATCGAATAAAAATAATCAGAGAAGTTTTATATTGTGCCATCCTGGAGATCATTTCCCAGTTTTTAGTGCTATGAATGTAGCTTTTATCTGGTTTGTCTTCATTGGAATGATGTATTCATTGGAATAAGCTGGTACACCATCCAAGGACTAGAGGCCCTTGAGCCTCAGATCATCAACAACATCGACGTTATTACAAATAATTGACCTTCGAATGAATATTGTCGTCAACTGTAGTGCAAATCCCGACCGAGATTTTTGATCCAGCCTCCAAGAGTCATCGAAACCATTACAGCTGAGCATGCATTTGATTGGCAAACAACTGTAAATAACAATTTGGTTCTCGAAACGGGACCCCCAACAATGACACGAATCGACACGTTTAACCCAAATGCTGCATCAAGCAGGACAAGACAACTGCACCTAGGACATATAAACATTCAGTCCATCATGTTCTCAGACAAGATCGACGCTACCCGACTGCTACTGCAGTTAGAGGATCTGCATTGCCTATGCTTATCCGAAACTTGGGTATCGAGCCCTGTCGCCGACATAATTTTCATCTTCCCCGGCTACCATGTAATTCGCTCTGATTGTCAGAAAGCCCGCAAAGGAAGAAGCACAGCCAGAGGGGGAGACTTGGCCATGCTGGTGAAGGACGGCATAACAGTCCACAAAACGAAACTGAGCTCGCCCACTGACAGTGCTCTGGAAACTCCGTGGAATGCCATCTCCGGCACCGGAGCCAGGGCACCAGTAATCGGCGCCGTTTATCGTTCGCCTGACTCACCATCATCTGTGCTCGAGGAGCTCAGAGAACAGCTCGAGCATGTGATTGGCAGGGACAGGCCCTGTTTGTGCTCGGTGACCCAAACATTGACTGGTTGGACGAAAACAAGGCAGGAGTTCGAACATACACGACTATGCTGCAAGATCTCGGACTAGCCCATCGTCCATCCATCGTCATCGTCAGTCAACAAGACCAGCGACAAAAAAATTAATCGATCATATTATCAGCGACCATACCAACCTCACAGAGCACGCAACTGTACCGCCTTGCAGCATCAACGACCATGATTTAACTAAACTGAAGGGACCTTTTCCACGGCCGAAACCTGAAGTGGCAAACAATGAGAACCACCAAGAACGCTAACTTTGATCAACTCTGCCTGGATTTTCTTCTTCCTCTTCAAACTGGAGCTCCGCATACAGCGCTAGCTTAACGGATGAGAGGTATAAAGCCTCCTTCACTATCTGGGATCAATACTTTGACACACACTGTCCGATGAAGAGACGGTAACCTTGCGACACCGGGATTATCCAAGGTTGACAAGTAACGATCCTATTACTCAATTCAAAGCTAAAAGAGACAAAGCAAGAAGAAAAGCCGCTCGACCCAAAATAGGCCGGTCTGGAACACCCGAGTTAGAGGCAGCATATATGGCGCTGAAACATAATTTGACAACCTCCTCAGAGAAGCCAAATCTCGGTTCTTAGACACAACCCGTTCGAGACATCGAAGGTACGCTGGGCCAAGATAACACGCTTCACTATCTACGACGGAAAACCGTGTAAGACCAGCAACACACTGGATCAGAAAACCGCAGACAAATTCAGCGAGTTCCTCTCCGGAGTGGGAAAACGAATCGCTGACAACTTAAAGGGAATGTGGCACCTTGGGTGAATCCTGGAATTTGGTGCAATTAGGCGTACTTTTAGCCAAAAACAACGAAACCACGCATGATTTCTCTAAAAAATGTTCAATAAGCTCAATATTTTGCTTTTAAAAATACTCCTCTAGGAAAATAAATAAATATCTGCCTGTGGATGATGTCATGATCGGGCAACCACTCCCAGTCTTGAAACGCTTCAAAGGCTTCGATTGGCTGATGCTCATCGTGACGTCAGCCTATGTCGTCACACCAGCAGCTCACAGCAATGGCTGCCCGGTGAGGGGGCTGATGAGGGGGCTGGTGTCAGGTAAGTTTTAGCTTTTTTCTACGGAAATATCGAGTTCCAAGACAAATGACATATGGAGGACCGGGTTTTCCGACTTGCTTTACAACTTGGCTATCTCAATTAAAATCACGTTATGAATGTGCCAACTTCCCTTTAACCGCCACACCTATCCATCCAATGTCACTGTGCTTACCACGCGTCGTCAGCGACTCCTTCAAAGTGCATACAGCTACTCTTCCCGAGCTGAGCCTCGCCCTGCGAAGCATGAGTTTTTCGAAGTCTGTGTGATCCGAGGGCGTGAGCATTAAGTTTTTTTGCAGATTTTTCG
The DNA here is from genome assembly GCA_034440635.1 of Lepas anatifera. NCBI lineage: Eukaryota > Metazoa > Arthropoda > Thecostraca > Lepadidae > Lepas > Lepas anatifera. The sequence continues at coordinate 805,035 of JAOTON010000484.1, read as the reverse complement.
AAGTCGTGGGTCCTCATCTGCTACACATCATCACCAGCACCCTGAGGACAGGATCTGTACCAGCATGGTAAAGGAGGTGATCATTGTAGCTATAGGTACACAAAAGTGTACATACCGTAGAACCGAGCAGTTTCCATCAGTGTGCTGAGTGTTGTCCGCAAACTCACGGAAAAAGTAGTCAGTAATCAACTGCTGAAGTACGTAACCGACAATCATATCATCTCCGACAATCAATACGCATATAGGCCTCTTCTTTCAAATGAGGACGCCACCATCTGCTCGTGTGACTTATCGAAGATGTTCGATTGCATAAACAGGACAACCCTCATCTTCAAGCTGCAGTGCTACGGCATATTCCCTCACTGGCTGGAGGGGTATTTTAAAAACCGTCAGCGGACAGCGAGAGGTGGAACTAACACCAGAGTAGTCCCGTTCGGCGTCTTTTAAGGAGGTATTCACAACCCTCTCCTCTACCTGCTCATGACAAACCGCCTGCAGTGCTATGAGTCGAGCTCATGCGAGCTTGTGTCTTATGCTGATGACACGCAGCTAGTGCACAGCGGTCACTCCACAGGCAGCGGGCCAGCGGAACTTCGTACCTGTATCGAATCCGACTCGGCAACGGTGGCTGCAGGGCACAAAACAATTGAATACAGATTAATCCTGAGAAGACAGAGTTTCTCGTGGTCGGAACACCGACCCTGACCCGAAAGTCGGTCAAACTTATAGTTGATTTTGAAGGCACTGCTTTTTCAAGCTCTAACAGTATCAAAATACTGGGAATGATCACTGAAAAACCTGATGTGGCATCATCAAACCACCAAAGTCATGCACAAATTTTTCAGTGTTAACATCGATCAACAAACTCCCGACATGTACTGCCAACACAAACAATAATAGTCCTCATCGAGGCGCTTGGGTTCTCAAATCTGATGTACTGCCTGCCCGCTTGGGCCCCCACAACGGATATCCGACGCAAACGTCTCGACAAAGCCATACAATATACTGTCGAGTTGTCACTGGAAAGCGCAACAGAAGCGTTTTTCTCGAGCAAAAATAGACCTCGGATGGATGAATTTCACCGGAATGATCAACTTCCGTGATTGCATCCGAATGCACAACATTGAACATAGAGATGAGTAACGCTCGGGGATGAGGTGGCTTAGTGTATAGCACCCTTGTTTTCTAGGCCACTGGTCTTGGGTTCAAGTCCCGGCGGAGCCTCTGATCCCCAAAATCTTTTCCAACAGGGTGAGAGCTGGCGACGCCGTATGACCCTGGCAGCTGGTGCGTCGCTAAACCTCAACAACAACAGTAGCGCTCAGTAAACTCATCAAACATCGCCATACAATCTCAACTTGCATCTTAAGAGTATCCGCTGATTGACGATCATTCAAGCGATCAATACCAGACCGTTTCACTTGGAGACGTTTCACAGAATGTTCCCACACAGGTGGAACGCAGTGCCGGCCCGCCTAGCAGAGCAGAACAGGTTGAAAACTTTCAAAAATGAATTTAAGCTCCACTAATTTAGCCTAAGTGAAAGAATAGCAAATGTCTTAGTGCGATTTTCATATACTCATCTTGCCCTATGTGATTTTTTAACACGGGCATTGACGGGGAGGGGGGTGGGTACCCGCCCCCCTCGGGTTTTTCGGAGACAGCAGAAAAACGGCGGCTTGTAGCGCCGCCGTACTTGGCATACCTTTTCCCTCATCATTTTTAAAACTTCTGTTAAAATTTTAAGGTTAGGTCATCTCAGGTCAGGTCACCAGTACAGGTCAAGTGACCCGACCTCAAAAAAGTTTAAGATAGCATAAGTCTGTGCAGGGTGAACTTATCCGATTGAAACTCATATCACATAATTGCCCCACCGAGTTCTCTAAACTATGTTCCGGTATTTTTATTATCGATGACCTAAGGTCAGGTACGAGGCATGACCTCTCCATTGGAAATACATGGGAAAAATGTTTTTTACGGAATAACTCAGTAACGGGTGGTGATAGGGCATTTATTTTAATTGCATTAGATTCGCCTTGTCTTTGCAGTTCTAGTGATATGTATTTATCTAATGTGGCCTTGACCTGACCTCAGGTCAGGTCAAATCCTTGATTTGACCTAGCAAAGCAAGATTATATATCATTGTAATCGACTTGCTGCGAGGATTCATATAGTTCAAGTCGTTTTGTTCTATCTTTACTTGTTCAGATGTAATGGCCGACAAACTTAACACCCAGGTTTGGAAGCAGAACAGGCAGCACCCGGTAGGCACCCGCATCATTTCACATCATCCCAAATTCCCCGGGTCACCCAAGGAGGTACCAGACAGGCAACCAAGGCACCACACCTTAGACCAGACACATTCAAATCGATCATTAAACCACACCGACCCCCAGGGTCACAAGGACCGGATTTTCATTCTGCCAGGTCAGGTCACGAGCGACCCTCCCATTGGAAAACAGGGAAACTTCAGATATAAAAGCCACAAAAATCAAAACCAACCCAGAACAACGTTTTGACACCCTCACGGATCCCAGGGCAATTGCCCTTACTTTCCAAGGATCCAACACCAGGGTCAAAACGATTTACAAAACTTACCAATACAGACGAAACAAACACCATCGTGTTGTCTGCACTGGCTTTCATTATATACGGCAACACTTTTACCTTCGACCCAGGTCATATTAGGTCACGAGGACCCCGGTCAAACCACTGGCGGGAGGTCTTACGTCCACAAGCAAAAAACGGCAATTCATCAAATGTATTACCAACCTCAATAGCTCAATGGCAAGGAGTTAACCCAGTTTGCTTAAGCATCATATTAAAAAACCATCTGACCAATACCCGAGGCAAACCATGACCTGAGCACAAAACAGCAAGTAATTCACGATCACGCGAGCTCATCGCACTGCAGATTGCGCAACGCCCATATTCGGAGTTAGAGGGGGCACAGCCCCGGTGGGAAGTGGCGCCGGACCCCGGTGGGGCGCGGGTTAATTTACATGTTATCCCTATGACGGCATGTTTTGACCTCTCGTGACCTTAAATGTGACCTGACAAAAATGATTCAAATGTTTTTGATGGAGAAGTGGACGGGCAGCCCAAAACCGTTAACCGTTTTTCGCTACCTACCGTGGTCCTCGAGATCTTAGGGGGCGGGTACCCGCCCCCCGTCAATGCGAAGGTGGCTCAGACCCCCGTCAATGCGCGTGTACAGAATGATAGTTTCTGCAGCATTGTAAGCCCCTTTTCTGAAAGGTCCGAAAGGGTAGGCAATGAATACATATTAGCTAATGTTTATTCTTTCATGATTGAATGATTTGAATGTATAATAATAAATTTCTTTATGCCTCTGACATACCATCCTTACACAAGATAGGTTTGGAAGTATGGCGTAAACTTCAGCGTTCTCTTTTACGCACTCTTACCGGTCCACGCCGGCAAGAGTACGCACGTGACTTTTTATTTTTGACGGGCTCATGGCGAGTTCCTTTTAGAGACATCAAGTTGAAACATGTACCATACATCGAAAATTCCTCTGGCTAAACATCCATAGAAAAATTTTAGCTGTTAAACACAGAACATTGAAAAGTTTTAGAAAGTTAAATGAAAGTTTTTGCGCGGACTTCCCCTACTATTTACAATGACCGAGGCAATTATCTTGGGCATGCATTTGGTTCCAGGACCAAATAAAGAGACAGACATTCATAGGCGGATAAACAAATACCAAATCATTCCTAGTCTTCCTCGCCCGGATTGTGCATGGGTCGATACAGATTGGGCAATATGACAAGTATGACAGCTGAGGAAAAACTGTTCAAGTCTGTTACACATGGAAAGGCTGCATCTTGGCTGATTATGCTGCTTTCCTGCATTGTCCTCAGATGATTTTATTGTATCATGCCATTTGTTTTGGTATCAAATTTGTTTATCACCCAGGATGTAATGTTTGCTAATCTATACACTGGTATAAAGCATATGCTATGGGCAATGTCAAAACGAGATGAGCATAAGAAGGTGACCAACCACCTCTGTTAAAAGCATGCAAATTACTAAAATCAACGTACACGAGTGATTTTCAACGGGACTTTATGATCCATTTTACTTCCAGTTTGAACCAATTGATGCGGTCACATTCTCAGGTGCTTTACATGCTTAAAACAAGAATCTGAAGCATACCAAAGCTATCATAAGAAACCAAATTGTTTGTATATAAATATGAGATATTGGGAAATGGTCGCAGACAACAAGTACTTTTGATTCAGCTATTCGGCGCCGAAATTACGAGGCAACCGTGTATACGCGGCGCAGGCCTCGAACACAGATCACAGGCTATACGGGTCGACCGGGATGGAGTATTTGGGGAGGATATATTTTTAGAAAAGGATAGCTTTCAGAGGATCATGTTACACTTTTTGCGCAGCTTGTATTGCACCCGTTTGACCCGTTAAGCATGAGGTTTGGCTACGTCAGCCCAGAATACATTTTTTTCTTTTTTAATTTTAGAATTAAAGAAAAACTGCACGGTTAGACCGACTGCACTATTGGGTTCGCGGTACACCTGAGAAATGGCGACTTCATAGCAAATTGTCGATTCCGATGAATGAGTCTTCAGCACTGGCCACTACGCCGAGAAGTCCAACAGCAACGTAACCAGCAGCGATCCATCAGATACCTACGCCATCACCATAGACAAGGTTATATTTGCTTGTAATCTAGTAGAAAACTAGCCAATGAAGCCTCCGACCAACTCCATGAAGAACCCAGTTAGTCGCTGGAGGTCCAAGGTAATAACATGTGTTAGTATTGTTAACTATTGGTATTGGGCATTGCTAGTCTCTGTTATACTCCTAGACGTGATTCCGAATTAGGCTCACGTGGTCCGGACCGTTCCAAGTCCGAACTCACGGAGTTTGTGGCGTAATGTCGCCGGCCGCGTCGAGGAGTCGTTAAAGCCCAGCCCACGCGAACCAGGCCTGGCAACCAGTAGCGAAACTCGGACCGGAATACTGGGATTACTGGTCACTAGGTTTGGTGCTGAGGACTAATTGGATTGCATGAAAACTCAATTATCCTCTGGTCTACCCGTTTATTTGTTTATTTATTTTACTTCTTCAGGACACTCCACAACAGACATTAGGCTATTGTTAGCCTGACATCACTGATTTCACAACACATTCCATGTACAAAAGACAAGCATTATAGACACTATTAAAGATTAAGATACACTATGGTTAAAAAATTGGCGCAAAAACACACATATTGCAGTTCGCATCCGGCGGAACTAGCTCTTTAACCATCGAGCGAGTGTTTTTTTAAGCCAGCCATCCGTAGTTCAGGGAGATTCGGCGGCAGAGCATTAGACAACAAGGGGGCCCTGTAGGTACATGAACTGCCGCCTTTGCGGTTACGCGTCGTTCTTACAAGTTCGAAGTTTAAAGTCAAGGGAATGACTACTAATCGACTTACTGCATAATATTAGAACTAGGTATGCACGTATATTTTTCCACAAAAAAACAAAAGAAAACTGAGGGGATAAAGTCCCCGACAGCACGACGGGACTGCATGGCCCTGGAACCAGCACCGACACAACTATAGTGATGTCTTAGTACGCGCACTGGAGGGGGGGCTCGGAGGCCCCTCGCCTGTTTTTCGAGGTGGCCGGAGAACCGCACTTAGCCGAAAAACGACACTAGGCTAAATTTAATTAAATTTGACGGCATGAAATAATTTTGAAAATCGGTATTTTTTACTTATAAGCTTTCAAAGTCATCTGCATTTTGAGATCGCCACAATCCCGCGGTCGGACCAGTTCACTTGCTTAGGAGACCGAGTGGTGACGTCATAACGCCATATAACCGGGATTATATGTCAAGGTCACTTCACATGAAGGTCAAGGTCAAGGTCGAAGGTCAAATTTCAAGGTCATATCAACACATCTAAGGTCATTGACCCGAGTGCTTCCTGTCAAATGGCGTTACCCGGTCTGACGTATATCATGCTATGACGTCATCGTTAAGGTACCTCAATGCAAAGTTTAAGGTCAAAGCTCAAGCTCAAAGGTCATTGGTAAAGGTCAATCCTCATTTCCCGCCAAACAGTTGATATAGTGCTAGTCATAGTGTAAATCATTAGTAGTTTTCCATATTGTGACCTCTTAGGTCAATGGCCTTGAATGACCTTCATCTCAAAATGTAGGAATATTCTTTGCGACTTTTCCTCTATGAAACTGGTTCGCCTTTAGCTTATTCCCATCTTGTTCGTGCATAATAACGACATTTTCCAGTAGGTCCCCAGCATGGCCAAGATTTGATCTTTATGATCTCGTTTGACCTTGAAGATATTGACCTAGGTTAATGAAAATTGTCCATGATGTAGATCACCATAGCCCCACCCACCCCTCGCCTAACATTTTTCTATGCCTCTTAGTTTCCGAGATCTTAGGGGGCCTACACGGCCCCCGCCAATGCGCGTTAGTGCCAGACCCCTCTCCAGTGCGGGTGTTAAGTTGCACGTCTAATGGGATCATTTTTGCACCCTGCAGGGGGTGGAAGTGGCCAGTGGTATCTCGGCAAACAAAGCCCCTATCTGTGATAGCCCAAATTCCGAGTCGGGCGCTGCTTTAAACGTGAGTTACAAGGCAGCAGGGCCCGTAAATGAAGATAAGTCTTAGGGCCCGTCAGCTGCCAAGGCCATATGCAGTCCGGTAAATGAGGACCACGAGAAAATTCAATTACCACCTAAAGCCAGGAGGATGTGAATGTTGCCAGGAGTGTGACACTGCAGGTGCATATCTGAATGAGACCCGGAATGGAATGGGAATAATGAACTGAGACGGAATAGGTTAGATCAGAACTAAAGTATAACAAGTTTTCATCGGTATGCGACGGTAAGGGATTGTGGTTTTACCTAAAAACGGCGCAGGAAAAGCAGAATGTCACAAGATGACAAGTCATCAGGTACGTTTTTCGGAATGTTATTGGTCGGGAAAGCTAGCTCTAGACACAGTGTATCAGGCAATTTTTTAATATGTTAACTGGGGATCATATCCCACCCCACCCCCCAGTCGGCCGAAAAGCCCCCCCCAGTGCCCGGAATTTGCCCCCCCCCAGTGAAATAGGTAAAATATGATTTAAAATTGAACAAACGCAATCTCACCTAACGAAAATAAGACAGAACACCACCCAATAATAATTTTATTTTATTGCTCGTCCCATATTTGCAATCCACAAAAATTGATTTAAACAATTTCCAGCAGTGGCTGTCTCCATCCCGCAAAAACGAAACAGAGCGCGTAGTTACGGGAAATCCTGGCAAAGCAGCCTCAGTATCAGCTAATCACAACGTTGGAGATAGCCTACAACCAATAAAACATTGTGTTCTATCCGACCGGAAGCCCACGCCCCAGCCAATACCGTGGGATTCCATGATGCTCATTTCACACGCGGTCAGTTGTCAGCGCTCAGAGCTCGTTCGTGGACGGGACTAGGCGGAACACGGCGTGGTCAAAGCGCGTCGGACTGGTTGCTTGTGCGGCGGTGTGAAGTGCTTAGCCTATTTATTTATTATTGTGGTAGAAGCATACGTGAAATTTGTAGTGAGATCGTTACATCAATTTCCTATGTAAAGTTGAAAATTTGTTAGTTGGCCTTTCTCATCGATTCCTTGATGTTAAGAATTTGGAGAGATTAGGTATATATTCGGCGCCAGCCTTTTGCCAGAATCATCAAACTGGATCCCATGAAACCCTTCCAACAGAGTAAGAGTTGGCCACGCCAGATGAACCAGACAGTTGGTGCGTCGATAAGCCCCAAAAATTATTAACTGTTTTTTGCACTACATTCCCTAGCTGATTTTGACAGCAATGGCCATGCATAATAGTAGGAATGTACATCAAAACTTTGTCTTATATTTGAATATAAACCACATGCTTTCGATACTTTAGAAATATACTTACTTTACCACAATCATAAAGAATAAGAAAATATTTTGTTCATTTGCAATCCATTGCAGTACCATTATTGCTTCCAGGTGGGGCATTTTATGCCTACATATTTCGAATTTGTCCTTTTTTCGCATTTGGCCTCACGATATTTTCAGTTGGTCCTTTCATGGAATCCGTCCTTGCGTTTTTCCAGCAGCTGGTACCTGAGCTTTTTTTTGTTTTTCCCTTGAATAAAAATGTTTTTTTTGCCTTTTCCGTCCTTGAATAAGATGTCCTGACACAAAAAATCAACAGGGCAGCAAAAAACTGTTATGGCGGTAGGAGGGAGGGACAGAACTTGTTAAAAGCACGATCCACATAAATGACAGCCACCGAAAGCCGGACGCGAAGGATGCAATATTATAGGCCCCCTTTGTATGAAAAATTAATGACAAAATGCGCCCTCTGAGGCTCCGCCCTCTCCCACTTACCAAAATCCTAGACCCGCCACACTCCAAGAGCAAAAAAATCACAGTTGGAAAGGAAGGAAAAAAATTAAGTGTTGCGGGGAGTGGTGTGGCCAAGAAAATTGATGGTGCTAACAAATGTTCTGGTTATGTGAATAAAATCATTTGATGGCCACACGGGATCAGAAGGGCACACCTGGCTATTAACACGAGCATTGACGGGAGGGGGTGGTTCCCGCCCCATCAACCTCTTATCACATAATATACCCACTAAGTTCTCTAAGATGTGTTCCGGCATTTCTTATATTGATGACCCAAGGTCAGGTGCGAGCCATGACCTCTCATTGGAAGCACATGGAAAAAATGGTTGTAACTGAATAACTTAGAAACGGATGGTTATAGAGCGTTTGTTTTAACTGCATTATATTCGCCTTGTCTTTGCGGTTCTAATGCTATGCATTTTATCTAATTTGACCTTGACCTGACCTCAGGTCAGGTCAAATCCTTGATTTGACCTAGCAAGGTCATTTTATATATTATTCGATTCAGCTTGCTGCGAGGATTCATATAGTTCAAATTGTTTTGCTCTTTCAGCTGTTTGTTGTTATTATATTGTTTATACCCGTATATTGTTTTACTCGTTCAGATGTACTAACCGAAAACCTTCATTCACATGGTATCCCTATGATGGCATGGTTTGACCTCCAGTGACCTTGAATGTGACCTGACAAAAATGGCTCAAATATTTTCGATGGAAAAGTGGATGGGCTACCCAACGCCCTTTACCGATTTTCGCTACCTAGCGTGGTTCTCGAGATCTTACTGGGGGTGGGTACCCTCCCCCCACCTTCAAAGCGAAGGTGGCTCAGACCCCTGTCAATGCGCGTGTAAAATGGGTAGTATGCTAAAAAATGTTGCGTCAAGTCAATATCAAACTGTCAATAATTAGTTTTAAAAAGTAATTCAAGTCGTTTTTTTCTGTGGGCTTATGCCTACCGTTAGGGGTCGTTTTGGCCTCAAATCTGGCTTTTGTGGTATTCATAGGCGGATCCAGGATTGCCGATCGAAGGGGAGGCTCCTTCTCCGGGGGGGGGTGGGGCGCCATCTGGACCAGGGAGGCACCACTTTTGAACGGCAAAACTTAGCAGGTTGGCGCCAAATCCTATTGGTGGGCGCCGATTTTCGCATCCTGGGGCGAGGGCTGGGAAGTGACATTTCAGGGGGGCGCCATCGACCTTTCAGGGGGCGCCGTGACCATTTCTGGGGGCACTGAGGGCTGATCGGGGGAGGGGGCACGCATCCCCCTTTGTCCCCTGGATTCGTCAATGTTGGTATTTATTTGGCCATTTTAGTTAATATAAATTTTGACCCCTTTTGGCCCTTTTCTAACTCGGTTTGGTCCTTTTCCGCCAAAAAAACTTAGCAGCCCTGGTTTTTTTAGCCCATCCCTCCTCCAGATGGGGTATTGATGCCCTGAAGACACAAAATGGCCAGCACAAGAAATGCCCCCCACTGATTTTCCTTAAAAAAGTTCCTTGCAGTGTATGGGTCGTAAAATGTTTTTTACGTTAAACTTTTACTGAATGATCCATCAAAACACAGCAAAGAATGTTGCATAAATCTGCATATGCTTCTTAATCAGCCGCATAACTCAGTTCCAAAAGCAATGGCTTGCGCTTAGCGGTAGTATTTTTACGCGCATGCACATCAAAGTATCATTATACATGCATAATGTAGGTCAAGTAGTAGTGTCGTATAGGCTAGTGGTTCTAATGCGACAGAATAGCTCGTAAAACTTCAAAATGGAACATACTGACATCGGAAAACCTCACGAGATCTGTGAGACAGGTAAGGAAGTGTTTAAGGGGGCGGGCTGAGTTGATAGATAAAGTAATGTGTTTGGATCGACAAATAATAACGACACACAGAAAGGAGCAAGATAGTGATATCATTCAAAATGGTTGGAAACCCAGGAATAAGGGATTGGGGTTCAAGACCCCCGAATTTTATATTTTCCCTTTTACCCGCATTCTAGATGGCTTTGGTGTCAATGTGAGCCTTTAGCTTGAGGTCTGCTCTTGTTTGGGGTATCACAGAGTTGATAAGCGGCAAAGAGTAGCCATGTTGGTGACATTTAGTGCTGTCAAATTCCAGTTATTTACTGCAGTCGCTGGGTCTGGAGCACTATCGAAAAGCTCAAAAGCATTCGGATCCGTTGCCGATCTCTGGTAACCTATCTTTGTGTGAAATTCGAATGTCTCTCGAATGATTCGAATGATCATCTTGGTTAGCTGTACATGTTTTTCAGCACACTGTTGTTATAAACGTGTTGTTATTCGTGTGCCTGGGTAGACAATCATGATGTCTTTGGTCACTGTTACGTTGGGATCTTTGCTGTTGAGGTTCTCCACCCAAGTGTTGAGGGCAGTATCATCTCCTTGAAGAAGTAGTGCCATATAGTCATCTGCGTACTAGCAGTACTTTTATAGTTTAACGCCTCTGGAATTATCTCCTTAATGTCGCAGTGGATAGGAAAGTGATGGAAATTTTCCTCCAATTGGCCAATAAAAAACCCTATGCAACAGGCGCGTAGCTTTTACCCAATGCAAGGCCAAAAGTCTGTCGGAATCGCCTTTTACTGGTCTCTCTGGTGTTGTACTGTATTTTGGAACTTAACACGCGCATTGACGGGGGGGGGTACCCCCCCCCCTCGGGCTTTTCGGGGATAGGAGAAAAAACGGCGGCGCGTAGCGCCGCCGTACTAAGCTTACCTTTTCCCTCATCATTTTTACAACTTCTGTGAAAATTTTAAGGTTAGGTCAAGCAAGGTCAGGTCACCAGTACAGGTCAAGTGACCCGACCTCAAAAAAAGTTTAAGATAGCATAAGTCGGAGCAGGGTGAACTTATCCGATTGAAACTCATATCACATAATGGCCCCACCGAGTTCTCTAAACTATGTTCCGGTATTTTTTATATCGATGACCTAAGGCCAGGTACGAGGCATGACCTCCCCCATTGGAAATACATCGGAAAAATGTTTTTTACGGAATAACTCAGTAATGGATGGTGATAGAGCATTTATTTTAGCTGCATTAGACTCGCCTGGGCTTTGCAGTTCTAATGATATGTATTTTATATAATTTGACCCTGACCTGACCTCAGGTCAGGTCAAACCCTTGCTTTGACCTAGCAAGGTCAAATTATATATTATTCGATTTGGCTTTCTGAAAGGATTTATATAGTTTAAGTAGTTTTGCTCTATCTTTACTTGTTCAGATGTAATTGCCAAAAAACTGAATTTACCTGTTATCCCTATGACGGCTGTTTTTGACCTCTCATGACCTTGACCAAATGTGACCTGACAAAAATGGTTCAAATGTTTTCGATGGAGAAGAGGATGGGCAGCCCAACGCCGTTTAGTGTTCTTCGCTACCTACCGTGGTTCTCGAGATCTTAGGGGGGCGGGTACCCCCACGTCAATGCGAAGGTGGCTCAGACCCCCGTCAATGCGCGTGTTAAAGGGAGACACGCGAAAAAAATTGTATTGGCTAGATCAAAGCAATGCCCATTCTCATTTTTGCGAATTCGGCCTACAAATGTCCTTAAAATTGCTCTCAAAGTCAACATTTCTAGACGACTTTACCGATACACCGCATATCAGTGTATATGACGTACACACGGCTAAGGCTATCAATTTCTCTAAGAATTAGGTCATATCTATCTTAAACAGTAATGTAAAACTTTGGACTACTACAGAACAAAGTACTTTAGAAAAACAATATTCCAAAACTCTTTTGAAACAGAAATATAGGGCTTAAAAGAAATCACAATTAACCAATCAGAATTCTCAAACCGGGGTCACGTGCTCTATCTGACGCAAAAGTTTTGTCATCATGGGGCTGAAGCAGAAAATGACTCAAGACCCGGGGTACGAAACCGCTGAAGACTTGAGTAATTATGTTTTTTTCCATTTCTAGGGCAAACTAATTCATTTTGTAGTTTTTAGAAGATTTTTAAAATTAATTCAAATACAAATACAGGAGAAAAGACATTTGTATTAAAAAAACATCGCTTTTCAACTTTAATATAGTTTTCGAAAAGTAAGTGATGGGTGAAGGTTTCAGCATTTTGTTGGAACTGTTAACCTATTTCGATAATAAGTGAGGAGCCTCCCAAAATTTTGCCGAAGGTGCAAAAATAATTGATACTTTTGTAATCAGGATTTTTCAAATAGCACGAAACCACAATAATAATTTTTTCGCGTATCTACCTTTACGCGCGCATTGACGAGGGAGTACCCGCCCCCTCGGGTTTTTTGTGAAACAGCAGAAAAACAGCGGCGCGTAGCGCCGACTTACTTTACATACCTTTTTCCTCATCATTTTTACAACTTCTGTGAAAATTTTAAGGTCAGGTCATCTCGGGTCAGGTCACCAGTACAGGTAAAGTGACCTGACCTCAAAAAAGTTTAAGATAGCATAAGTCGGAGCAGGGTGAACGTATCCGATTGAAACTCATATCACATAATGGGCCCACCGATTTCTCTAAAATATGTTTCGGTATTTTTTATATCAATGACCTAAGGTTAGGTACGAGGCATGACCTCTTCATTGGAAATACATGGGAAAAAGGTTTTTACCGAATAACTCAGTAACAAATCGTGATAGAGCGTTTATTTTAGCTGCATTAGACTTGCCTTGGCTTTGCGGTTCTAATGATATGCATTTTATATAATTTGACCCTTGACCTGACCTCAGGCCAGGTCAAATCCTTGATTTGACCTAGCAAGGTCAAATTATATATCATTCGATTTGGCTTGCTGCGAGGATTCATATAGTTCAAGTCGTTTTGCTCTATCTTTACTTGTTCAGATGTAATTTCCGAAAAACTTAATTTACATGTTATCCCTATTACGGAATGTTTTGACCTCTCGTGACCTTAAATGTGACTTACCAGCTCACTCGGTCCTTATTCTCGCGGCAGTCAAGTTGTGATAACAGGCCCTCGCAGGTGCACCACGATTCACAACGTGCCTTTGAAAAAGTTTTAGGTATAACGTGCATATAGTTCCTTCAATATAGCATGATGGTTAATTATCTTAAACTTAACTGGTACTCTGTGGGTTCTTTGTCAACTAGATATTATATCAGAACCGACTGAAATTAACTTTGTGCGATAAACTTTGAAATTCATCGGTAGTGCAAGGAACATGGGTGCTATTAAGGATTGTAAACTTTCCTGGAACCTGGATATACAACTTATTACTGATTGATGTTTTGGAATGATCATTGGACGTTGTCACTGCGAGTGTTTCCTACAACCTGGTATTATACCTAAAATTGTTAATGTTCTGGTGTTTTGTCATTTACGCCACTTGCTCGCAAGTGTTCAGCTGACATGCTAGGCGACGTTTAACCCGCGCCCCACCGGGGGTCCGGCGCCACCTTCGCCCCACCGGGGGGCCATCGATGGCCCCCCCTCTAACTCCGAAAATATGGGCGTTAGCGCAAATCTGCAAAGTGCAATAGAAAGCTCGCGTGAATTCAGTAAGAAATTACTTCGCATGTTTTAGTGCTCAGGTCAATGGTTTGACCTCCAGAGGTCAAATTAGGTCAAGATCGGCTATTTTCACTCAAATATGCAATGATTAAGCAAACTGGGCATAACTCTTATGTCATTAGAGCTATTGAGGCCTGGTAAAGTACATTTGATAGCAAATTGCCAGTACTTTTTCCGCTATGTGGAACGTAAAGACCTCCCGCCAGTGGTTTGACCGCCAGAGGTCACCTCGTGACCTAATATGACCTGAGGTCACAAAAGGTCAAAAAGTGACCTTGCCGTATATCAAATGAAAGCCAGTGACAAGAAAAACACGATGGTGTTTGTTTCACCGCTCTAGCTCAATTAGGTCAAAAGTTATTGTCAAAATACTGTTTTTGACCTCTGGTGACCTTGGATGCCCTTGGAAAAGTCAAAGGGCAAATATGACCCCTGGGATCCGTGAAAGGGTGTCCAAAAACGCTGTTCTGAGCAGTCTGAGTATTTGCAATCATTTTTGTGGCTTTTATATCATGAAATAGCTTTTCCCCATGCTTTTCCAATGGGAGAGGTCGCCTCGTGACCTGACCTCAGGGCACGAAATCGAAAAAATCCCGGATATACACCTTGTAGACCCTGGAGGGGTCATGAAGTGTAGGAAGTTTCAAATTGATAGACTTTGAAATGTAGCTCTTACAGAGCTCTAAAGTGAAGTGAGGTGACCTTGGTTGACCTCGTCTGGTGACCTGACCTTGAGTGACCCGGGGTAAAAATTTCAGGGATGATGGGAAAATGATGCAGTGAGAGGTAGAGCCCTCAACCGCGGTGCTGCGCCTCGTCGTTTTTCTGCTATCCCGGAAAAACCTTAGGGGGCCATCGATGGCCCCTCGGTGGGGCGAGGGTTAAAATGTTTTAAGCTCTTCGGCACAAGTTGTGTCCCATAAACATACTATCACATGTTTGATGTGATTCCAATTATTTTTGACTGAGCTCTTATCGACTTATCGAATAGTTTAATCAGTGCCCCCAGTACAAACTGCTTGTAAATGGTGAACCATCATCACTGAGGTCTAAGGTCTGCTTCAATTGCGATGCTGTTTCTAGATAAGTCTCGGACTAATCATGGTAAAAGAGCCTTTTCTTATCGTTCAGGGCTGATTTTAACCGTTACTTTGATCGTTTACCTCGCTGGAATACAATACTTCACCTGTGGTTAAAAATTTAGTCTTATATATCGTTATAGACATCTGAGCCATGCGAAATGTCCCACTCCTGATAAGTCTTTAGTGAGCTACTTCTATTTGAAAGCGGGAGGTTTTTATCTGGAGTTGCAAGTTTTTATTTCTGCAATTTGACATAAATAGCCATGCCCCATGAATGGTTCTTACTATATCCCTTGCCCCGGTGGCGGGTACGAGCCACTTTCGCCCTGGTGGGGGGGGCTAAAAGACCCCCACGATCTCAAAAACTAAGAGAGCTAGAAAAAAGCGCAAAACGGCAATCGAAAGCTCTTCGAAAATGATATCGAAAATACTTTGGTCATTTTTCTTGTCAGGTCAATATCAAGGTCGCCAGAGGTCAAAACAGGTCAAAATCGCTAATATGAGGTGTACTAAGAAAACCTCATATATCTCAGAAACTATGATAGCTAGAAACATTTTTTTAACACCATTCGAAAGCTCTTGAAATGCGCTTTCATTACAGTGGCATTCATTTTCGTGTCAGGTCAAAGCCTAGGGAGCTACAGGTCACTAGATATTGGGCATATTCTTGGGAATGTCCATAGCCACCCATGCATAAGGTCGTTTACTTCTTCACTAATAGCTTCCAAACCAAACAAGATACAGCCATAGTTTATGCACCATTGCAATCCTCTCGTCAATACGAATCGAATGATATATGATATTGCTATGCCAGGTCAAATTTAAGAATTTGACCTGACCCAGGTCAACGGTCTGACCCAACTTGACCTGGTATAGTCATGATGTATATCATTTGACTTCCAGTGACTATACAAACACTTTGGTGACAAAATAAAAGCTCTATCTTAGTTTATTCAAAACTTATAGAGAAAAGCACCAAAAAATGCTTATTTGACCTAAGGTGACCTTTTAAAGGTCACAAGTCAAAAATTTTTGGCATCAGCTTCAGAAATGGGCTAAGAGCAAGTCTCAACCGATGTTTGAAGTTGATTCCATCCATACTTACTGAGAAAAGCTCATTTCGTGATTTTCCCCATGTATTGACAATGGGGAGGTCATGCTCTGCACATGACCTTAGGTCACCAATATCAAAAATCCCGGAACAAATGTTGTAGCTCCTGGTGGGCCCAATATATGGCATGAGTTTCAACTTGATCGATTAACCCTTCTTTTCGTTATGCGGTCCTAAGTATTTTTGAGGTGAGGTCACTTCACCTGGCCTGGTGACCTGACCTGATATGACCTTGAGCCAAAATTTTCAGGAAAGATGTAAAAATGATGAAGGAACAGCTAGACTAAGTTTGGCGGCGCTGCGCGCCGCCGTTTTTTGGTCACTTCGGAAAAACCCGAGGGGAGTCTAAAAAGACCCCCACCCGGGCGAAGGATATAAAACGGTCAGCTAAGGTATATAAAAATGTATAAAACAATTGCGCCGTTTCTGTAAGTTTTTATTGACACCGCTCCTGCTATGTATGATTTCCAGACGGTCCTGTAGTGACCACGGAGCCGGCCAGCGGGGTTCTCGTGCTGGAGAGAGGCAGCACTGCCAGGCTGCAATGTTCAGCGGTGGGAAATCCAACGCCGTCTCTCTTCTGGCGCAAACAGGTGCGTCCTTGTACCGAGCTTCAGCTTGCGCATGTACACCTTTGTGCTTAGCCCGAGTGTGCTATCTTTTAAATAGTCGTGGACCAATAACGGTTGTTTCTAAACATTGCCTAAGACCCTGCCGTCCCGGCAGCGTCTTATGACCCCGGTGACCTCTGTGACCCAGGTGGGTCTGCTGCCCTCGGGCCAACCGCAGCTTATGACCCCGGTGACCTCTGTGACCCAGGTGGGTCTGTTGCCCTCGGGCCAACCGCAGCAGCCGGGACCGCAGTACACCATCCTGAGCCTGAGCCGACTGCACGCCGGAGTCTATGAGTGCGTCGCCAGAAACGGCCTTGGGGACCCTGGCGTCGGCACCGTCAGCCTGCAGGTTCAGTGTGAGTAGTGGTCACCTTTAGCGAAGGCAGGTTCAGTGTGAGTAGCGGTCGCTTTTAGCGACGGCAGGTTCAGTGTGAGTAGAGGTTGCCTTTAGCGACGTTAGGCTTAGTGTGAGTAGCGGCCGCCTTTAGCGACCGCAGGCTTAGATTGAGTAGCGGTCGCTTTTAGCGACGGCAGGTTCAGTGTGAGTAGCGGTTGCCTTTAGCGACGTTAGGCTTAGTGTGAGTAGCGGTCGCCTTTAGTGACGGCAGGCTCAGTGTGAGTAGCGGTTGCCTTTAGCGACGTTAGGCTTAGTGTGAGTAGCGGCCGCCTTAAGCGACCGCAGGCTTAGATTGAGTAGCGGTCGCTTTTAGCAGCGCCAGATTCAGTGAGAGTAGCGGTCGCCTTTAGTGACGGCAGGCTCGGTGTGAGTAGCGATTGCAGGCTGAGTGAGTACCGACAGTGGGCCTAGTGTGAGTAGCGGTTGCCTCTAACAGCAGTGAGCTCAGTGTGAATAACAATAAGGTCATGCCAATCAAAGCAAATGTTTCTAACGACAAATGCCACATAACATTGAAATAAGGCAAATGCCATAATTTGACATTCTAAGGTCATGCCGAATATGCTTTGCATTTTTGGCTAATAAAAAAATTGTGCATTTTTCTAGTTTCCGTTATTTTATAGTTATGCAATATCTTCTACATGTGTCTCAATTTGGCCCATTTTGCTCAGCTATGACGTCATGGTTGAAGGATATGGTTCAAGGTCGGGTCCTAAGTAGAAGATGGTAACGCACTTCCAGTGCTGTTTCCATATTTTCCATATCACTTCTGTATATATATATATATATATATATATATATATATATATATATATATATATATATATATATATATATATATATATATATATATATTTGAAAAATGGGGAAGCCGATTGTTTTCTAAGCATATTGTGCTGAATGTTACAGCAGCATTGAGGCTAATCACTTTTCTTCCATTTATTTGTACAAGCCTGATCTTATTTTTCTGTTCTTCGTTGGTTTTTCTTCGAAAACCACGTTCATAGTTAAACAGTAAGTAAAGAAAATATGGAGTAGTATACTATAATGATCGGGTTTCAGTTTATTCGCAAGCCATCTTCAGCAAAATTCTCACGCATCTTCCATACACTCATTTAACTAACAATCAAATGTTCAGGTGACCATGTTTTAATTTCTAACAAATATATTACCTAGGTCACCATCTCACTCTTTCTTCTACAGTTCGAAAACGAACTGCACTTCTGAATCAAAATTGTTATCCAAATAAATCACGATGTTGTTCTCGTGAAGAGCCAACTGGTATACCCTACTCCAGAGAAAATCCTGCGATCTTATCTGCATGAAGTTAACACGCACATTGACGGGGATCTGAGCCACCTTCGCTTTGACGGGAGGTGGTGGGAACCCGCCCACCCCCCTAAGATATCGAAAACCACGCTAGGTAGCGAAAACGGTAAGTGGTGTTAGGTAGTCCATCCACTTCTCCATTGAAAATATTTGAAATATTTTTTGTCAGGTCACATTTAAGGTCACTAGAGGTCAAAACATGCCGTCATAGGGATAATATGTAAATTAAGGATTTCGGTCATTACATCTGAACAAGCAAAGATAGAACAAAACGATTTGAACTATATCAATCCTCGCAGCAAGCCAAATCGACTGGTATATAATATGACCTTGCTAGGTCAAATCAAGTATTTGACCTGACCTGAGGTCAGGTCAAGGCCAAGTGAGGTAAAATGCATACCATTAGAACTGCAAAGACAAAGCAAATCTAATGCAATTAAAATAAACGCTCTATCACCATCCGTTGCTAAGTTATTCAGTTCAAACCATTTTTCCCATGTATTTCCAATGGAGAGGTGACGGCTCGTACCTGACCTTAGGTCATCAATATCAAAAATGCCGGAACATATTTTAGAGAACTCGGTGGGTCTATTAACACGAACGGGGCGAGCCACCATGACGGGGGGGTACCCCCCCCTAAGATCTCGAGAACCACGGTAGGTAGCAAAAACGGTAAACGGCGTTGGGCTGCCCATCCACTTCCCATCGAAAACATTTGAACCATTTTTTGTCAGGTCACATTTAAGGTCACGAGAGGTCAAAACATGCCCGTCATAGGGATAACATGTAAATTCAGCTTGGCCATAAATCTGAACAAGTAAAGATAGAGCAAAACGACTTAAACTATATGAATCCTCTTAACAAGCCGAATCGAATGATATATAATTTGACCTTGCTAGGTCAAATCAAATTACCTGACCGAGGTCAGGTCAGGTCAAATTATATAAAATGCATATCATTAGAACCGCAAAGCCCAGGCGAGTTTAATGCACTAAAGTAAATGGTCTATCACTATCCGTTACTGAGTTATTCCGTAAAAACCATTTTTCCCATGTATTTCCAATCGAGAGGTCATGT
The DNA here is from genome assembly GCA_034440635.1 of Lepas anatifera. Classification (NCBI taxonomy): domain Eukaryota; kingdom Metazoa; phylum Arthropoda; class Thecostraca; family Lepadidae; genus Lepas; species Lepas anatifera. The sequence continues at coordinate 785,474 of JAOTON010000484.1, read as the reverse complement.
CTCGTACCTGACCTTAGGTCATCGATATCAAAAATACCGGAACATATTTTAGAGAACTCAGTGGGGCCATTATGTGGTGTGAGTTTCAATCGGATAAGTTCACCCTGCTCCGACTTATGCTATCTTAAACTTTTTTGAGGTCGGGTCACGTGACCTGTACTGGTGACCTGACCTGAGATGACCTAACCTTAAAATTTTCACAGAAGTTGTAAAAATGATGAGGAAAAGGTATACCAAGTACGGCGGCGCTACGCGCCGCCGTTTTTCTGCTGTATCCGAAAAACCCGAGGGGGCGGGTACCCGCCCCCGTCAATGCGCGTGTTAAGTGATATAAGGTTCAATCCGATAAGTTCACCCTTTTCCGACTTGTGCTATCTTAAACTTCTTTGGGGTCAGGCCACTTGACCTGTACTGGTGACCTGACCTGGGATGACCTAACCTTAAAAATTTGATAGAAGTTGTAAAAAAGATGAGAAAAAAGGTATACCAAGCACGGTGGCGCTACGCGCCGCCGCTTTTCTACTATCTCCGAAAAACCCGAGGAGGGCGGATACCCTCCCCCGTCAATGCGCGTCAAGGCGCGGACCTTCAAAAAGGCTGAGGTAAACTTTTTCATTTGCTTGTGTGTTGAATCTTGGGTTTTTCTCTCGTTCATACTAGAATCAGTTTATTTAGGAGAGAGGAACCAAAGACTCAACGCACAAAGAAATGCAAAATTTTACCTCAGCCTTTTTGAAGGCCCGCGCCTTACTTAATGCAGATAAGATCGCAGGATTTTCTCGCAGTAGGGTGTACCAGTTGGCCCTTCACGAAAACAAAATTCTTGATTTATTTTGGACAAAAATTTTGATTCAGAAGTGTCTTTCCCTTGAACTGTAGAAGGAAGAGTAAGATGGTGACCTAGTTAGCTTATTTGTTAGAAATTAAAACATGGTGACCTGAACATTTGATTGTTAGTTAAATTAGTGTATGGAAGATATGTGAGAATTTTGCTGAAGATGGTTTGCGAATAAACCAAAACCGGTCCTTATAGTATGATGCTCCATATTTTGTTTACTTACTGTTTAAATATGAACGTCCTTTTCGAAAAAAACCAACGGAGAACAAAAATAAGATCACGATTATAGAAACAAATGGAAGAAAAGTGATCAGCCTCAGTGTTGCTGCAAAATTCAATACAATATATATATATATATATATATTTATATAAATTAACACCTGGAAACCACCCCTAGGGCACATCTGTCGTACCTGCCTATCTGGGGGGACGAGTAATCATACAAAGATCGAGCGGAGGAGCAGGAGGTAGCTATCTATCACCGTGCAAGACAGTCACCGCAACGCTGGGCAACACTTGGCTCGCGACAATATTTTACGCCCTCGCCCTTCGGAGTCCTAAAACAAGCCCCAATATATTTCCCCCAGGAACCAGCGAAATAACATGGAGCTGTAAACACTGGCGAATGTGCGTTACTTAAGCTTACGATACTCCGTTGTTTATTCCATGGTGGTAGATGAATCCCACGGCAGCCGAAAGCCGTGGTGTTCGTTGTTTTCTATTCCCTCAAATAGCTCAGTTCCTAAACATGTTTCTGGATGACGTTTTCACACAATAATTAGAGATCGAGGGCTTATTTGTTAACACACGCATTTACGGGGGTCTGAGCCACCTTCGGATTGTCGAGGGAGGCGGGTACCCGCCCCCCTAAGATCTCGAGAACCACGGTAGGTAGCAAAAAACGGTAAACGGCGTTGGGTAGCCCATCCGCTTCTCCATCGAAAATATTCGAACCATTTTTTTGTCAGGTCACATTTAAGGTCACCAGAGGTCAAAACATGCCGTCATAGGGATAACATGTAAACTACGTTTTTCGGCCATTACATCTGAACAAGTAAAGATAGAGCAAAACGACTTGAACCCTATGAATCCTCGCAGCAAGCCGAATCAAATGATATATAATTTGACCCTGCTAGGTCAAATCAAGGATTTGACCTGACCTGAGGTCAGGTCAGGGTCAAACTATATAAAATGCATATCATTAGAACCGCAAAGCCAAGGCTAGTCTAATGCAGCTAAAATAAACGCTCTATCACTATCCTTTACTGAGTTATGCAGCAAAAACAGTTTTTCCCATGTATTTTCAATGGAGAGGTCATGACTCGTACCTGACCTTACGTCATTGATATCAAAAATACCTGAACATATTTTAGAGAACTCGGTGGGCCTATTATGTGATATGAGTTTCAATTGGATAAGTTCACCTGCTCCGACTTATGCTATCTTAAACTTTTTTTGAGGTCGGGTCACTTGACCTGTACTGGTGACCTGACCTGAGATGACCTATCCTTAAAATTTTCACAGAAGTTGCAAAAATGATGAGGGAAAAGTTATACCAAGTACGGCGGCGCTGCGCGCCGCCGCTTTTATGCTGTCTCCGAAAAACCCGAGGGGGCGGGTACCCGCCCCCGTCAATGCGCGTGTTAAGATAGGATTTTAATCCGAGGATAGTTCGCCCTCACCTGGAATACAGGTTCAATAACCAATACGATGTCTTACATTTTATGCGGCTTTTCCGATCTGACGCTTTATTAAAAACAAAATTGTGCGCAGGAATGGGCTAACTTGCTTTAATTATGCAAGTTTTATATCATGCGTGGCTTTACTTCGGTACGTACGAAGCTCACACCGTACGGTACATCGACCGACATACTTTTGGATACATACTTTTTCCATACAAACTTGGGTTTTGGATCCTACAGTCGACTCTATTATCTGATCTGAGTCCCGGATCAATAGTTTAAGTCCACTGTAACTGCTGAAACAAGCAACAATTATTTACTCTTTTAATATTTTTACTTTTGCTCACTTCACGCCAGCTGGTGACATGAGTGAGATAACTAGGACCTAAAATTTGAATCAAAGCTGCAAAAAATCCAGAAAAGGGTATGCCAGGTATGTTGGTATTATGTGTCAACATTCCTTCTATGCGCAAAGAGTTTGGGACTAGGAGTGCCTTCCCCTACACCAATGCGCGAGATAGAAGCAGAAACAAAACTTCAACCGGTTTTGTGTTTCAGTGAGTACCTGTTGGCAGTGGCACTAAAGAATACACATAAAATAAACAATACTGACGATTTTCCACAGATCCTCCAGAGGTTGAGGTCGAGAAGAGTGAGGTGCACACAGGAGAGGGCCTGGAGGCCCGACTCGTCTGCTACGTCTTTGCGGACCCTCCCGCTGAGGTGAGGTGCGGCTGAATTGTGTGGCCTCTTGTAATTGTGATATAATTTTCTCTCAACACATATCAGTGACACTTCCCGGTATAGTTCACTTGCATAAATAACATTCAAGAAAATGGATTGAGTGACAAAATATCATTTTATTTCAGGAAGTATATGTGGAATAAAATGGAGGAGAGAGAGAGAGAGAGAGATTCAACTTCAACGTTACCAAATACCAATTTCATCTTCAGATTACCTAATTATTTGCAAAATTTTAATGCCCGAGTTAATATATGAGGTTTCTGTCACAGACGTCGGGCTTTCCTGTCAAAACATATTTCAGTGTAGAATTGTTGAAAGGCTAGGGCCACGTCCCAGCTTGTTTTAATTGTTTCGCTTGTAAGATTTTTAATACCTGCAGTAGAAGAACGTCCAAAACAGCCTGGGCTGCATCAGGGCAAAGAAGTCTCAGCACTTATCAAAAGCAAAAACGTGCCGTAATTTTCTGGCATATCCATTTCTAAAAGTTTCGTATACAAATAATTGCGTCCTTGATATTTTTCCATCTGAACAGGTGTAGTTTTCTTTTTCACATGAAGATTGTTCTGCCATATCACCATCATGCATTTTACATACCAAAGTTTGTCGTAAATGTAGTTTTATTCGGAGTGATAAAACATTAATATAATATTGGAAGATATCAGGTCACCCCTTGCCCAAAAGCATCACCTTATTCATGACTTCCTTTGTGAGTTCTGTCACCAATTAGCCTAAAAACGTTTCATAGCATTTACCTTCTATCTGATGGGAGTCATTTTTGACCCCCTGAGGATTTTTCAGGATGGCTGTAAACCGGTAGGGCGTAGTACCACCGTACTTTGCATAGCTGTTCAAATATTTTTTCACACTCCCAGAAAAATATAACGCGTAAGTCATGTCAGGTCAGGTCACCAGGCCAGGTAAAATGACCATACCTCTAAAAATATTCAAAGTGGCACCATTGAGAGTATGTTTAATCCAGGGTCCGGCGCCATCCATGGCCCGCTCGACCATGGTCCATCGAATGCAATCCCTCTCCGAACCCAAAAATATATGGCGATTAACGAAAATCTGCACAGTGCGTTAGAAAGCTCGTGTGAATTTAGTATGGGTCTTCTTTGTATGCTTAGCATCCGGGTGGGCCTCCGAGCCACGTTCACCCTGGTGGGGGTGCTCAAAGACATTAGTCATTAGTACATTGGTCACTTTTTTCGCTCGGGTCAATATTGAAGTCATGACAGGCCAAATAAGGTGGCGAGTTAGATTAGAGTATCTGGGCTCTAGCGTCTGACAGAATATAGCTAGAATCCCTTTTAGGCACCATTCGCGTCCTCCCTTTACGGCGAATCGAAAGATGTGTAATATAACTATACTAGTTCAAAACATAAAAATGGCCTGACCTAAGGTCAGGTCAAGGTCACTTTTTGTATTTTCACAAGTTGTATGAGCTATCCACTAGCCATCGCTTTTCTCGCTATCCCGCATAGGGGCCGAGTTCGAGAGGGGGAGGGGGTGTTCAAACATCCCTCTACTAGTGCAAAGGTGGCTCTGGAGGCCCACCGGGGTGGGTGTTAACCCTTGCCTCGGTGGCGGGTACAAGCCACTTTCGCCCTAGTGAGGGGTTAAAAAGACCCCCCACGATCTCAAAAACTAAGAGAGCTAGTAAAAGCACAAAACGGCAATCGAAAGCTCTTCAAAAATGATATCAAAAATACTCCGATCATCTCGTCAGGTCAATATCAAGGTCACCAGAGGACAAAATAGGTCACAATCGCTAACATAAGGTGTACTAAGGAAACCTCATATATCTCAGAAACTATGATAGCTAGAAAAATTTCTTGAACACCACTCGAAAGCTCTTGAGTTCCTCTTTCATTACAGCAGCAATGATTTTCGGGTGAGGTCAAAGCCTAGGGAACTGAAGGGCACTGATCATTGAGAATGTTCTTGGGAATTTCCATAGCCACCCACGCATAAGGGCGTTTCCTTTTTCGCTAATAACTTCCAAACCAAACACGATACAACCATAGTTGATACACCATTGTAATCCTCTCGTCTACAAAAATCGAATGATACATGATATTGCTGTCAGGCTCAATTTAAAATTTGACTTGACCCAGGTCAACAGTTTGGTTCAACGTGACCTGGTATGGTCATGATGTATATCATTTGATTTGCAGTCGCCATACAAACACTTTGATGACAATTGTATCTTTGTTTACTCAAAATGTATAGTGTAAAACACCGAAAATGCTTCTTTGACCTAAAGTAACATTTCAAAGGCACAAATCAAACTTTTTGGCCTCAACTTTAGAAATGGGCTAAGGAAAAGTCGTATCCGATGTTTCAAGTTGATTTTATCCATACTTACTGAGAACAGTTAATTTCGTGATTTTCCCCATGTATTTGGAATGAGGAGGTCATGCTTTGTGCATGACCTAAGGTCACCAATATAAAAAATCCGGGGACATATGTTGTAGCTCCTGGTCGGCCCAATATGTGGTAGGAGTTTCGCTTGATCGATTAACCCTCGTTTTAGTTATGCAGTCCTAAGAATTTTTTGAGGTGAGGTTATTTCTCCTGGCCTATTGACCTGACCTTATATGACCTTGATCTAAAATTTTCAGAAAAGATGTAAAAAAGATGAAAAAACAGCTAGACAAAGTTTGGTGGCGGTGCGCGCCGACGTTTTTCGGTCACTTTGGAAAAACCCGAGGGTGTCTAAAAAGACCCCCATCTTGGCGAGGGTTAATGGCTTGCCTCAGTGCAGTCCCCACATATAGGTATCTATACGCAGGTTTGAATAGCTCTAGCACCTCCTACCGATGTCGTAGCCTATTATAGCTATTATGTATAGAAAGCTTGACATTTTAGCTTTCTTCTGGTGTCAAAATCATAAACTAGACCCGAGAGAAAGTGAGTCAAAGTTCCCTTTGTTCGACGATAGACGCGGGCGCCGGACGGATTCGCAGTTGCTCCGAGAAAGGTAAGTGGTTTTATAAATGTTGCTGACAGAATCTAGTTTTGATAAGTATATGAAAAGAAAGCTTAAATTGTTGGAAATGTCTCAGTTTTTGTCCGGTGTTTTTAGCATTTTTGGTTGCCGAACAATCTCCTTCGAAAATGATTAGGATTCTACACGCCAGGACTCAATGACGACAAAAGCAACATTATACTTAAACATTTGGAGGGCATCCCAGGCATATCATACTCCTTTTATGTAATGAGACATCATTGATGAGGAGGGCATGCTAAGCAAATGTTTTCCTCGTGGTTTCCTTTGCTTTTAATTTTTTTTAGAAAACTAGAAGATATGGATTGGAGCAGGCGATGCTTGTCATTCTAGTGCTGAAGCCAGGGGTAGATCCAAGGAGGGGGGCAATGGAGTGATCGCCCCCTTGGGTCGACTTTAAGCACTGAAAAAACGCCTCCTGCCGCAGCCGCCGGGGCCCCCGCGGGGGCCCGGTAGCTGCAGCTGTACCCCGGCCCCGCAAGTTGCCTTCCAAATACCACGCAAAGGTAGGCCTGGGGAGCCCCTTATAATGTACCCGGGGGCCTCTGAAATTAATATCGGTGGCCCCAGAGCTGTTCTCAGGCCCCTGCCTCGGAGGTCCCATGAGCCCCGCGACCGGGGCCCTAACAAGCATCTCAGGGGCCCACTGCTGTCCAAGCCGAGCCCCTATTCTCAGCAGTTTTAGGTCGCCAGTATTCCACCCGGCCCCCTGTGACTCTAGCCAGACCCCCTGCGGTTCATCCGGGCCTCCTGTGGCCATCTAGACACCCTGAAATTTTTCTGGGCGCCTTGCAGTCTACTTGAAACCGCTGGGTCTGCGACCGGGCCCCTCAGAATTATCCCGGGCCCACTGATGCCGTAGTCGGGCCCCTGTTCTCAGCAGTTGCAGATAATTTCCCTGTATCCCACCCGGGCCCTCTGAGACCTCAGTCGAGCCCTCTGCGGCTCACCCAGGGCTCCTGGAATGCTTTCGGGTCCCCTGTGGCTCACTGGCGACCCTTGTGTCCGCGACCAGGCCTCTCACGATAATCTTAGACATATTGTGGCTACAGTCGGTCCCCTGCCTTGCTTGCGGGACTCCTTTGTTCTCGGCCCTCTGTGCCTAAAACATCCGTCCCTTCTTGGGAGTAGTAGGTATAATATCTTAAAAATCTTAAACACGTTAACTCCTGGCTGGAGTACAAGTCTCATGAGGACTTCGAGGAGACCAGGTACCTAAAATTTAACACGCGCATTGACGGAGGGCGGGTACCCGCCCCCCCTCGGGTTTTTCGGAGATAGCAGAAAAACGACGGCGCGTAGCGCCACCGTACTTGGCATACCTTTTCCCTCATCATTTTTAAAACTTCTGTGGAAATTTTAAGGTTAGGTTATCTCAGGTCAGGTCACCAGTACAGGTCAAGTGACCCGACCTCAAAAAAGTTTAAGATAGCATAAGTCGGAGCAGGGTGAACTTATCCGATTGAAACTCATATCACATAATGGCCCCACCGAGTTCTCTAAAATATGTTCCGGTATTTTTGACATCGATGACCTAAGGTCAGGTCCGAGGCATGACCTCTCCATTAAAAATACATAGGAAAAATGTTTTTTTTACGGAATAACTAAGTAACGGATGGTGATAGAGCATTTATTTTAGCTGCATTAGACTCGCCTGGGCTTTGCAGTTCTAATGATATGCATTTTATATAATTTGACCCTGACCTGACCTCAGGCCAGGTCAAATCCTTGATTTGACCTAGCAAGGTCAGATTATATATCCCGCGCCCCACCGGGGGTCCGGCGCCACCTTCGCCCCACCGGGGGCCATCGATGGCCCCCCCTCTAACTCCGAAAATATGGGCGTTAGCGCAAATCTGCAAAGTGCAATAGAAAGCTCGCGTGAATTCAGTAAGAAATTACTTCGCATGTTTTAGTGCTCAGGTCAATGGTTTGACCTCCAGAGGTCAAATTAGGTCAAGATCGGCTATTTTCACTCAAATATGCAATGATTAAGCAAACTGGGCATAACTCTTATGTCATTAGAGCTATTGAGGCCTGGTAAAGTACATTTGATAGCAAATTGCCAGTACTTTTTCCGCTATGTGGAACGTAAAGACCTCCCGCCAGTGGTTTGACCACCAGAGGTCACCTCGTGACCTAATATGACCTGAGGTCACGAAAGGTCAAAAAGTGACCTTGCCGTATGTCAAATGAAAGCCAGTGACAAGACAAACACGATGGTGTTTGTTTCACCGCTCTAGCTTAATTAGGTCAAAAGTTATTGTCAAAATACTGTTTTTGACCTCTGGTGACCTTGGATGACCTTGGAAAAGTCAAAGGGCAAATATGACCCCTGGGATCCGTGAAAGGGTGTCAAAAAACGTTGTTCTGAGCAGTCTGAGTATTTGCAATCATTTTTGTGGCTTTTATATCATGAAATAGCTTTTCCCCATGCTTTTCCAATGGGAGAGGTCACCTCGTGACCTGACCTCAGGGCACGAAATCGAAAAATCCCGGATATACACCTTGTAGACCCTGGAGGGGTCATGAAGTGTAGGAAGTTTCAAATCGATCGACTTTGAAATGTAGCTCTTACAGAGCTCTAAAGGTGAAGTGAAGTGACCCTGGTTGACCTCGTCTGGTGACCTGACCTTGGGTGACCCGGGGTAAAAATTTCAGGGATGATGGGAAAATGATGCAGTGAGAGGTAGAGCCCTCAACCGCGGTGCTGCGCCTCGTCGTTTTCCTGCTATCCCGGAAAAACCTTAGGGGGGCCATCGATGGCCCCCGGTGGGGCGAGGGATATCATTCGATTCGGCTTGCTGAGAGGATTCATATAGTTCAAGTCGTTTTGCTTTATCTTTACTTGTTCAGATGTAATGACCGAAAACTGAATTTACATGTTATCCCTATGACGGCATGTTTTGACCTCTCATGACCTTAAATGTGACCTGACAAAAAAAATGGTTCAATTGTTTTCGATGGATAAGTGGACGGGCAGCCCAACGCCGTTTACCTTTTTCGCTACCTACCGTGGTTCTCGAGATCTTAGGGGAGGGGCGGGTACCCGACCCCCCGTCAATGCGAAGGTGGCTCAGACCTCCGTCAATGCGCGTGTTAAAATCCAGCTCACCGATCAGCTCGTGGTTGAAGGCAACAAGATGTACTGTGAGGCCAGGCGAGAAGTCACTGAGAATTTTGGTACATGCATGCTTAGGTCTGAAGATAGTGTTTGATTGATCCCTAACGAAGACGTGTTTTATTGCTTGGTGGTATTTAATTTAGGAATTAGGACATCACTTACAGTGGCTTAATGCGACATAATCCGGATTAGTTAACTCAATGGTTAAAGGTACTAAATTGTGTAATACCTATGTTATAATAATGATTAAAATCTTAGTTAACACGCGCATTGACGGGGGTCTGAGCCACCTTCGCATTTACGGGGGGGCGGGTACCCGCCCCCCCAAGATCTCGAGAACCACGGTAGGTAGCGAAAAACGGTAAACGGCGTTGGACTGCCCATCCACTTCTCGATCGAAAACATTTGTACCATTTTTTGTCAGGTCACATTTAAGGTCACGAGAGGTCAAAACATGCCCGTCATAGGGATAACATGTAAAATTGAGTTTTTCGGGCATTACATCTGAACAAGTAAAGATAGAGCAAAACGACTTGAACTATATGAATCCTCTTAGCAAGCCGAATCGAATGATATATAATTCGACCTTGCTAGGTCAAATCAAGGATTTGACCTGATCTGAGGTCTGGTCAGGGTCAAATTATATAAAATGCATATCATTAGAACCGCCGCAAAGCCCAGGCGAGTCTAATGCAGCTAAAATAAATGCTCTACCACCATCCGTTACTGAGTTATTCCGTAAAAACCATTTTTCCTATGTATTTCCAATGGAGAGATCATGTCTCGTACCTGACCTTAGATCATCGATATCAAAAATACCGGAACATATTTTAGAGAACTCGGTGGGCCCATTATGTGATATGAGTTTCAATTGGATAAGTTCACCCTGCTCTGACTTATGCTATCTTAAACTAGTTTTGAGGTCAGGTCACTTGACCTGTACTGATGACCTGACCAGAGATGACCTAACCTTAAAATTTGCATAGAAGTTGTAAGAATGATGAGGAAGAAGGTATGTGAAGTACGGCGGCGCTACGCGCCGCCGTTTTACTGCTGTCTTCGAAAAACCCGAGGCGGGAGGCGGGTATCCGCCCCCCTCCCGGCAATACGCGTGTTAAGCCCTCTTCAGCACTCTATTCTGTAACAAGCAGTGCCCTTTTTAGCCATCAGGACCCCATTGGCGCTGTCGCAGGGGCCCTTTCGGGGCACCGCCCCTCCCTGAGCGAAATCCTGGCTACGCCCCTGGGTTGTATCTTGGTGACTTGGATGCAGTCGTGACGGACCGCTGGGGACGGCAGCAGCTGCGGCAAGCCACTGCTACTACCGCCAATAAGGCCTGATCGGGAGGCCGGCTCGTCCGTATTCGAGCACAATAATATGACAATCAGCCGGACAAGTCTATAAACGACTTCCGTGTTACATTTAGAAATAAGTTTTCTTTCCGAGATTGATTTATAACTGTCAGGGCCTGTTCGCATGCGGCGTCTATCAGCAGCTGGTGTGTTGCTACAAATAGGAAGCTGGCTGCTGCATATACCACCATTGGTCGCTGTCAATGGTGCCGTTGCGTTCTGATGCAGCTTCAGCTCCGTCAGAACGCATCATCCGAGAACTCCTGGTAGCCACAACGACAGCAGCAGTGGCTTGCCGCAGCTGCTGCCGTCTCCAATGGTCCGTCACGACTGCATCCAAGCCACCAAGATACAACCTCTGTGCTTCTCGCTGGTCTTCCAGAAATGTTCTGTTTGCCGATGCCTTTGATGGTAAAGCTCTGCTTTATATGTCAAACAATATTGTCATGCTTTGTCCATACTTACAATATCTTCATGTTTTGTAGGCGCCTTTTGATCGCTTGCTTCAGGTTACAATGCTTCCTTGTTTCACAGCGAACTTTGTACTTGTTTCTTGCTGGCACGGATGCTCTTCTGTAAGTCTCGGTAACTTCATCAGCGGTCGGTTCGAATTTTCAAGCTATTGAAACGTGAAATTCGTCCACTTCCCTGGCCTCCATCTCTTCAAGCCGCAGCATCATAATGTGACCGACAACGTCAGCTCCTGTCGAGAGCTGGTTAAGCGGCAGCATACATTGGTTGACGGCGGCGCTAGGTGTGGTGTAGCTTCATTTTCCCGAAATGCGGTATTCTCCTTGCTAGTGATAGCAAGACTAATCTAAATATAATCGACTGGCTCTTGCATACATTTTAATACTTGAAATTTATCCACAGTGACTACATGCTTAGATATCTAATCTATATATGGCTCGCTGACCTTAATTGGACCTGCTTTGAAAGCAACCATTACCAATAATATTTAAAACTGCAAGCGAGAGAAATCTAGATCATCTTGTGAAGGTAAATGTTCATTCATCGAATTCATAATAGGCTCAAATCCCATATCCAGCTCCTTTGGCTAATAGCTTCTTGTCATAAGCGACGTTAGCGGGACACTGATTGACGGCTGCGTCATGCGCGCCATCTATTATCATCTTTTAAGCTCAAACATCCCTGTCTTTCTAAGGTACTTTTTAGGGTAAATATATATTTCAAGGAGTCAAAAAGGTTTCACATTGTTCAGGTTCAATGGTTTTAAAGTTCTGGAGCCCTTTCCATACATTAGTTGCATTTTATTGGCCGTGAGATATGAAAACATCAAAATTTTGGCAAACCGGAAGAATTTCAAATGGCTTGCGCGGGCAAATATTTTTCGAATTCGACATTTTCGACCAGAAAATCGTTATCATTGGCTATCAATACATTAGAAAACACCCGGTAATCAAAGAACCTGTGAAAAAATGGTGATCACGACATGGCCTATCCTGCATTTGCCTATGCCATCAGCCTATGCATCCGCCTATACCGCCAAAGACATCAGTCTCGGCTTCTCTTTCGGCGACAACCCGCAGCCCTCCCATATTTTGCAGTGGTCGATCGTGTTCGTGTTCGAATTTAACACGCGCATTGACGGGGGTCTGAGCCACCTTCGCTTTGACGAGGGGGCGGGTACCCGCCCCCTAAGATCTCGAGAACCACGGTAGGTAGCGAAAAACGATAAACAGCGTTGGGTAGCCCATCCACTTCTCCATCGAAAATATTCGAACCATTTTTTTCAGGTCACAATTAAGGTCACGAGAGGTCAAAACATGCCGTAATAGGGATAACATGTAAATTCAGTTTTTCGGTCATTACATCTGAACAAGTAAAGATAGAGAAAAACGACTTGAACTATATGAATCCTCGCAGCAAGCCGAATCGAATGATATATAATTTGACCTTGCTAGGTCAAATCAAGGATTTGACCTGACCTGAGGTCAGGTCAGGGTCAAATTATATAAAATGCATATCATTAGAACTGCAAAGCCAAGGCTAGTCTAATGCAGCTGAAATAAACGCTCTATCACTATCCTTTACTGAGTTATGCAGCAAAAACAGTTTTTCCCATGTATTTCCAATGGAGAGGTCATGACTCGTACCTGACCTTAAGTCTTCGATATCAAAAATACCGGAACAAATTTTAGAGAACTCGGTGGGCACATTATGTGATATGAGTTTCAATCGGATAAGTTCACCCTGCTCTGACTTACGCTACATTAAACTTTTTAGGTCAGGTCACTTGACCTGTACTAGTGACCTGACCTGAGACGATCCAACCTTAAAATTTTCACAAAAGTTGTAAAAATGATGAGGGAAAGAGTATGCCAAGTACGGTGGCGCTACGCGCCGCCGTTTTACTGCTCTCTCCGAAAAACCCGAGGAGGGTGTGGGTACCCGCCCCCCGTCAATGTGCGTGTTACTAGTCCCAGCTCTCTGACTGAAGATAACACCATTAAGGGTGATTTTGCCTTCGGAATATGTTGGAAGTCGGCCGTACGGAAAGCCTGACATGCCCCTATGTGGAGGCCCCCAGATCGGAAATTGCGTGTCTGGCACTATTTGAGGTCATTTTTGGGAAGATGTTGCAGCTCCATTCTGACCAAAACCATGGGATCACAAAATGGGCAAAAATCATCTCTAATCTTTTTAATATTTTCTACAAAACCACCTTCCTGCCGCACTTACAGCGCTAAATGCCCTAGGGCATACTCGTGGCGAGCGACGTCACGACAGGATTGCCAGACTAGTTGGAACTAAACTTTAGCCCCACCTGGCTAACACTATACAGTTTAGCATCAGAAGCAGGAGTTTATGAACAGCCGTACTTGCAGCTAGAAGAGCTTGTGATTGCTATTCAAGCACTGCACAGCTCAAGCAGTAAATTAGCCAACTTACATAGGGAAACAGAGGGTAAGAGTAGCGCTCTCGACCTTTGGTTGCAGGTGTGTATTCAAGAAGTTTTTCTTCAAGTGAGAGTTTAACCAAATAATTTGAAATCTTGAGTAAGGAAAATGCAAAGCAAATATCAAAAGCATTTCAGTAACGATGTGCAATAATTAAACGCAAGGCCTAACGCACACTTGTGTAACGTTCACAATATTGGGGGTAGGCAATAAGTCTCTTTTTGTAAGTCACTTCTTTCCATGTAACGGTATATGTTTTAGGATTAACACCTGCTACCCTTATTTTCTTTATACACACACCCGGGCATAGCTTTCGGAGAGACTGTTATAAATGAAAAAAAACGAAACAAAACAAGCCTCTTTGCATGATTTATTCATTCGAGTGTCTGGCACTTAGTTTGGCTGGAATCTCTGCCGCACCCGTTTGTTTCTCGCCAGCGCAACTCATCTTGCATACTAGAAACGGGACTGCTTTATCTGACGCTTGTTTGCGAGATGGGGCTGATGCTTTCAACAAAGATACAGTTTTACTTGGATCACGATTCAGTGTCTGTGACCTATTTTGAAACGAAACGAAACGTTACATGATATAAAGGAAGGAAATGTGATAGTTATCTGTCACATACTAATTTATGAAAAAAATGATTTCCGATAGTGTGTCGAATTTCTGTCTGTGTTCAGACAAGAAAAATATATGTCAAATTGTACTTATCAACTGCGTTTTCGGACCTTCGAGCCAACGGCACCCTGGTATGGGAGATTATCAGTCAATTTTTGGCTCAGGTCAATACCGACGGGATGACGGTTTAAAGAACGTGGCAAGCTAGAGAATAGTGTTTTGGGCTTATTCGCGCCCCACCGGGGCCCGGCGCCACCTTCGTCCCATTCAAAACAAGATAAATGTGCTTATATCCTGCGTGTTAACCCTTACCCCGGTAGCGGGTACGAGCCACCTTCGCTCTGGTGGGGGGAGGGGTGGGCGGGCTAAAAAGACCCCCACGATCTCAAAAAGTAAGAAAGCTAGAAAAAAGCGCAAGACAGCAATCGAAAGCTCTTTAAAAATGATACCGAAAATACTTCGGTCATTTTTCTTGTCAGGTCAATATCAAGGTTACCAGGAGTCAAAATAGGTCAAAATCGCCAATATGAGGTGTACTAAGAAAACCTCATATATCTCAGCAACTATGATAGCTAGAAACATCTATTTGACACCATTGGAAAGCTCTTGATTTGCTCTTTCATTAAAATGGTATTAATGGAGACATACACGATTACTTTTATATCAGCAATCTAGCTTGATTAGGTCAAAATTTATTGTCAAAATACTGTTTTTCACCCCTGGTGATCTGTGATGACCTCAGATTGGTCAAAGGGAAAATTTTTTTCCTGGAATCCATGGAAAGGTATCCAAGAACGCTTTTCGGAGCAATCTGAGCATTTGCAATCATTTGTGTGACTTTTAGATCATAATACAGCTTTTCCCCATTATTTTTAATGGGAGAGGCCACCTCGTGACCTGAACTCAGGTCAAGAAATCGAAAAATCACGGAAAAAATTTTGTAGACCCTGGAGGGAGCATAAAGTGTATGAAGTTTCAAATTGATCGGCTTAGAAATGTAGCTATTGTTCCGAGCTCGCTTCAGCTGACGACCCAAACCCGGCGAGTGTCTGTGAGCTACTGTATTGGGCGACTGACCCGGCACACGGCGGTGACGGCCGCACCGCCTGAGGCAGTGACCGACCGGGCGGGCGGTAGTGGTGCCAAACAACATCACTGTGCAAGTGGTTCCAAATATCACCGTACACCTCCCCCAAACATCAAGTATCAAATATCGGACACCACCGTACACCTTCCCCGCCGAACACGTTTCCACTCAAAGCATACCTACTTCACGTGCCGTAAACGGCCCCACTGCGGGTCTTCTTAGGAGAAACTGACTGATCCGTGTAGGCTGAGGGGTACGACGCCGCCGCCGGCGGTGACGGCGATAATGGTGGCGGCGGATCCTCCAGCGACTGAGGGCGCGACTCCAGCCGCGAGCACTGCGCCGACGGGTGCGGCGGCCCCGGCTGCGAGTGCGCCGCGCCGTCGGTGAAGAGCGCGCCGACGGTGGACGCCGTGCCGGCTGCGGGTGCGCCGTCGATGAAGAGCGCGCCGACGGGTGCGGCAGCCCCGGCTGCGAGTGCGCCGTCGGTGAAGAGCGCGCCGACGGGTGCGGCAGCCCGGCTGCAGTGCGCCGCGCCGTCGGTGAAGAGCGCGCCGACGGTGGACGCCGTGTCGGCTGCGGGTGCGCCGTCGATGAAGAGCGCGCCGACGGGTGCGGCAGCCCCGGCTGCGAGTGCGCCGCGCCGTCGGTGAAGAGCGCGCCGACGGTGGACGCCGTGCCGGCTGCGGGTGCGCCGTCGATGAAGAGCGCGCCGACGGGTGCGGCAGCCCCGGCTGCGAGTGCGCCGTCGGTGAAGAGCGCGCCGACGGTGGACGCCGTGCCGGCTGCGGGTGCGCCGTCGATGAAGAGCGCGCCGACGGGTGCGGCGGCCCCGGCTGCGAGTGCGCCGCGCCGTCGGTGAAGAGCGCGCCGACGGTGGACGCCGTGTCGGCTGCGGGTGCACCGTCGGTGAAGAGTGCACCGACGGTGGACGCCGTGCCGGCTGCTGGTGCGCCGTCGGTAAAGAGCGCGCCGACGGGTGCGGCGGCCCCGGCTGAGGGCGTGGAGTAATCTGGTGACTGGGGTAAGTACGGCTCCAGCAACCGGTGCGACCCGTCCCTGGCGACGAAGTTTGGGAGCATGCCAGCAGGCGGCACATACATCAGATGCACGCGATTTCGTCTCAGCACACCGGATGGTGTCCCTATGACGTAGCTTCGGTCCCCACACCGTCGCTGAACAACTCCCTCTTTTGTCCAATCCTTTTCCAGAGAAGTACGAATTCTGACTCTGTCTCCCGATCTCAACGGTTTAAGTCTTTTTTGCACGATAACGTCGATCGAAATTGCTCTTCATTACCTGTTTGGAGACCATGCCCTTCTCACGCGCCTCTGCTGTAGCCCCACGAGTCAGCTGTGGCGCCATCGGCGGCGGCAGTCTCGTACGCAGAGGACGTCCCATGAGAAGCTCTCCCGGTGACCGTCCCGTTGGCTGAGTCGGCGCTGACCTGTAGGCCAACAGTGCCAGCTGAGGATCTGGCTGCCTCAGCAACCACTTGGCTTGTCTGACGGCACGCTCTGCTGCTCCGTTGCTCTGTGGAAAATGCGGGTCTGTCACTCGATGAACAAATCAATAAACTGCGGAGAATTCCTGAAACTGGAACGACGTGAACTGGCTTCCTCCGTCCTTAGTCAAAATGTTCGGAATTCCAAAACGTGCGAATGACTCATTTAATCGACTTATAACTGCGCTGCTTGTGGTAGTGGTCAGCTGTTGACTCTCCAAGTACCGACTGAATGTATCAACTGTGACGAGGTACGTCTTGGAATCTAACTGACAAATATCAGCAGCTACATGTAGCCATGGTTGTTCACGCACTGGTGTTGGCTGCAATGGTTCTTTATGTTGAACTGGTGCATTTATCTGGCAAAAGTTGCACCTCTGGATGAACAGTTTTAGATCCTCAGTGAAGCCTGGCCACCAAACAGATGTTGCAGAGCGCTCACGACACTTGTTAATGCCCATGTGCCCATCGCCATGAATGCGACCCAAAATGATGCCTCTCAGCACTGGTGGAATAATGAGCCGGCTGTCATACAGCAGTAGTCCGCTGACAACACTGAGCTGATCCCTTACCGCATAATAAGGATGACAGACTTCTCCGGGAGGCCACCCAGTGAGTGTGTAGTGAGCTGCCGCACTTATCTCAACGTTTGCTTCCTGCGCCATGCGGATTTCCTCTATCCGACTGTCGGATGCGGGCAGGTAGCTGATCACAGCATCCACGTGATCCTGGATGTCTCGCTCCATCTGCTGTGCGATGACGTCAGCACAGTTCAGCGGCTGTCGGGACAGACAATCAGGCGCACAATGCAGATGACCAGGGACGTAGACAGCAGTGGCGTTGAAAGACATCATGCGCATCAGCATACGTTGACAACGGACAGGAGCATCTGTGAGTGATTTGGTGTTCAACAAGGGCACCAACGGCTTGTGGTCGATATGCACGTGGAAATTAGGGAGGCCATTAGGCAAACACGGAACTTCTCACATACCCAAGTTACACCAAGGAGCTGCTTTTCGATCGTCACGTAGCGCTGTTCGGGAGGAGTGAGCGTCCGGCTGCAGTAGGCCACCGGCTTTAGCTGCTGACCGTGTCGTTGGAGCAAGCATCCGCCGATGCCGTAGCTGGATGAGTCTGCGCCGACGACCGTCTCCTTTGTGCTGTCATAGAAGGCCAAGACTGGAGGATTGAACAGCAGCCGCTTTGCTCCTTTAAGCGCGGCCTCCTGGGATGACGTCCATTGCCAGACAGTGTCTTTTTTCAACAAGGCGGTGAGCGGCTTCAGAACTGTCTGGATTCCAGCGACAAACTTGCACATGTGGTTGATTAATCCTAGCTGTTGTCTGAGCTCCTTGATGTTTTGAGGTGGCTGAAGCTGCTGTACTGCGGCAATCTTCTACGGATCTGCTGCGATTCCTTCTGCACTGATGATGCTTCCCAGGAACTTGACACTTCTCTGTTTGATTTCACACTTGTTCTTGTTGAGCTTCAGGCTGGACCTTTCTATCCTGTTCAGGACCGCTTCCAGCCGTTTGTCGTGTGTCTTCTTGTCGCCATACACGATTGTGTCATCCATGTAACAGATCGTACCTTCGAGTCCCTGCAGCATCTCTTCCATCTTCCTCTGGAACACTTCCGGCGCAAGGTTGATTCCCATGGGAAGGCGTCGAAACATCCATCTGCCGAAAGGACTAAGAAAAGTAGTGAGAAGCTTCGAATCGTCGCTTAGGGGCAGATGGTAGAAACCAGATGACGCATCTAGCTTCGTGAAGTAATTAGCTCCATTGAGCTGAGACGTCAGCTCAGAAAGTAGGTATGGGAAATATTTCCCGTTTTACAGACCTGTTCAGCTTAGTGTAGGCGACAAAAATTCGAACACCAGAGGTCTTCGGTACAACAACCATGGGCGCGCACCGGGCTGTGGGCTGAGTCACTTTTTCGATGATGCCGCTGTCCTCCATCCGCTGCAGCTCCTTCTGCACGTCCTTCATCCGCGGCAGCGGGACGTTCCTCGCTGTGTGAATGGCGAAAGGGGTCGCTCCCTCCTCAAGTGTGATGCTGACAGGCACCGTGTCCATTCGGCCGGTGTCACCAAAAACGTCTGGAAGAGGCGCCTGCGAAACACTGTTGACAAAAGTTATCAGGCCGAGCTCACAACTGGTTGCTCGCGATAGCAAGTTATCAGGAAATGCCGTTTCGACGACAAAAAAGGTCGCTGACTGCGTCATGTCCCCGTGTTGGAGAGTTACCTGAAAAGTATCACGGACTGTCAGCTGATGCCCCACACTGGTCAGTTTTGTGTTGCAGAGCTGCAACTCCGGTTTTCTTGGCATCTTAGTCCACGTGTCTGTAGTGATCACATTCACGTCCGCTCCTGAATCTATTTTGAACCCGAGCTCCTGTCTGTCGACAAGTAGGTTCACAATCCATTTTCTTCCCTTTCCGTAAGCAACATCGCCCAAAAAATATTCATCCGCTTCAACATCTGGTATCTGCACAGCTTCCCCTTCGCCATACTCGACGTTCCTAACATGCCCGCGTTCCTAACAGTATGCGGGGAACACTCATCTACCAAGTCCGAACTGCGCACCATAGCTACAACCTTGTCCATGGAAATGTCCTGATCAAGCGCTTGTATTTGAATATTTCTCGACGTCTTCTTATCCACCATGCCGGAAATCAGTTTATCGCAAATGCGTTCGGACTTGGTCTGTCCGAAGCCGCACTTCTCTGCCTGGGCCATAACAGCTCGGATGTACATCTCACTGCTTTCGCATTCCTTCTGGTTCTTTGATTCGAAAACTTGCCTTTCAGAAATTACGTTCGACTTTGGCATAAAATACTCATTCATTTTCACTATGACGATATCGTATGATTTCGCATCAGCTGCAGCCAAGTTGAATGATGTCAGCAGATGCTCTGCCTCTGGCCCCATCGAATAAATGAGGGCACTGACCTGCACCTCACCAGCATCCTTCGATAACTTACTTGCGATGCGGAATCGTTCCCACCGGTCTCTCCATGTTGGCCACGATGATGGAGAAGCAAAGTCAAAAGCTTCCGGCGTCTTGTATGCCATGCTTTAACTCTGGATTTCTACGACAGAAAAATCACTCTTCACAAGGATCCTGCAGGCTGCGCCATGTTCCGAGCTCGCTTCAGCTGACGACCCAAACCCGGCGAGTGTCTGTGAGCTACTGTATTGGGCGACTGACCCGGCACACGGCGGTGGCGGCCGCACCGCCTGAGGCAGTGACCGACCGGGCGGACGGTAGTGGTGCCAAACAACATCACTGTACAAATGGTTCCAAATATCACCGTACAGCTATGGTAGAGCTAAAAATTTGAAGTGAGCTGACCTTGCTTAACCACGCCTGGTAGCCTGACTTTGTGTGTCCCCGGGTAAAAAGTAGGTACGAATTTTTGTGGTTGGCACAACCAGAAAGGATGAATTTGAAATTAATCTGATTTGATAAGGAAAACGACGGGATACATGTAGCAAAGGACGCTACACTCACAGAGGCGGGCTTACCTTTCGGTGGTCTCGATGTAAGCTTTTCTCTGTGATTTTTAGTTCACCTGGACCGTGCAGTTTCGTATGTGCACGTATCCGATGGGTAGATGCGGTATATAATGATACTAGTTGATGCTGATAATGACGCGCGTTCACTCCGACTTCGGCACCCCCACTCGCTAGACTGTGTCCGCACCGGCTGGCCCCGACCAGGTATGGCCGGGTAACCTGACCCCGGCCTCGCCCAAGGCAGGCGCAGCCTGCCTCACCGTGCAGCGGATTGAGGGATGGGGTGATGGAGATGCCAAAATTGGGTGGTATGGTGGGGATGCTAAATGGGACAGGTGAGGGATATACAGTGCTCGGTAAGAATTCTCACAAGTATCAGGAATGGTGGGAAAATGATGGGGTGAGAGAAAAAGCCCTTAATCGCGGTGCTGCTCCTCGTCGCTTTTCTGCTTACCGGAAAATAATCCTTAGGGGCCATCGATGCCCTTCCTGGGCGGCGAGAGTTAATAGGTAATCATATTTATTTCCCAGCCCACCTCAAGATTTCCACTGCATTTGCGCAGTACCATGCATGAAGTACCGAGGAATATTACCTGATATGTCATTCTGATGATATGGACAGTGTTCGTTTTGTTTGCAAGCTAATATAATGAAGTGTTGGCGAAGCTGTAACACTTGTTTGTGGTCTGCAGGTCCTCTGGGAGCGCGATGTCGGGTACTTGGAGCCCGTGCGACACAAAACATCTGAAGAGGTGCTGGTGGGCACACGACATGCTCTCACTATTAGGAATGTCCACAAGACAGACTTTGGCACTTACTCCTGTCTGGCCTCTAACTACCTCGGCAACTCGAGTGGCCAAATCACTCTTACAGGTATTTACAGGACATCCATGTTCTTTTACTGTCGTGAACTTTAACTATACATTTGGGCCGTGCTTGGGACCTATTGGAAAATGCAATAATTATGCAGAAAAAGTCGTGAATGTGCTAAAGGCAGATCAAAGTCATAGAGGGAATGTCAAAAAGAGTATTTCCTAAAATGTTAGGGCCAAGGTCATTCAAGGTCATTAGCCTATGACGTTACAATATGGTATAGGTGCTCCCTATATTGTTAACTATAACCAGCAATATGCCAACCGTTGGGTGAGAAATGATAAGTAAACTTTACCCTTGACCTTTGAGCTTCCACTGAGACCTTTATATTGAGTTTCCTTAACTATAACGTCATAGCATAAAATACGTCAGACTGGGTACCTAACGCCATTTGACCGGTAGCACTGAGGCCAATGGCATTGGAAGTGCAGGTATGGCCTTTTACATTGACCTTAATGTGAGGGCATTTTGACGTATAACCCCGTTTTATGACGTTATGACGTCACCACTCGGTGTTCAATGCAAGCTAACTGGTCTGACCCCGGGGTTGTGGTGATCTTAAAATTTAGGCCTGAATTTGAAAGCCTGTAAGTAAAAAAGTCCGAGTAATTTGCAGAAATATCTCACCAATCAACGCGTTGTTAAATACTCTCAAATGTGGCTGAGTATCAGTTTTCGGCTACACTTGTTCTCCGGCTATCTCGGAAAAATAGATGAAGGGAGGAGGGAGGAGGCTCCGAGGCTCCCCTCCACTGTGCATGTTAATAAAGTGACCTTGTCTAAGCCTTTGTAAATTGATAAAAATCTTCCATTTATTTTCAATTCCAAATGCATTTGGACCCATGCTCAATATACAGGCATGCTCATTGATTACTTAAATTCTACGACTTGAAAAGTAGATAAGTCGATTGCTTTTTGAATGCTTATAAACACCCGCCCCGTTGGGCCTCCGAGCCACCTTAGCCCTGGAGGGGGGATTTCAAACACAGCTCCCCTTGAACTCGATTCCTATGTGGGATAGCGAAAAATGCGAATGCTGGTGGATAGTTAATAAAAGTTCACGAAGAATTTACATCGGCCACTTTTTGGCTCAGTTCAATATTGAGATCACGTCAGGCCAAAAAAGTTGGCCAAAGAAGATAGACAATATGCAAACAATATATGCTATATGCTATATATTTGCGATATGTGATATGCTCATATATATATATATATATATATATATATATATATATATATATATATATATATATATATGCGATATGCTAGAACTCCCAAGAGTGCGAACGGAGCAAGCCAAACACAGTTTTCGTTTCAGGGGAGTAGAAGCATGGAACAATGAAATGAGAGAGAGAGTTAAGTATATGTATAGTAGGCATTTAGGAAAGAGGTTAGTCTAAAAATGAACTATTGCATTTATTTAAAATTGTTATCTACATCGGTCATGTTGTGTAAAGTTTTGTCTGGTTTACGAAAGTGTGTACTCCTATGTGTGTTGTAGGCCTGTAATTGAGGGCTGAAAATCCATGCTTATGGAGACCTCAATAATATATGCATAATATATACATATACATAATCAACTCGCGATGAAAATCCAAACATAATGGCATCAAAATAACAACTTTATAATCATTTCCTATAAAGGTATTGAGCCAGTTTGAAAACCTGCCTAGGTAGCCCCAGATGACCTCAAGAGGTCACATGGCCAAACTTACAACGTGAACCTATACAGGTGCCTAAGATACTATACATTGGAAAATACGAACGTATTCCAAATTGTATCTACAGAAATACAGCAATTTATCGGCCAAATTCCGTTTTCACCAAATATTTCCTATGGAGAGTTCATGATCCGTACCTGGCCCTAGGTCATCGATACAAAAAATCCCGGAATATGTATTGTAGTACTCGGTGTGCCCATTATGTGGTAATCGTTTGAATCAATAGATTTACCCTAATCCTACTTATGCCACCTTAAACATTTTTGCAGGTGATGTCACTTGACCTGCGCAGGTGACATGACTTGAAATGACCCAACCATGTTTCGTGCCACCGGAAAAAAACCGAGGGGTTGGTTCAAACACCCCCCTCAACAGGGTCGAGGGCTAGAAGACAGATGCGAGTCAATTTGATCACCGATGAATGCAAATTTTAAGGCTGCGCTTGAAATATATATCGTAAAACAACAATAAGTGTTCTAACCCTTCTCTGCACAGGATGATTGAAAACTTTATATCCGAAAGTGGCTTGTTTTCCCGCAAGTTTTTGTCGTGCGAGATTGCAGCATCCGTAGCCGTTTCGAAAAGAGGCGTAAAAGCCTTGGAAAGAAGAAACTTTGCAAGAAGCATTTACTTTTAGGATACCATAAAGTAAGCCCATCATAAGAACACACTTGAAACTCTAGTTCGTTTTGCCGTGATAGGTGGTGCGTACCGCTGCAGGGTATTTGTCCTGCAGCAGAAGTGCTCAGTTGGTCGCTGCCCGGCAGTCACTCTACTCTCTACTCTACTCTCTACTCACAGAAACGTCACCCTGTGTACGGTGCTTATCAATACTGTCATACGTTTCGTCTCAAGTACTCTATGAAAATGTCGTGGTGATGTAAACCGGTCTAATGCTGCTTCCAGACATGACTCAAAACATTGCGTGGGATCACAGACTGCGAAACACACCATCCCCGCCCGCCCCCCCCATCGCCACCGATGGCGTGTCTGCTAAATGGTACAGTTCACTTATCCCGCAAGTACAGCCCGGCCAGTGCAATGGACGCTACACAGCTAAGTTGAGCATGTTAGGTTTGACGCCAAAAGGCGAGGAACGGAGCCTGGAGCAAGCCCTCTTGCCTGGAATCCCCACTTCATTGAAATTATACGGTTAAAGTGACCAGTAAATCCCCCAGACTAGATACACGATAGCATAAATTCCAAGAAAAGTCGATCATCCTTGATCCGCTGGCCACGCTCGACCGGCCAGACGATTCAAACTAACGAGGGCTGCCACCGCAGCTCGGCTCTGCATCAGTGCACTGGGTCACGTGGCAGACGTGCCCCCGGGCTGTGCCAGATCGTGGCAGACGTGCCCCCGGACTGTGCCCGGTCACGTGGCAGACGTGCCCCCGGGCTGTGTCCTGTCGTGGCAGACGTGCCCCCGGACTGTGTCCGGTCGTGGCACACGTGCCCCCGGGCTGTGTCAGGTCAAGTGGCAAACGTGCCCCCGGGCTGTGCCCGGTCCGTGGCACACGTGCCCCCGGGCTGTGTCAGGTCAAGTGGCAAACGTGCCCCCGGGCTGTGCCCGGTCGTGGCAGACGTGCCCCCGGACTGTGTCCTGTCGTGGCAGACGTGCCCCCGGACTGTGCCCGGTCGTGGCAGACGTGCCCCGGACTGTGTCCTGTCGTGGCAGACGTGCCCCCGGACTGTGTCCGGTCGTGGCGAACGTGCCCCCGGGCTGTGTCCGTTCGTGGCAGACGTGCCCGCGGACTGTGTCCGGTCGTGGCAGACGTGCCCCCGGGCTGTGTCAGGTCAAGTGGCAGACGTGACCCCGGGCTGTGTCCGGTCGTGGCAGACGTGCCCCCGGACTGCATCCGGTCGTGGCAGACGTGCCCCCGGGCTGTGTCCGGTCGTGGCAGACGTGCCCCCGGGCTGTGTCCGGTCGTGGCAGACGTGCCCCCGGGCTGTGCCCAGTCGTGGCAGACGTGCCCCCAGACTAGGTCTGGTCACGCGGCAGACGTGCCCCCGGGCTGTGCCCGGTCGTGGCAGATGTGCCCCCGGACTGTGCTCTGTCGTTGCAGACGTGTCCCCGGACTGTGCCCGGTCGTGGCAGATGTGCCCCCGGACTGTGCCCGGTCGTGGCATATGTGCCCCCGACTGTGCCCGGTCGTGGCAGATGTGCCCCCGGAATGTGCCCCGTCGTGGAAGATGTGCCCCCGGACTGTGCCCGGTCAGCCGTACTCGGTGGACATCCGACACGCTCACAGCTGGACAGCGCCGCTCCAGTGCCGTGCCGGGAGCCTGCGTGACATGAGGGCGAATAAAAACGTTTTTTGGGGGGTTCAGCAGGTCCGAGTGCATTTTTCTAGATCCCAAAATGATATCAACATGAATTAGTCGATCCCCGACGGCGTAAAACTATCCTCCGTGTATAATCTGACCTGGTGGATAGGCTACTTGAACACCTACGGCAATACTCCAAGTACTTAGGCCATATTTAGGCAGTAATTAAGCAATGATTCAAGGTAGAACAGATCGGAATCTCCCTAACAAAAATAAGTAGATAAGAAAATTCATACCTTCAGTCAGAAAATTACACATATTATAGAAAATGTCTTTCCAAATATAATTCGACTTCGATTCATTTAGTATAAAGCATCACAATGCCAGGCTGGCTCAGCCCATTGAATGGGGACGGCAACTCTCGGAAACCTGCCTGCGCTACTAAATTCTCATGAATTCGAGCCGAACGTGTTGCTAAGCTAGTTCTCTGGTTTCCGACGAAATCTGACCCTGATGCTTTATGCAGAACCATCAGCACTGCTAACACAAGTTGGGATTTAGCCGGGCTGGGCCGTCAGATGGGCCCGTTGAACCGCACGGCCGCCCCGGTCTGGTGCCAAGCATGTGCTGATAACGAGCTCGGTACTGCCGCTGTGTGCCACGTTCAAAGGCATAGGGGGTCCAGAAGGCATGGGGCCCGACCCCGCTTGATTGCTCGATTGATGCACCCGGTCCCTGAACCATCCCGCTTGCTGAACAAAGTCGAAGCAATCTAATACAAAGTAAGAGTATGCTGCAAGATCCAACGCCAGGTCATGGAAGGTATTGTGTTAGAGATGCCTAGCTACGGACAGTGAATGAAATATATACCAATTTGTATGTGTGCTCAGACGAACACCAAAACCTGTCAGCTCAGGAACCAGGCAACTCAACTTTACATCTACGTTCGTGCTTAATCGTTCAGTGGGGTGGCCCTTTAAGTTTCCTAATGACAATGCCCCTTGGATCTCTATTGCATGATTCTCCACGACTAATGGAAACAGATGCGCTTATTCCGTAATTATGAAAAATATAGAAGGATGCTACACAAATTATACTTCAGCAATTATTTTGACTCCCTCCATGATAAAAATACTCAAGTGTTGCACCACAAATATTAAACATTGTAGATTCCAAAGCGTGCTTTTAACTCACAAATTCGACTTATATCTGGTAATGCTGAAAAGAAAATTTCTTCAGAAGCCGGAACGAACAAATGGTAATGTTTGCGTGCCAATGCGCAAACCTCCATTTCTGTGTTGTCTTTGTAAGCATTTGACTGTTTTGAGTTGGCCAGCTAAAGTGCGTGTCCCCTTACCGAGAAGAGTAAGCGTCTGAAAGGTTTGCAGCAGCTGCGTTGTGTTTACTGTGATACAAGTTTCAACTGCGAGAAAAGGAAACACCGCGCTCTGCTTGGGCCAACGTTAACTTACCACAAGTGGATACAATGAAATAATGGAAGCCGGAGAGATTTGGATGCTGTCATTTCAGCACAAATTCGTCTTCAACATGAAATGGCTGGTAAGGTATTCACTGGCCTGTCCCCTCGAATCCGGAAATGTAAAAAACACTGAAGATTGTATATTCGGGCACAGCTCTTCATCAGAATCATGTAGTAAATATAAACAATTATCAGACAGAGTGTAGCCAGACCTCGAATTCGAGGTCTGGCTACACGATGACCCGACAATTTTGTATATTTGCTCCATGATTCTGATGAAGGGCTGAGCCCGGATAAATATAATCTTCAGTGTTTTTTTACATTTCCGGATTCGAGGGGACAGGCCAGTGAACACCTTATCAACTTATCATCATGCTCCTCGCCGCAGCACTTCAAAAACTTTCAACGTATGAAATGGCTGTAATGACAGTGAGCATTTGGCTAGATGATTCCACTGTGAGTTAAAGACGATATCTGGGTCAAGCATTATGAGAAGACAACGATAACCTAGCAATCCGGGCACTGTCACTGCAAATTCACTATTTGAAAATGCACGTCATTATAGTGATTAGTTAGAAAATATGCTTAGATTAGATCCGAATGTCATATCATGTCATGGGATGCGGATACTTTTTAGCAGTGGTTTGAAGTCGTTGTAAGGCATTCACCTCGTCTCATGTCTCATCGCCAATATTGTGCTACATCATGCAAAGGCTTATATATATTCGAGTGGCTGGGCAAGATATATTCTTGAATGCAACGACTGTTGAATAGATTACCGATTCGCACTTTGATAGTTTCTTATGTTCTTAGATTATGATACTATTGGTGGTTTGTTTGGTTGCAATTATAATATATTTAGTCAAATCAGTAAAGCTCATTAAAAATATTACAAATACAAGTTTCAGCTTTCGAATGTATTGGACATTCATTATCAAGAGGAAAGACAGAGCGGCTCATGTTTTCACAAATCTAGTACTTTGAAAAATACATCATGGAGAAATGAGCCCACATCATTCGACGGACATTCTTTGCAGAGAAATACTATTCCATTTCTTCAGGATACTTGCAATAAAACGTATCCAATAAGAGAAAAAGATTAAGATTGTTTCGTCACACTTTGTTACAGTTTTATCGTCAGATTACATTAACGCATATTTAATTGGAAAACATTACCATACACTTAATACGCTAATTGACGGGGTCTGAGGTGAGCTACCTTTGCTTTGACGGGGATAGTGTTACACGTGAACTGCCTCAGCAGCAATCTCTCGGCCTGCTACGGAGCTTTGCCTTTGCCTCCTAGTTTTGGCTTTGCTCCCTGTCCCCCTGCCTATTTTATTGGGTACCCCCGTTATTGGCTACCCCCTAAGATCTCGAAAACCACGCTAGATAGCGAAAAACGATAAACGGCGTTAGATAGGCCATTTAAATATCTGTCGAAAATATTCGTACTAGTTTCGTCGAAAATATTCGAAGTTATTCGTACTAGTAAGCCATGTCAATTTGATTTCATTGTCATTCACGGGCACGACACGCGCCGGTCGCAAAATCTCACCTTATCGCGAATAAGAACCGAAACAGGCCGTAGAAGACTTAACTACCGAAGAGTTCAGATGTATAATGAGCTGGACATAGATGGGACTCAACCGTTTCGTGCCGTACTGAGAGCTATTTGATTGTCACGGTGATAGCGATTTTTCTTAACACACGCATTGACGGGGGTCTGAGCCACCTTCGGATTGACGAGGGGGGCGGGTACCCGCCCCCCTAAGATCTCGAGAACCACGGTAGGTAGCAAAAAACGGTAAACGGCGTTGGGTAGCCCATCCGCTTCTCCATCGAAAATATTTGAACCATTTTTTTCAGGTCCCATTTAAGGTCACGAGAGGTCAAAAACATGCCGTCACATGCCGTCATAGGGATAACATGTAAATTAAGTTTTTCGGCCATTACATCTGAACAAGTAAAGATAGAGCAAAACGACTTGAACCCTATGAATCCTCGCAGCAAGCCGAATCGAATGATATATGATTTGACCTTGCTAGGTCAAATCAAAGATTTGACCTGACCTGAGGTCAGGTCAGGGTCAAATTATATAAAATACATATCATTAGAACCGCAAAGCCAAAGCGAGTCTAATGTAGCTAGAATAAACGCTCTATCACCATCTGTTACTGGGTTATTCAGTAAAAACCATATTTCCCATGTATTACCAATGGAGAGGTCATGCTTCGTACCTGACCTTAGGTCATCAATATCAAAAATACCGGAACACATTTTAGAGAACTCGGTGAGCCCATTATGTGATATAAGTTTCAATTGGATAAGTTCACCCTGCTCCGACTTATGCTATCTTAAACTTTTTTGAGGTCGGGTCACCTGACCTGTACTGGTGACCTGACCTGAGATGACCTATCCTTAAAATTTTCACAGAAGTTGCAAAAATGATGAGGAAAAAGGTATACCAAGTATACCAAGTTTTTCTGCTGTCTCCGAAAAACCCGAGGGGGGCGGGTACCCGCCCCCCCGTCAATGCGCGTGTTAAGACATGTCAGTCGATGTTTAGGTTTTTAAGTGTCTTGCTACGTCTAGGGCTTTTATTTTATTTTCTCGGTATTGTTAGGAATATTTACTGTGTTTATGTCTATGAGCTTGTTCTTATATTTCACAACGAATAAGTGAATGACCGTGTGATGAGTCTTGTACCCACTTGTATATTTCGTTTCAACCCTCGCCCCACGGGGGCATCGATGCCCCCCTAATGTTTTTTCAAGATAGCATAAAAACGACGAAACGCAGCACCGCGGTTAAGGGCTCTATCTCTCACCACATCATTTTCCCATCATTCCTGAACATTTTTACCCCGGGTCACCCAAGGTCAGGCCACCAGGTGAGGTCAACCAAGGTCACCTCACTTCAACTTTGAAGCTCTATAAGAGCTACATTTCTTAGTCGATCGATTTGAAACTTGCTACACTTCATGAACCTTCCAGGGACTATAACGTGTATATCCAGGATTTTTAGATTTCATGATCTGAGGTCAGGTCACGAGACGACCTCTCCAATTGAAAAAGCATGGGGAAAAGCTGTCTCATGATCTAAAAGCCACAAAAATGATTGAAAATTCTCAGACTGCTCAGAACAGCGTTTTTGGACACCCTTTCACGGATCCCAGGGGTCATATTTGCTATTTGACATTTCCAAGGTAATCCAAGGTCACCAGGGGTCAAAACAGTATTTTGATAATAACTTTTAATCTAATTAAGCTAGACCACTGAAGCAAACACCATTGTGTTTGTTTTGTCACTGGCTTTCATTTGATATACAGCAAGGTCACTTTCTGACCTTTCGTGACCTCAGGTCATATTAGGTCACGAGGTGACGTCTGGAGGTTAAACCACTGGCGGGAAGTATCTACGTCCTACATAGCGGAAAAAGGTCTGGTAATTTCCTATCAAATGTACTTAACCAGATCTAAATAGCTCTAATGGCATAGAAGTTATGTCCAGTTTTCTTAACACGCGCATTGACGGGGGGCGGGTACCCGCCCCCCTCGGTTTTTTCGGAGACAGTAGAAAAACGGCGGCGCATAGCGCCGCCGTACTTGGTATACCTGTTCCCTCATCATTTTTACAACTTCTGTGAAAATTTTAAGGTTAGGTCATCTCAGGTCAGGTCACCAGTACAGGTCAAGTGACCCGACCTCAAAAAAGTTTAAGATAGCATAAGTCGAAGCAGGGTGAACTTATCCGATTGAAACTCACATCACATAATGGCCCTACCGAGTTCTCTAAAATATGTTCCGGTATTTTTGATATCGATGACCTAAGGTCAGGTACGAGGCATGACCTCTCCATTGGAAATACATGGGAAAAATGGTTTTTACGGAATAACTCAGTAACGGATGGTGATAGAGCATTTATTTTAGCTGCATTAGACTCGCCTGGGCTTTGCGGTTCTAATCATATGCATTTTACATAATTTGACCCTGACCTGACCTCAGGTCAGGTCAAATCATTGATTTGACCTAGCAAGGTCAATTTATATATTATTCGATTCGGCTTGCTAAGAGGATTCATATAGTTCAAGTCGTTTTGCTCTATCTTTACTTGTTCAGATTTCATGGCCGAAAAAAACTGAATTTACATGTTATCCCTATTACGGGCATGTTTTGACCTCTCGTGACCTTAACACGGCAAGCCCTCACAAAATAGGGCGTTACCAAACAACAATAAGCGTGTTAGAATTACTCATGTTTGTGCGGAATGGTTGACCTAGAGGTCAAATTAGGTCAAGATCGGCTATTTCACAAAATCAATGATTACAAACGGGCATAACTTTATTCATAGAGTATGAGGCCTGGTAAAGACATTTAACAAATTGCCAGTACTTTTCGCATGAACGTAAAACCCCCCCAGTGGTTTGACCGCCAGAGGTCCGGACCTAATATGACCGAGGTCAGAAGGAAGTACCCCGTATACAAAAAACATACAAACAAAACATGGTTTTTTTCACCGCTCAGCTCAATAGGTCAAAGTTATGGTCAAATACTGTTTTGACCTACCATGACCTGGAAAAGTCAAAGAAAATATGACCCCGGGATCCGTGAGGTGTCCAAAAACGTTGTTCTAGCAGTCGAGTATTTTCAATCATTTGGTGGCTTTATATCATGAAATAGCTTTCCCCATGCTTCAATGGAAGGTCGCCCGTGACGACCTCAGGACGAAATCGAAATCCCGAACACCTAGACCCGGAGGGTCATGAAGTGAGGAGTTTCAATCGATCGACTTTAAATGTAGCTCTACAGACTTAAAGAAGTAGGGACCTTGGTGACCCGTCGGACCTGACCTGGGTACCGTAAAAATTTCAGGATGATGGAAATGATGCAGTAGAGGTAGAGCCCTAACCGCGGTGCGCGCCCGTCGTTTTGCTATCCCGAAAAACCTAGGGGCCATCGATGGTGGGAGGGTTAAATGTGACCTGACAAAAATAGTTCAAATGTTTTCGATGGAGAAGTGGATGGGCAGCCCAACGCCGTTTACCGTTTTTCGCTACCTACCGTGGTTCTCGAGATCTTAGGGGGCGGGTACCCGCCCCCCGTCAATGCAAAGGTGGCTCAGACCCCCGTCAATGCGCGTGTTAAGCATTGCATATTTGAGTGAAAATAGCCTATCGTGACCTTTCTTGACCTCTGGAGGTCAAACCATTGACCTGAGTGCTTAAAAATGCAAAGTAATTTCTTACTGATTTCATGCGAGCTTTCTAATGCACTTTGCAGATTTGGGCTAACCCCCATATTTTCGGAGTTAGAGGGGGGCCATCGATGACCCCCGGTGGGGCGAAGGTGGCGCCGGACCCCCGGTAGGGCACGGGTTAAACAACTTGACGTGTCGAGGGAAAAACCATGTTGAATGGATCTCAGACAAAATACACTACTACTACCATAGGGATAGCATTTAAACGAATTTATTCGGTCATTACATATGAACTAGTAAAGATAGAGCAAAAAATAGCCCATTAGAATCCTCGGCAAGCCACATCGAATGATATATAACATGATCTTGCTAGGTCAAATCAGGCAAAATCTAGTATTTGGCCTGACATGAGGTCAGGTCAAATACTCTATGCAAAATAATAAAATAGGAAGGGGGAGAGGGAGCAAAACCAAAACTAGGAGGCAAAGGAAAAACTCCGTGGCAGGCTGAGAGATCGCTGCTGAGGCAGTTCAGGTGTACCACTAGTTTTCAAAAATATCTGAGTACCTTTTGATGAACATTGCAAAATGCAAAAGTCATCTGCCGATTTCCGCATTTTTCTTAGGAAAATTGTTTGTCCAGCTGGGGACAATAAATCTTCGTGCCCCGCCCGTCACCCCGTTTTTAACATCAATGGTTATTGGGTATCACCCACTGGGTCTATCCCCAAACGATACAATGCCATATGACTTGCTCGTTTCCAGTGTTCATAAGCTGGTGCCCCAGGGGTATGCCCCTCCTAAAAATTGTGAAACTCTGCCTGGGGTTGTTGCCTTTTATCCCCGCTATCTCCATGGACCTACGTAAATGTTCCTACCCAGTCATCACCAAGCTGTGCCCCACCTCTCCAGAAGAATTCATGGCCTCCGACAGCTCTGACGGTGCTGTCCGGCACCGGTCACCTGCTGACCCGGTGACCTGGTGCAGGTGCTCCAGGGCGTGCTCAGGTGACCAGTGGTCGAATCAGCGCGGCCCCCGACGCCTACCAGCTAGCCTGGAACGTGCGCAGCTACTCACCCGTCCTCGAGTACAAAGTAGCTTATGGACTGGGCCAGGTGAGCTTTTGTTCGGTGATGGGGCTATTTAGACGTTTGTCGAATGAGAGCCAGCATGTTGCTCCTATACTGAAGTTTTCATATTCCTCATATTTTATTGGCATGCTCACAGACCATGGAATCCCGGTTTGGAGGTAATGTAAGGGTGAGCCAGAATCAATCTAAAATCGTATTATCGTGGAGGTTTGTTGGCGTTGATTGATTTATTGATTATTTAGGCTTAAGGGCGCGCCAACCCTAAAGGTCATATAGCACCCAAAGTTTTTTTGGTGTGCAAAGTATCCTCCTATGAAATGCATTTCAATGTTTATGCAACACTGACAGAGCATTGTAATGATTTGCAAATTTAGGACCAAAAGTTGGTCAAGTATCAGTTTCTATGTACATCAAATCCACCAGCCAATTACGTATTTACAGAGAGTTCTTTATTTTCGTTTCATCAGTGAGTGGGTAAATAATGAATTCCTCAGTCTGGTCTGCTCGTATCACTTTTGATGACACGCTACATGATGTTCTCTAAAGCAAAAGCTGTTATTTACGCGCTACGTTACCAACAAAAGCAGAATAAGTATAATACGACCTCGTCACCGTGCTCAGCAGAACGGCTCCGGACCAGAGGAGGACGGGTGGCGGGAGGTGCTGGTGCCTCCCACCGGCAGCGAGGTCATCGGCGGCTCCATGTACAGCCAGCAGATCCCGTTGACTAACCTGCAGCCGGCCACCGCCTACGAGCTTCACGTGCGCGCCAGCAACCGACACGGCTGGGGCCGCGCCTCTCACACCTTCCACTTCTCCACCCTGGCGCGCGGCGAAGGTGAGCTCCTCCTCCAGAAAGTCCGGAGCGGGGCCGTGGAGACGGGTGTGGTAACTACCCGCTCTGAAATCACTTTCCTGATAAAACAGCATAGGCAATGTAAAGTGTGTTTTCCATATGGCTGCGAGCAAATAATTCCCCACAAATATACGCTGCAATGATGGCTGAACAATTTGGGAGCACGTGTTGTTAAAAATGTGGTGCTGCGTGCTCTAAAGCAGAACAGAGTTTTTGTGTCTTTGCGAGCTTAAACAATTGTTATTTGCGATTGTTTTCAGAGGTCAAACACAGTACTCCCAAACTGAAGCCAGTGCAAAATGCGAGAACAGATGTTAATACGTGCACATTATTATAAATTATGCGCCAACAGATAGCTGGCAATAAACTACAATTAACTACACATTAATTGGATTAGTGGTTTTTGCGTTTGAAGCCCCCTCCCCTCGATAGGGGCGACGGTGGAGTGGAGGCGCTCTGGGGCGGAAGTTGGGAGAGCGAATAGATGCAGTTATCCACGCACGATGCCTGATGTGCGGTGGAGCAAGCAAGGGACGACTCTGGTGGTGATGCTCCCAAGAATAGGCCTGTCACAAACAGGGAGTTTCCAGAGTCGCATTGTAAACAACATGCCGGCAAGCTATGAGGCGATTTTCAACGTTTCGGTCTGGATATTCAACTGAACGAGTTAACGGATTTCCGACCATTTTACTTCCTACTTGAGTTTCCAAAGATACATTTGGTGGAAGCCATCTGACCCTGTTTGGCATAAGGAGGGGCATGGTAACCCGACCTGGAAAACCGGGTTGGGTCAGAAATGCCCTCCAGGTTGTGGTGGATTAACACGCGCAGTGGACAAGGGTCTAACATCAACGTGCAGAGGAGGAGGTCCTAAAGTGCAACCCCCCCCAACTTCCAATGAGATCTCAAAACCCAAGAGGGATAGAAAAAGGCCCATTTGGGTTTGTGGGGAACCAATGGTGATTTACATCATTGCTAGTCAGAACCGCATGGCAAAATCCATGAAGCGAAGCGGATTAAGATTTCTCAAAGGCTCTATTCTGGCCGCTTGGCGGTTCTGACAGTTGATGTCAGGGATCTGCAATTGTGTAGGGTGGTAGCCCTTTTACGCTAGACGCCCAAATTAAGGCCCCGAATCTAAATTCAATATAGTTTTTGAGAAATTTTGGTACAAATGTTTACGATTTTGCAGTTTTCTCATTTGTATTTCTTAACACGCGCAGTGACGGGGGTCTGAGCCACCTTCGCTTTGACGGGGGGGGCGGGTACCCGCCCCCCCCAAGATCTCGAGAACTACAGTAGGCAGCGAAAAAACGGTAAACGGCGTTTGGTAGCCCATTAAATTCTCCATCGAAAATATTTGAACCATTTTTTTGTCAGGTCACATTTAAGGTCACGGAGGTCAAAACGTGCCGTCATAGGGATAGCATGTAAATTAACCCGCGCCCCACCAGGGGTCCAGCGCCACCTTCGCCCCACGGGAGGCCATCGATGGCCCCCCTCTAACTCCGAACATATGTGCGTTAGCGCAAATCTGCAAAGTGCAATAGAAAGCTCGCGTGAATTCAGTAAGAAATTAATTCGCATGTTTTAGTGCTCAGGTCAATGGTTTGACCTCCAGAGGTCAAATTAGGTCAAGATCGGCTATTTTCACTCAAATATACAATGCTTAAGCAAACTGGGCATAACTCTTATGCAATTAGAGCTATTGAGGTCTGGTAAAGTACATTTGATAGGAAATTGTCAGTCCTTTTTCCGCTATGTGAAACGTAAAGACCTCCCGCCAGTGGTTTGACCTCCAGAGGTCACCTTGTGACCTAAGATGACCTGAGGTCACGAAAGGTCAGAAAGTGACCTTGCCGTATATCAAATGAAAGCCAGTGACGAGACAAACACGATGGTGCTTGTTTCAGTGCTTTAGCTTAATTAGGTAAAAAGTTATTGTCAAAATACTTTTTTTGACCCCTGGTGACCTTGGATCACCTTGGAGAGGTCAAAGGGAAAATATGGCCCCTGGAATCCGTGAAAGGGTGTCCAAGAACGCTTTTCTGATCAAGCTGAGCATTTTCAATCGCTTTTGTGACTTTTAGATCATAAGACAGCTTTTCCCCATGCTTTTTCAATGGGAGAGGTCACCTCGTGACCTGACCTCAGGGCACGAAATCGAAAAATGCCGGATATACACCTTGTAGACCCTGGAATGGCCAAAAATTGTAGGAAGTTTCAAATCGATCGACTCTGAAATGTAGCTCCTCCAGAGCTCTAAAGTTGAAGTGAGGTGACCTTGGTTGACCTCGTCTGGTGACCTGACCTTGGTGACCCGGGGTAAAAAATTTCAGGGATGGTGGGAAAATGATTCAGTGAGAGGTAGAGCTCTCAACCGTGGTGCTGCGCCTCTTCGTTTTTCTGCTATCCCGGAAAAACCTTAGGGGGCCATCGATGGCCCCCGTGGGGCGAGGGTTAAGTTTTTCAGCCATTTCATCCGAACAAGTAAAGATAGAGCAAAACAACTTCAACCATATGAATCCCCGCAGCAAGCCAAATCGAATGATATATAATTTGACCTTGCTAGGTCAAATCAAGGATTTTACCTGACCTGAGGTCCGGTCAGGGTCAAATTATATATAATGCATATCCTTAGAACTGCAAAGCCAAGGCGAGTCTAATGCAGCTAAAATAAACGCTCTATCACCATCTGTCACTGAGTTATTAAGTAAAAACAATTTTTCCCATGTATTTCCAATGGAGAGGTCATGCCTCGTGCCGGATCTTAGGTCATCGATATAAAAATACCGCAACATATTTTAGAGAACTTGGTGGGTGCGTTATGTGATATGGGTTTCAATCGGATAAGTTCACCCTACTCCGACTTATGCCATCCTAAACTTTTTTAGGTCAGGTCACTTGACCTGTACTGGTGACCTGACCTGAGATGACCTAACCTTAAAATTTTCACAGAAGTTGTAAAAATGATGAGGGACAAGGGCTGCAAAGTAAGGCGGCGCTACGCGCCGCCGTTTTTCTAAAATCTCCGAAAAACCCGAGGGGGTACCCGCCCCAGTCAATGCGCGTGTTAAGCGACGAACATGAAATTTGCCTCCTTTTGAATAAGCAACAGGGGCCACCTAAGAAAAAAATCGAACTGGTGCGACAATATTTATAACGCTAAAATTCAGTATTTCTAATACCAGCAAAAAAGCTATTGAAATTTGACGGCCGATTTATAAGCTCGAAAGGTCAGAGGGCCATAGGCGGATCCAGGATTACCGATCGGAGGGGGCACCTTCCCGGGGAGCGCCATCCGGACCAGGGGGGCGCCACTTATGACCGGCAAAACCTATCAGGTGGGCGCCAAATCCTATCGGTGGGCGCCGACTTTCGTATCCTGGGGGGAGGTGGGAAGCGACATTTCAGGGGGGCGCCATCGACCTTTCAGGGGGCGCCGAGGGTCGATCGGGGGGCACGTGCCCCCTTGCCCCCCCCCTGTATCCGCCTATGCAGAGGGCACGCTTCAGTTAGTTTAAAGACAGCCACCTGGAGGCAGCTAGGTCAATTTTCTTGTGCTTAAGCATAGTTTCCAGGGCAAAACGTAAAATTCTGACCTTGTTTTTGCCATTTTTCCGGAGGACTGCATTTTTGCTAATTTCATTTAAATCGTAATATCTCGTGATCTAATGCGCGGATGTGACTTTTGATTGCAAATAATGAAAGAACATTGCTTCCACCTGATACTATTTGGAGATGGATATCGTGGTATCGAAATTCATTGTTTTATATGTATAAATATAATTTTAGTAGAAAACCTTTTATTTGTATAGCTTCTCGGTTCCGAGCACATGCCATTCACAAGCTCAGAATTGACATGGCTGAAGAGGAAAATTATGTGCAGTCATTTCATTCATTGACACTACCCACTTATCTCCAACGGCTTTTCAGTAATTCGTCCGAAAGGGTATTTCCAGGAGCTAAATTTCTCGGAACATGTTTGCTTCTCACCATGGTTTCAAGTCCTTAAAATGAATGAAAGTGGATGAAATTTGGCATGAAGCTAGTGAAGAGTTCTGGGTCGCCGAATACAAGTAATTCCAGGCCAATATAATATTTGGTTCGTCTTCTAGAAGTAGCTTTATACCATGCGTTTTCTGTACGAACACAGCACCCAGCGCCACGATCATGGCATCGTTTTGATTGAGTGATACCGGCCAGTGACCTCCTGACGGTTCACCGGTGTGGGGCTAGTGGGAGCCGGTGCAATGTGACGCTGTGGTCTAGTGGTTAGAGGCCCTGTCTCGTGATGAGGGGTTCCGGGGTTGACTGCGAGTTATTTATTAGTGATTTCAAAAAAAGATAACACTGACCTACAGGCTTATGAAGAGATACATTGAGAACGAACTATGGTTTGCTTTCAGCAAATTATCATGCAGCTCTCCTGCGCCAGTGGGGCATTAGCCCAGGTCACAGACCGCGGTTGTCATTTACCTAGGCCAATATTTCAAGGTCGTAAATGTGAAATATTGGTCGAGCTGGAGACCTATTGGGAAATGTCGTGACTCTGCGGGAAATGTTTTTATTTCATTTACTTCATTTTATTAGGGTCATTCCCAACAGGCACAGTTGCCCAATTAAAGGAGGTATTGACATTATTGTTTACGGATCCTCCCTACTGGGTTAGATCAGACATGGAGGATAGTTTCCCGCCGTAGGGGCTGCACCCACGTTTATCCATGCTGTCCGATCTGAAAACGTGCAATAAACCCATCAGGATACCCGGCTCCCGGCAATGAAGCCACTAGGCCACCCTACCCCTTTAGAAAAGGTTGAAAATACACAAAAAGTAAACAAAGGTCATTAGGAGAAGGTCCAACACAAGGCTCTCGGAAAATTTTGGGTCAAGGTCATTCAAGGTCACTGACCTATGACGAAAAAAATACTACATATTCCCAAGAATGTACAATTTAACTGGCACTATAACAGCATTTGGGCGGGAAGTTAGAGTTTGACTGTGAAAAATTACTTTTGATCTTTACCTCAGCATTGATTAGCCACCTATTTCCAAACCCAAAAACCATTTTACGTCAGAAAGGGGCCTTGACCTGAGTTGGATCAGGCCATTTCTAATGTTGACCTAAAATGACTATATTTAACATCCGTTGATTCTCCGTAACGAGAGGAAGCTAGCAAAGCATATAAATTGTCACTTACTCGACCTATTTACGAGCTGAAGATAAGGTCCCTGACCGTTCATCTTTTTACCTTTCATGAGTTCAGTACTGACCTGGGCTAAGAATTAAGCGATATGGTTTCAGAATAATGTATTGTGTTTATATTTTATATGTTTATACAACACACGTGATATGTTTCCACCACTGGGGCCACCTCCCCCCTCCACTTGCTAATCAGCGGCGACATCCTTGTTTAGCATTATCTCCCCACTTCCGAACTTATCACGCGCATTGACGGGGGTCTGAGCCACCTTCGCATTGACGGGGGGCGGGTACATGCCCCCCTAAGATCTCGAGAACCACGGTAGGTAGCGAAAAACGGCAAACGGCGTTGGGCTGCCCATCCACTTCTCCATCGAAAACATTTGAACCATTTCTTTGTCAGGTCACATTTAAGGTCACGAGAGGTCAAAACATGCCCGTCATAGGGATAACATGTAAAATTCAGTTTTTCGGGCATTACATCTGAACAAGTAAAGATAGAGCAAAACGACTTGAACTATATGAATCCTCATAGCAAGCCGAATCGAATGATATATAATTTGACCTTGCTAGGTCAAATCAAGGATTTGACCTGACCTGAGGTCAGGTCAGGGTCAAATTATATAAAATGCATATCATTAGAACCGCAAGGCCCAGGCGAGTCTAATGCATCTAAAATAAATGCTCTATCACCATCCGTTACTGAGTTATTCCGTAAAAACCATTTTTCCCATGTATTTCCAATGGAGAGGTCATGCGTCGTACCTGACCTTAGGTCATCGATATCAAAAATACCGGAACATATTTTAGAGAACTCGGTGGGGCCATTATGTGATGTGAGTTTCAATCGGATAAGTTCACCCTGCTCCGACTTATGCTATCTTAAACTTTTTTTTGAGGTCGGGTCACTTGACCTGTACTGGTGACCTGACCTGAGATGACCTAACCTTAAAATTTTCACAGAGTTAAAAGAAAAGCCGCCCGCGCCTTTCACCCCAAAACCCAGGGGACCCCCCCGCAATGCGCTATATCTACAGGAGTCGAAGAGCCCGGCCCGAGCACGGCGGAGCCGGCACCACCACGTCCCATTTCCCACCCGCTTATGGGCCCAAATCGAGGAAACTGTTCCCCCCCCCGCCACTGGGATAAAGGTGGATCGGACGCCCAGTGGAGTAATGATCGAGAGTAAGGATATGCAAAATTGGAAGACAAATGTCACTTTTATCATCAACCGCTAGAGCCTGCACATTATACCCATCCTCCGGTCAACATTGCTTAGCGACTTAGGATGTTAAGACATGTTTCATTGGAGGAGAGTGGCCGTCAGCATCTTTGAAAATGCCAAATTTTAGTACAGAAATGTTTCCTTGTATTATTTTCATGAGACTGCAGCAGCGTCTAACCCGAGAAAAGTGTTCCACTTCCCTATCTAACCGACCAAAGAAAGGGACAGATGTGTTATATGTTTGTACAACACACGTGTATTTTTTCATGTTTCCACCGCTGGGGTCGCTACCCTTCCCCACTGACACACGCCTGCTAATCCGGGGCGACAACCTTGTTTTAGATATTCTTCCCACTTCTAAACTGATATCTTACAGGGTCGTGTAATGGGGCTACGGCTCCGATGTTGGGGGACGGCTTGAGCCTGATTTAAATTAAGCTCAAGTCCCACTACAGAAGGTTGGAGTCCTGTCGACGTTCATTTACGTAATCTTGCCGAAGAGGCGTGACAGTGTGACGTTTCGGCAGCTCTGGAGTCTCGCAGCCCAGAGAGTGGAGCAAGCCTTCCCACCCCAAAGAAAGTCTGGATGGCTGCACACGGCGTCACTTGCCTGCTATATCTGCTCTTATTAGGTAAGCTTCCAGGTATCCCACACATCTACACCGTTTTTTCAATAATGTTATTCACATTCTCAGACAGCTAACCTGGGAGAAACAATTACAAACTACTGGCATTGCGAATTGACAGTTGACAACTGACAATTGACACAAGGAGAGACTACGAATATCGAAGGAAAAACAAGAAGTCGATGTAAAGGCCATTTTTAAAGTACATAGGTACATCGGTTTGCTTTATAGGACTAAGGCGCCCTAGTATTTTTATTAAATTTACCTTATTTTGGTCAGTTAACCCGCACTCCGTCGGTTTTTCCAACAGCGCCAAAAGACGTACTTGAGACATACCATCCAAAATAATTTGGGAACATTTTCCTAAAATTATTAGATTGGGTCATCTTAGGTCAAGTCACTAGACCAGGTCCAAAAACCTCACCTCCGAATATGCTCGAGTTGTACCTGTGACAATAGATATATAGATATAATGTTCATATGAAACAATATACTAACAGAGTAATCATGAGCTGTGGCAATAAGATTTTCTGTTTCGATGGCTAGAATAAGGCACGGGTCGTGACCTCTCCATTGGATATGCGGGGGAAAACGGGGTTTGCCGAAAAAATGATCAAATTTCTGTAGAGACAGCTGTGAGTTAATTTAATTATTATTATTAAAATATTGGTATTTTAGGTCACTATATAGGGCCATGTTGCAAGTGCAGACCTGTAACCGCTGAAACGTCATCTAGGACCATCTAAACAGGTTTCCAGACTTGGGTCCATATCTTCGTAGGAAATTGTAAAATAGCTTTTTGATTTTGATACCATTGCGTTGGATTAAAATTTTGGATTTTGTTTATGCATACTGGCTATTTGTGGTCTTGGCATGAACTTAGGTCAGGTCATTTATACATTTTGACCTAATATGGTCATGCTATACATCGTTCCATTCACCACAAAGAGAAAAATCGGATGTATTATTAAAATATCATCTAGCTTAGCCCTGTGAGACGCTGGAGTCAAACAAATTCTAGCCTTTAACATTATTTGACCTGTCATGACCTCAACAGGCGCATTGACGGGTGTCTGAGCCACCTTTGCTTTCACGGGGAGGGTAACCACCCCCTCTAAGATCTCGAGAACCACGCAAGATTCGCAAAACGGTAAACAGCGTGTGCTATCCCATCAAAAGTTCTATCGAAAAAAAATTGAAACATTTTTTTCAGGTCACATTTAAGGTCACTGGAGGCCAAGGCATGCCACCATAGGGGTAAGATGTAAATGAAGGTTTTCAGTCATTGCATCTGAACTAGTTATGATAGGGCAAATCAATATAGACCATTGAAATCATCCTAGCAAGCCAAATCAAACGAGATATAGGGGAAGCGGGGAACACCGCCAGGGGAACCCCGCCAACCCCCTAGCGATGTGGTTACTAGATGTACACAACGTTTGGCACCATTTCGCAGTCGGAATTTAGCGGCGAATGAGCGTAGGCCGTTGCAACACGAATTTTTATACGTTTCAGATAATTAGAGGCATATTTTGAAAAAGGATCATGTTTTATAAAATATCCCTGTCATTGAACAATGACAAAAGTTATTCAGTGATCTAACCTTAATAATTTCTCATTTTTCAGAGCGCTATAGCTTTTCATCTGACTTTGTCGCACCAGGTCGCCATAACAGTCCTACTTTTCCAGCGGTAGTGGTTATTGTCGTTCACTGTCGATGCAGGTAACACCGCCAGCCGTGGCGGTGTTACCCCAAGGGGCGGTGCTACCTCATTGGATGTCGGGAGCTCATTTTCTTTTATAAAAATTTGAATGGTTCCAGCTATCACGAAAGGAACTCAGAAATACCGAAAAAGCCTAAACCTAAAGCGGGGTACATAGGCGGATCCAGGATTGCCGATCGGGGGCACCTTCCCGGGGGCACCATCCGACCGGGGGCGCCATCCGGACCAGGGGGCGCCACTATGACCGGCAAAAGCATCAGGTGGGCGCCAAATCCTATCGGTGGGCGCCGACTTTCGCATCCTGGGGGGGGAAGCGACATTTCAGGGGCGCCATCGACCTTTCAGGGGGCGCCGAGGGTCGATCGGGGGCACGTGCCCCCCTGCCCCCTGGATCCGCCTATGCGGGGTAGTGTT
Organism: Lepas anatifera; assembly: GCA_034440635.1. Classification (NCBI taxonomy): domain Eukaryota; kingdom Metazoa; phylum Arthropoda; class Thecostraca; family Lepadidae; genus Lepas; species Lepas anatifera. The sequence goes on along the minus strand of JAOTON010000484.1, from coordinate 742,390 downwards.
TGCCGTGCAAAAATGAAGTGCAGTTCCAATTAGGGTTCTAGATTGGCTGCGCTGTTGTTGACATTACCATCTGCGTTAGGCTGTATGCTGGAAGTAGGATTTGATTTCAATTTGTTGTCGTTTATTCTTATCGAGAAAGCGTGTTCTGTTTCACACCATCGAATCAGCATGTGAGATCACAATGGCTCTGAAGAAAACATAAAAACTGCACGAAGTGCGCTTGGAGCTCGGAATGTGTGACAAACGCTATAAAAGCGGTTGGGGAAAGGGATGTCCATAGAGATGTAATATAACTATAGTGATACACTATAGTTACAGTAGAGATCTACTATAGCTATAGTAGATCTCTATAGGGATGTCAGAAAAAAGCCAGCATACGGTATCAGATCCCGAGAGCCACACTGCTAGATCGACTGAAAAACATCGGATCAGGGCAAAATGGAAAACATTGCTCCTCTTAGATTAGGTCCTGGGATAGTCATCCCAAAAGAATTCGAGCAGGACCTAGCAGAAAGGCTGGTCCGCTTTCAAAACTTTTCTATGGCGAAAAGCTCGCGTCTAGTCTGTGGCGTACGACTTTACGGAAAGGCAGCAGATCAGCCATCCATTCGATCGTGAAACTCGCGGATGCCCGGATGCGGATGCGCCTACAGCAGGATCTCAGATATATAAGCCAGGATTTTGGGAAAGGGGGCCAAATGTCTGCTGCCTACGCTCAGAGCCCCTTGCACCAAAAATTTCCTATCGATGATGTACTCCCGATCACGCAATTCAACGAGAAAAAATGGAAACCATCTCGCCGCAGAAAATTATGTTCAATAATGCTGACAAGCCCTCCTGCGAAAAGGGCGACGGAAGGGCCCGAAAAGAAAGGAAGCAGCCGCGCATACATAAGACCAAAAAAAACTTGGCAAAAAGGCGCAAGACATAAGTGTCCTACCGAAATAAAAATGAGGAAATTTGCATGTATTGTGAAGAAGGTGTTACCGGCCGGAACGAACTCCGGTTGCAGGGTGGATCGTGCGATCACAGAACACACGAGGCTTGCAGCGATGGGTCAAGTTCAAAGGGGTTTGTGTGTATTCTTATATGAAGAGAAAACATTTCGGAACTATATTTCAGAATTTGATTCTGTGCATTTCAGCGCTCTCAACAATCTGCGGTTTTGGTTTTGATTTCTAGTTCGCTAGTGCATGCACATGGATGTTAATTTCCTTCGTTACCATTATATCACTGGCGTAGGAACTTGCGGGAGGCACCGGTGCACGGTAGACTGCCCCCCTCCCTTTAACATAAATTTTAGCACTAAGTCTATGGCGTTTACTGGAGGGAGCTGGGTTGAAAAGCCCATTGTGGCCCCTTAAATTCAGACGTTCCGTCATCACTGATTATCATACTGTGTTCTTCAAGTTTTAGGACATGTGATTTTGTGACTTGATTTGTATTATACATTGAAGTTCACTGGATATGAGCTTAGATGTTAAGCCAGTAACATACAGTATGCGAGCTTTCAAATACGAGCTTTTCACATTTATTTGTGACACAAATTTGTATCGCACGAATACCGAAATTCGCGTTTTTAGATATGATTCATAATCGTCCTTGGAACCGTCAGCACTACTGTAGGGACTAGAAACTTCAAGATAAACACAAATTTATAGATACTTGCATTCACAAACTGCGAATTTAGAACGCAATAGAAGTGATATGTCACGGGTTAACGCCGACATAATAGAGGGTAACACCGCCACCCATGGCGGTGCTGCCCTCACTTTTTAAGACACTAGAAATGCAATACTCACTTTGAAGTCATTTATTTTTTAGTTTAAAGATATAAGTCAAATTAGGAAGGCATTCCTTGGTGCCAAATTGATCCCAAAATGAATCGAAAGTAAAGAAATTGTCATTCAACACAAAATATGCTTTTGGGAACAGCAAATCCTTATGGTGGCGGGCTTACCCCCACTTCCCTAATATGCGCTTGCTAGGTCAACCCAGGTCAAATCTAGAATATGATCTGACCTGGGGTTAGGTCAAAATCAAATTAAGTCAAAATGGATATCATTGGTACTGTAAGGCTATGACACCTCTAATTCCGTTAAAATAAACGCTCTACCATCATCCATTACTAAGTTGTTCAGTTAAAACCATTTGTCCCATGTATATCCAATGGAGAGGTCATGGCTCGTAGCTAACCTTAGGGCATCGATATAAAAAATACCGGATTTTTTTAGAACCCGGTAGGCCCATTATTTGATGTAAATTTTTTTATAATGTTTCTCTCTTGCGGAAACACCACAGCAACTTTCAATCCGATATGTTCTGCTTCTTCTGAATTATGCTATCTTAAACTTTTTGTTTAGGTGAGGTAACTTTACCTGCTCTGGTGACCTGACCTGAGGTGACCCAGTTTTAAAATTTTGGGTCAAGTTGTAAAACTGATCAGAGAAAATGAATATCGAGTATGGTGGGGCTAATCGCCACCTTTTTTATTTTTATCTTAAAAATCCGAGGGGGCGGGTACCCACCCCTCATCTATATGCGTGCTAATATTGACTTGAGCCAAAACGTGACCTATTCATTTTTTGCTAATTTCTTATGGGAAATCCTCCAGCTTTACGCTTTGTTTTGCCATCCGTTATAGCAACTCAGGTCGACGGGGTATTTGAACCCCCACCCCATCTCCCACCCCCAGCGGCCGAAGGTGTATTGGAGGCCCAGTGGGGTGGGGTTAGGCTTTTACATTCGTGATACAATTTCCACTTCCGCACTGCGCCGTTCATGCCCACCCTGGTTCGACGCTGATGTCAGACACATGCTGAAAGAAAAGGAAGACGCCTTTAGATACTCTAAGCGGATTATGATAATATAATCTATAGGATACATGGCCGAAAAGTGTTGATACATTCAGATGACCTGTATTTGTTTTTTACACACATTCAGAGGCTAATTGATGATTTGAAGACAAAGCCAAAACGATTTTGGGCGTTCCTAAACATTTCAGTTGCACTTTGCTTTACATTTCATTTGGGGGTGCCCAAATTACCAGTGAGGGTGCCAAGCACATCTTAGTGATACCGATGCACCCCCAAAGAGATATATATCCATCTCTGTTTCTGTCCTATTCCTGCGCAGGTCAATGCGAAATTAAAGTTCAGGTGCTATATTGGTATCAGCCTGCAATATTCAGCCAGGAGTTCATTGCCATCCCTTCCCATTTAGACCAGAATCAGGGGAGTCTCTCCCAGCAAAGCCTTTATGTCGAAGAGCACACTTTTGAAACTCACATCTATTAATCTTCTAACAAGATTACTAGTGATCTTATTGCATTTCCATTGATCTCGCTATGCTCTGAAACTTTTACAACTGTAGCGGTATCTCTGCTGCCGTCACATGCCTTCATTGGTTTTACATATTGATGATGTGCTCTGCCTCCATATGCATGGACGGTTGTGGGCTGGGTTATTGCGAGTGTGGAGCCTATTGACGTGTTTCTGACTCGGGTGTTGTCCGCAGCGGACGGCTATACTTGAGGACAAGACGGCAAAGGACATGCGGGGACTGCGCGGCACAGCACAGAATACCAATCACAACAATTAACAACAATGAAGAGGGCTCTAGGTCAAGGGAAGGAGTTATGTCCAGTTTAATTTTCAAACTTCATGAAACTGCTAAACTCGGATGCTTCCTCTTGGGTTATTCACCAGTTTTTGCACCTCCACGTTCAAACAGTGTTGTGTTCACTCCTGGCTGAGAATGTAGGTAGAACGGCTACCGAAAGCTCACTTCTTGTGAAATAAAAAGCGTTAACCGCCCGTTGTGACTCAGATCTACCCTCGCTATGCTGTGGGCGGTGTTTCAATACTAGCACCTCCCCTTCGATCTCAGCTCCTATGGAAGATAGCAAGGAAACGCGAACAGACTTAGATAGCCGGTAAGAGGTTATAACGAAACTGCATTGATCAGTTTTTTGTCCAGGTTAAAATATCGGTTATGATAAATCAGTAGCCATCGGTTTATAACAGCTTATTTGCTCTAGCTTCTGACTGAGTTGAGTGAGAGCTCAATGCTAGGTATCTTTGAATTCATTTGTTACGGAACATCAAATGATCATGCCAGGTCAACATAAATGTTAACTAGCCCTACACCAGGTCAAGGCCTCCATTTGGCCAATTCCCAGCAAACTAGAGGTCTCGGGATCTCTTGATCCGAGACACTGGACGTGAAATAACCTGCGGGGTCGACACGCCTAACAACAGTGGCTCAAGAAAAAAAACGGGCCATCGACCCATTTAGGGTCGCATAGCCATTAAGTATTGGCCATGGATGTATATGAATTTGAACGACGAATATTCAGCTAAGCTTCATTGATTTGAGACTGACAGATCCATGGCGGCGCCATTAATTCATGGCGGATTCCTTTTGGCTGATTATGAAAGGAACGACTATCTGAATGTGGTCGTCGACGATGGTTTTAGTTCAATGTTTCGTTTGTTTGCTAAGCGACGAATTGCTTTTTAACCCCTCCGCAGCTTGGTGGCAACTTGTGTTTATTCTGGTTTGATTTCCTTAACTACGCGTGTTATTATCCATTTTTCTTCAACATTACAGCTACAAAATACGACAGGTAATTATTGTCTCATTTCATTCAAATGTTTATTCAATTCTATCCTTTGAAGCCGGGAGTTGAAATGTAAATTCCTCACTCCGATAAGGAGCATGCCGCCATTTCTTCTCCCGGCTGCGTCGAGAGCTCGGAATTTCAAATAACTTTACCTTAAGTGTACATATGTTATCATACATTGATGTCGCAATGTCTGCTCACACAGTATTAATGTGGGTGTTTCTCACATAGTGATATTGGAACATTTTTCACCATGATACGCGCTAGCGAAGGCCCAACTACTCGGTACACGGAGTCTGTGAATTACCACGTTACGTGCCTATTTGTGGACGATTGTATACTGTTCGCCGGGCGAACACCATGTGAATGTACTGCAATGATCGTAATAATGTTGTCATGACGCGGAACGTTTTGCTTTATGGAATAAAATTGTGATAAATGTGGTATTTTGGGTGTTTCCTTTGAAATTTTACTGGAGAACTCTAATTCTGGCCACCTTCTTAGATTTATAATTATATTATACGCAAAAGTGTTTTGATAGTTTTGTAGAGCTTTAACCACATTACATGCGCATCCAGGGCTGATGAAACAGATTCTACCTCCCCTATCTAGCACCGGTGCCCTTGCCTGATCCGGATTGCCCCTGAAACAATTTAACCAGTTACCCCCCCCCCACTCGCTCCACCGAGAAAGCCAGCAGCAGCACCACCACGACATGACCCCGCGTTTCCCGGAGACTTCTTACACTTGTATTCCCATCATACTTTTACAAGTCAACCGATGATGCACCTACCAATGAGGACGCGCTCAAACACACGCACACACACACACATGCACACATGCACACACACACACATACATGTTTGCATGGTGTTGTGGCAGCACACGCACCTTCTAACGTCTAAGGCCAAGGTGTCGTTTCAAAAATCATGTTTTTTTACTTGTTTTCCAGCGGGAAAGAGGAGAAACAAAACAAGTATTCGGGAAAACTTGCAATGACATGTACATGAGAGGGGTAAGGGTAGTACTTCCAATTTTTTTATTCCTTTTATATATTGCCAATATGAGCATTAGTTTTCACCTTATCCATTTTTCCTGTTTACCCAGCATACCAGGCATTTATAGTATTTTAATATAACTGGGGGAATTTCCCCCCCGCCTGCTGAAATGTCCCCCAGTGCCCGAAAATTTGCCCCCCCAGTGAAATAGACAGGATATGACTTAAACTTGACCAAATACAGGCTCGCCTAACGAAAATAAGACAGAACATCACTCGATAATTATAACTATGCTTTCTTTCTGGTCTCAAATTGGCAATCCACAAAAATTGCATTAAAAATTTCCACCCGTGGCTCTCTACTCCATCGTGCGAAGACGAAACAAAGCGCGTAGTTACGGGAAATCCCGGCAAACCAGCCTCAGCATCAACTTATCACAACGCTGGAGATAAATGCTGGCCTACAACCAATTAAACATCCTGTTTTATCCGACCGGAAGCCCACATCCCAGCCAGTACCGTTACATTGCATGATGCTCTCATTTCACACGCAGTCACTTGTCAGCGCTAAGAGGTCGTTCGTGGATTAGACGGGACACGGTGTAGTCAAAGTACGCACAAGACTGGTTGCTGGTGTGGTGGTATGAAGTGCTTAGCCTTTTTATTTATTATTGTGGTGGTAGACTGCATAAGCGTCACCACCGGAAAAAGTGATGGGAGCCAGCCAAACTTCAACCTGATGCTGACAGCAAACTGTCCACGTTAGTATCAAAAACCTTTTCGAAATTGGGTACCTCGTTGCCTTCCACAGCGGCTGGTTATATAAATTTCCGGTTTACTCCCATTTTGATAGAGATCAGGAAATTGTTGGTCACAAAGTTGGGAGGGGGAGGGGGTGATTAATGATGCTAAAAAATGTTCTGGTTATGTGGATAAAATCATTCGATGGCCACGCGGGGTTAGAAGGGCATCCCTGGCTTCCTATTAGCTGGGAAGTGTGCTAAAAGTATTGCGTCAAGTCAATATGGAACTGTCAACAATTAGTTTCAAACAGTGAGGGGTTAGGAGGCGTTTTAGGCTCAACTCTGGCTTTTGTGGTGTTTAGTTGGCTATTTTAGTGAACAAAATGTCGCCCCTCTTTGGCCCTTTTTCTAGCTCGGTTTGACCTTTTCCGCCGAAAAAAGCTGGCAGCCCTGGGCAGCATCTATAATCTCTAGAAATGGAATAACACAAAAATTTATAATTTCTTAACACTAACGCGTCTAAGTTTTTATCAAACCCCTAAAAATGGGGTGTTATCCCCTGAAGACACTATAATGGCCAGCACAATAAATGCCCCCTCTCCCCCACTGACCTTCCCTTAAAAAATGTCCTGCAGCATACCGCTTGCACGGCTCACGACCGGGTGCCAGAATTTCTCTCGGCCACTCTACAGCGCGCTTCGGATCGACCGCCCGCGGGGTATGTTCAGTCCGGGCCTCCTTGAGAGGAAACTTTGAGTGAGTTTGGGCGGTGTCTGGCGCATCTCCGTTGCCTGTGGCGCCTCGGGCGTTCCTTGGCTGGGTTGTTGAGCGTTAGGAGTGGCTGTTATCCACCACTCCATTGAAAGCGGGCTCAGCAGCCGGCGTACGGCATTGTTTCATCTGCGGTCCTGGCGGCACGGTCAGCGCTGCGCTGGAGTGGAACGGACCGCGCCAAGATGAAGTGTGGGAGCGGCAGAGCAGATCCAGGGCGGGAGCGGCAGAGCGGATCCAGGGCGGCAGGGGCAGAGGGGTCCAGGGCGGGAGCGGCAGAGGGGTCCAGGGCGGGAGCGGCAGAGGGGTCCAGGGCGGGAGCGGCAGAGGGGTCCAGGATGGGAGTGGCAGAGGGGTCCAGGGCGGGAGCGGCAGAGGGGTCCAGGGTGGGAGTGGCAGAGGGGTCCAGGGCGGGAGCGGCAGAGGGGTCCAGGGCGGGAGCGGCAGAGCGGATCCAGGGCGGGAGCGGCAGAGGGGTCCAGGGTGGGAGTGGCAGAGGGGTCCAGGGCGGGAGTGGCTGAGGGGATCAGACAGCAGACTTGTCTGCGTGCCTCTAAAGCTGCTGCTGGTCACACTTATTTTGTGAAGGGGGAAGGGGCAGGAGAAAAGACGTTCTGAAAATTCGAAACCCCCCAACACACGACTTAGTCTGTTTAGCTAGCCTGTCGATACAGAGGTTGCAAGTAAGAATCAAGATCAAATTAAATACAGAAAAGCTAAACCCTCGTCCCACCGGGGTACCGATGGTCCCCTAAGGTTTTTTTCGAAATAGCAGAAAAACGACGAGGGGCAGGAACGCAGTTGAGAGCTCTACCTCTCACACCATCATTTTCCAAACATCCCTGAATTTTCTTACCCCGGGTCACCCAAGGTCAGGTCACCAGGCGAGGTCAACCAAGGTCACCTAACTCAAACTTTTGAGCTCTAGAAGAGCTACATTTCTAAATCGATCAATTTGAAACATCCTACCCTTAACACGAGCATTGACTGGGAGGGGCAGGTTTATCGGAGATAACATCAAAAGGCAGCGCAAGTCGCCGCCGTACTTGGCATACCTTTTCTCTCAACATTTTTACGACTTTTTTTCAAAATTTCAAAGTTAGGTCATCTCAGGTCAGGTCACCAGTACGGGTCAAGTGACCTGACCTCAAAAAAGTCTAAGATAGCATAAGTCGGAACAGGGTGAACTTATCCGATTGAAACACATCTCACGTAATGGGCCTACCGAGTTCTCTAAAACTGTTTCGGTATTTCTTATATCAATGGCCTAGGGTCAGGTACGGGCCATGACCTCACCCTTGGAAACACGTGGGAAATATGGTTTTAACTGAATAACTTAGTAACGGATGGTGATAGAGAATTTATTTTAATTGCATTATATTCCCCATGTCTTTGAAGTTTTAGCGATATGCATTTTACCTAATTTGACCTTGAACTGACCTCAGGTCAAGTCAAATCCTTGATTTGACCTAGCAAGGTCACATTATACATAATTCGATTTGGCCTGCTGCGAAGATTCATATAGTTCAAATTGTTTTGCTCTATCTTAACTTGTTCAAATGTAATGACGGAAAACTTAATTTACATGTTATCCCTCTGACAACATTCTTTACCTCTGGTGACCTTAAATGTGACCTGACAACAAATGGTTCCAATATTTTCGATGGAAGAGTGGATGAGCTACCCAACGCCGTTTACCGTTTTCCGCTACCTAGCGTGGTTCTCGAGATCTTAGAAGGGGGCTATCCGCCACCCCCGTCAAACGAAGGTGGCTCAGACCCCCGTCAGTTCGCGTGTTAATGGCCCCTCCAGGGTCTACAAGATGTATGTCTGGCATTGTTCGATTTCGTGACCTGAGTTCTGGTCACGAGGTGACCTCCCCATTAAAAAAGCATGGGGAAAAGCAGTCTTATGATCTAAAAGTCACCAAAAACGATTGCAAATGCTCGGCTTGCTCAGAAAAGCGTTCTTAGACACCTTTTAAAGGATCCCAGGAGCCAAATTGTCATTTGACCTCTCGAGGTCATTCAAGGTCACCGGGGGTCAAAAACAGTATTTTAACAATACATTTGACCTAATTAAGCTAGAGAGTTCCGCATAGCGTTCATTACGTTCAACATAGTGGAAAACAGTCTGGCCTTTTCCTATCAAATGTACTTTTCCAGATCTCAATAGCTCTAATGGTATAAGAGTTATGTCCAGTTTGCTTAACAGGCGCATTGACGGGGGCGGCGGGTACCCGCCCCCTCCCCTCGGGTTTTTCGGAGATATCAGATAAACGGCGGTGTGCAGCGCCGCCGTACTTGGTATACCTTTTCCTTCATCATTTTTGCAACTTCTGTGAACATTTTAAGGATAGGTCATCTCAGGTCAGGTCACCAGTACAGGTCAAGTGACCCGACCTAAGAAAGTTCAAGAGAGCATAAGTTGGAGCAGGTGAACTTATCCAATTGAAAGTCATATCACATAATGGGCCCACCGAGTTCTCTAAAATATGTTCCGATATTTTTATATCGATGACCTAAGGTCAGGTACGAGGCATGACCTCTCCATTGGTAATACATGGAAAATATGGTTTTTACTGAATAACTTAGTAACGGATGGTGATAGAGCGATTATTTTTGCTGCATTAGACTCGCCTTGGCTTTGCAGTTTAATGATATGCATTGGATATAATTTGACCCTGACCTGACCTAAGGTCAGGTCAAATCTTTGATTTGACCTAGCAAGGTCAAACCATATAACATTCGATTTGGCTTGCTGCGAGGATTCATAAAGTTCAAGTTGTTTTGCTCTATCTTTACTTGTTCAGATAGAATGGCCGAAAAACCTCATTTACATGTTATCCCTATGACGGCATATTTTGACCTCTTGTGACCTTAAATGTGACCTGACAAAAAATGGTTCAAATATTTTCGATGGAGAAGCGGATGGGCTACCCAACGCCGTTTACCGTTTTTCGCTACTTACCGTGGTTCTGGAGATCTTAGGGGGGCGTGTACCCCCTCGTCAATTCGAAGGTGGCTCAGACCCCCGTCAATGCGCGTGTTAAGCATTGCATATTTGAGTGAAAATAGCCTATCTTGACCTAACTTAACCTCTGGAAATCACGCCATTGACCTGAACGCTTAAACATGATAAGTAACTTCTTACTGAGTTAACGCGAACTTTCTAATGCACATTGCAGATTTGCGCTAACCCCCATATTTTCGGAGTTAGAGGGGGCCATCGATGGTGCCCGGTAGGGGCGAAGGTGGCGCCGTACCCCCGGTGGGGCGCGGGTTAATCAGCCCTCGCCCCATGGGGCATCAATGGCCCCTAAGTTTTTTTTGGAATAACAGTAAAAAGAAAAGGCTCTGTGGTTGAGGAATCTGCCTCTCACCCCATCATCTTCCCACCATCCTTGGAATTTCTTACCTGGGTTCACATTAGGCCAGGTAATCAGGCCAGGTCAACCAAGGTCCCCTCACTTCAATATTGAGCTCTACCGTAGCTACATTTCTAAGCCAATTGGTTTGCCACTTTTTGCACTTGATTACGCTTTCAGGGTCTACAAAGGTTTTATCCGGGATTTTTCTATTTCGTTCCCTGAGGTCAGGTCACGAGGTGACCTATCCCATAGAAAAAATATGGGGAAAAGCTATCTTATGATCTAAAAGTTAAAAAAAATGATTGTGTAAATACTCAGATGTGTCAGAAAAGCATTCTTGGACACACTTCCATGGATTCCAGGAGCAATAATTGCCCTTTGACCTATCTGAGGTCATCATTGGTTACCAGAGGTGAAAAACAGTATTTTGACGATAACGTTTGACCTAATCGAGCTAGAGCGAAGCATTAAACATCATCGTGTAAGTCTGGTCACTGGCTTTCATGTTCTATACGGCTAGGTCACTTTCTGATATTTCATGACCTCAGGTCATGTTAGGTCACGAGTTGCCCGCTGGAAGTCAAACGACTGGCGGGAGGTCAATATGTTCCACATAGTGAGGAAAAACCTGGAACTCTCCTATCAAATGCAGTTTACCAGATTTCAATACCTCTATTGGCGTGCGAGCCATGTCCGGGTTTCCTAACACGCGCATTGACGGGGGTCTGAGCCACCTTCACTTTGACGGGGGGTGACGGAAACCCACCCCCCCCCAGATCTGGCCAGACTGTTTTCCACGCTATGTTGCGAAAACGGTAATGAACGCTATGCGGAACTCTCTAGCTTAATTAGGTCAAAATGTATTGTTAAAATACTGTTTTTGACCCCCGGTGACCTCTGAATGACCTCAGAGAGGTCAAATGACAATTTGGCTCCTGGGATCCGTTAAAAGGAATTATCTATAATGTGACCTTGCTAGGTCAAATCAAGGATTTGACCTGACCTGAGGTCAGGTCAAGGTCAAATTAGGTAAAATGCATATCGTTAGAGCTTCAAAGACAAGGCGAATCTAATGCAATTAAAATAAACGCTCTAACACCATCCGTTACTAAGTTATTCAGTTAAAACGATTTTTCCCGTGTATTTCCAACGGAGAGGTCATGGCTCGTACCTGACCTTGGCTCATCGATATAAAATATACCAGAACATATTTTAAAGAACTTGGTGGGCCCATTATGTGATATGAGTTTCAATCCGATAAGTTCACCCTGTTCCGACTTATGCTATCTTAAACATTTTTGAGGTCAGGTCACTTGACCTGTACTGGTGACCTGGCCTGGGATGACCTAACCTTAGAAATTTGATAGAAGTTGTAAAAATGATGAGAGAAAAGGTATGCTAAGTACGGCGGTGCTACACACCGCCGTTTTTATGCTATCTCCATAAAACCCGAGAAGGGTGGATACCCTCTCCCCCGCCATTTTGACACCATCCCTGAAAATTGTAGCTCAAGGTCATATAAGGTCAGGTCACCAGGCCAGGTGAAGTGACCTCATCTAAAAAAATGTTTCAGACTGGATAACTAAAAGGAGGGTTTACCGATCAATTTGAAACTCATACCACATATCGGGCCCACCAGTAGCTACAAGATATGTTCCGGGATTTTTTATATTGGTGACGTAAGTTCATGTGCAGAGCATGACCTCCCCATTGTAAATACATGGGAAAAATCACTAAGCTTTTCTCAGTAAGCTTGGATGGAATCAACTTCAAACATCAGTTATGACTTGTTGTTTGCCCATTTCTGATGTCGATACCAAAAGTTTGGTTTGTGACCTTTGGAAGTTCACCTTAGGTCAAATAAACATTTTTGGTGTTTTAATCTATAAATTTTGAATAAACAAAAATAGAGCTTTTATTTTGTCACCGAAGTGTTTGTACAGTCACTCCAGTCAAACCTAACACATCATGACTATACCAGGTCAAGTTGGGTCAGACCGTTGACCTGGGTCAGGTCAAATTTTTAAATTTGACCTGGAATAGCAATATTATATATCCTTAGATTTGTATAGACGATAGGATTGTAATGGTGCATCAACTATGGCTGCATCTTGCTTTGTTTGGAAGTTATTGGCGAAAAAGGAAACGCCCTTATGCATGGGTGGCTATGGACATTCCCAAGAATATGCCCAATATTTAGTGACCTGCAGCTCTCTAGGCTTTGACCTGACACGAAAATTAATGCCACTCTAATGAAAGCACATCTCAAGGGCTTTCGAATGGTGTTAGAAAAATGTTTCTAGCTATCATAGTTTCTGAGATATATGAGGTTTTCTAAGTACACTTCATATTAGCGATTTTGACCTATTTTGACCTCTGGTGAGCTTGATATTAACCTGACGAGAAAAATGAATAAATTATTTTCGATATCATTTTTGAAGGACGTTCGATTGTTGTTTTGCGCTTTTTCTAGCTCTCTTAGTTTTTTTAGATCGTGGGGGTCTTTGTTAGCCCCCCCATCAGGGTGAAGGTGGCTCGTACACGCCACCGGGGCAAGGGTTAAGCATTGCATATTTTGATAGAAATAGCCTATCGTGACCTAACTTGACCTCTGGAGGTCAAACCATAGACATTGAACACTAAACATGTAAGTAAAATCTTACTGAATTCACACGAGCTTTCTAATGCACTTTGCATACTTGCACTAACTCTCCTATTTTCGGAGTTAGAGGGGCCAGCGATGGCCCCCTAGTGAGGCAAAGTTGGCGCTGGAACCCCGGTGGGGCGCAGGTTGAAAACATTACATCTTCTTAGTGGCCATATGAACTATCATGTCAGTGGTATCAAGCAATGGAAACGGATTTACCATATCCATCCCCTGGGGACAGCTTGGCTTATCCCTGATTAAAGTCGCGCATCTGATGCTTCTTTTATGTCAGGTCATGCCAGGTCAACGAGCTATTCAAGGTCAAGCGCCAGACCTTGAAAAACAAAATCATGGGTTTGAAGCGGCACCAAACGAACATCTGCCACCGATCAGTTTCAAACTGCCACAATGTAATAAAGTCCTTAGGTGTTTAGGTAATTCTGCTATCTCGGATTTTTTATTGTTGATATAAGATGGGGTGAATTTTTGGTCACCCCATTAAAAGTCTATGGTGAATATAGGAAGTGCCTGATTTTCAGTAAATACTGGTTGATCAATTTGAAAGTCCCATACCATGTATTCTTACAACGATATTGACCATATAGTTAAGTTTTTGGCCATCTGACCCGTAAAGGTGGTCTTCTGTTGGTACAAGTAGACCGTTTGCACCCTCCCCTCGTGTCTTGTTTTAGGCTTCCTGTTCTCTGAGAACGGTACCAATTTCCTTCGTCTAGCGGTCTGTTTTACCACCGTGGGCAAAACTCTTTCCGGATTCCTAATCGGCGTTTTATTAAATCGAATTGAGATCGGAAATTTATATCTATACCAGTGGTGTGGATTTGCGAACATCATTTAGGGTGCCCAAAGTAGGGGAAATGAAATTTGAATGACGACCATATGAAATGATATAGCATGATATTACCTTTTGAGTCATCAAAGCCATTAGCCATCACACCTTTTGAATCCTTTTGAATCCTGAAAAAGATGAACAATAAAACTTAAGCTATTTTTTCACTAACTCAATATTTCATCCCCGGTGCCCAGACAGCCCCAAAGAGATATAGCTTTACAGCCCTACATGATACCGATCATTAAAATCAACGCAACAACCCACTACTGATTTATTTAGAGAGCGTTCAGCTACCGTTTCCACTGACATGTGCCGTGCTATACAGATTTAAGAGTTTGATTTTAAACATTTTGAACATACTGAAAAAAAACAGCCGTTAACAAACTGTGATCGCTCGAAAGAATTTTGTTTACCTTGCTTGATGTTTCATTATTTTCCTCTCCCATCCTCGTATCAAAATTCTAGTACGCTGTATCTTTTTCGGTCAATACGGACATTTTAGCCCGAAAAATCAACATCTACCAACAAAATAATTTTCCACAAGGATTCACCTTTTCAATGCTTGACACTACTGGTGAAGTCACCCACTGCCTCAATTCCACCAAATTAGGTATAATACGAATGCTAAGAGTTGAGCGTCTTGAACTAGCAACGGTACTCAACTTTTCACAAACAGTGAGGATAATAAACAATAACTAAGAACGGTGAGTCACTCGGGGGATTAACAGTGGAATTTTATAGCATAAAAGCCGATTTTTATACGCCTAAAGATAGAAGGTCGGACAATCACGGTTAGACAGCCATGCACGTTGGGTTCTGGCTGCCTGGAGGCCGAGTGGCAGCGACATCGAAATGATGTGGTAACTGGTAGGGGAATGGCGTATGCTTAAGGAATACAGCGATGTTCATGCCATCAAAATATACATACTTATCAGCTTATTCCCTCGGGCATCTTGTGCATTGCCTTGGACCCTCCTTGTTTACACGATCAGAACTTCTTATATAACCGCGTCAAATTGTCATTTTAGCACTTTAAACTTCCAGTGTTGCATACGCATGAAATGTTAGATAGGCGTGCATGTCACATACACCGTGTGTGTGTTGTATTACTTATGAGTGTTTCAACTCTAAACAAAGCCTTAAAAAGTTGCATCGTCTACCCTGATCGTGAAAAATACTATGGACTCGAAATTGGTGCCTGCAATTTTGTCCGCCAAGCATACTCATATATCCAACTCATTTCATGAACTCGCACTCATGTTTTTACAGCGTTATCAGCACTGCTCATTGCACAAACGTTTTGCCCATATATCTACCCGCGTGCACAGAATGTCCCGTACACCGGTCCCCTCCCTCAGTCCAACAGCAGGCACAATGACCACCATCTTCAACATCGCACATGTAGGCATTACAATTCGCCCGCGACCAGGGCATGTTTTAAGGCAATGTCAGTGGGGGGCATTTCTTGTGCTGGCCATTGTGTGTCTGCAGGGGATCAACACCCCATTTGGAGGGGACGGGGGCGTTAATAAGACCTAGAAGCGCTAGTGTTTGCAAAATGTTTCCAATATTTGTGTCTTTCAATATTCTAAAGATTGTAGATGCTCCCCAGGGTTGCAAAGTTTTTTTCAGCAGAAAAGGACCAAACCGAGTTAGAGGCAGGGCAAAAAGGGCCCAAATTTTATTTTTACTAAAACAGCCAAATAAATATCGCATAAGTCAGATTTTAGACTAAAACGACCCCTCAAAGTAATCATAAACTCACAGAAAAACAACTTGTATCGCTGTTTAAAACTAATTCTTAACAGTTTGATCTTGATTTGGCGAAATATTATTTAACGCGCTACCAATCTAACCTTCGTCCCACCGGGGAACAACGATGGCCCCTTAAGGTTTTTTTCAGAATTACATAAATACGATGAGGTGCAGCACCGTGGTTGACATGCGCACTGGAGGGGGGGCTCGGAGGCCCCCACCTGTTTTTTCCGAGGTGGCTGGAGAACCGCTTGTAGCCGAAAAACGAAACGTGGCTACATTTAACAAAATTTAATAGCGCGTCGATTAGTGAAGACTTTTTGAAAATCGGCCGATAATTTTTTTATTTATAGGCTTTCAAAATCAGACCTGCATTTTGAGATCGCCGTAAACGCGCGGTCGGACCACTTAGCTTGCATTGAAGACCGAGTTGTGACGTCATAACGTCATATAAGCAAGACTATATGTCAAGGCTACTTCACATGAAAGTCAAGGTCAAGGTCAAAGGTCACAGGTCAAGGTCATATCTGCACTTTCAAGGTCAATGACCACTGTGCGTCCGGCCAAATGACGTTACCCGGTCTGACATATATCATGCTATGACGTCATCGGTAGGGTACCCCAATACAAAGTTCAAGGTCAAAGGTCAAGTTCAAAGGTCATTGGGAAAGGTCAATCCTCAGTTCCCGCCAAACAGTGGCTACAGTGTTAGTCAAAGTGTAAATAATAAGTAGTATTTGTATTTGTATTTATTCAGTACATATGAGCAACAGGATTATCCCACTTACTAGCTCAAGCCAATGGATAAAATAATACGTGAATATTTACAAGAGATGATGAACTGATAGTCACATATACATTTACAACTACAGAAACATTAGATTCAAATAAACATGTAAATATTAAAAGAAAAACATGATGCTATAAAACAGTGAAATCCTAAAACCATGGGTTCACTAAAACGGATGATCCCTAAGATATTTAATGACGGAGGATTTAAACGATGAGAAACTAGAGATAAAAGGGTCGATGGAAGGATACGTGCTGACATGATGATTAAAAGCGCGAACTGCACGGATGAACAATCCACATCTCACGGTTTCTACTCTCCCAAAAGGAATGTGTGGCGGCTGGTTTTGTCCCTCCCTGGTATACAATATGGTGACCTTAAGGGTCAATGACCTTGAATGACCTTGACCCAAAAGTTGTGGGGAAGTCTCTTTGAGACCTCTTCTCTATGAACCTTGTCCGCCTTTAGCTTATTCCCGCCATTTTCCCGCATAATCACAGCATTTACCAATCGATCCCCAGCATGGCCAATATTTGACATTTACGACCTCGTTTGACCTTGAAAATATTGACCTAGGTCAATGAAAATTGGTCATCATGTAGATCACCATAGCCCCCACCCACCTATCAAGTGGTGTTTTTCTAACCTTCTTAGTTTTCCGAGATCTTAGGGGGGGCCTACCAGGCCCCTCCCTCCAAGGCGAGTTAGTGCCAGAACCCCCTCCAGTGCGGGTGTTAAGGGGTCTACTTCTCAGTCCATCATTTTCCCACCCTCGCTAACAATTCTTACCCCGTGCCACAATAGGTCAGGTCACCAGGCAAGGTCAACCAAGGTAACCTCACTTCAATTTCTGAGCTCTACATTAGCTACATTTCTAATCTGATCAATTTTTTTGTACTTCTGTATCATTTTTACTAGGGCCACTGATTTGAAAATTGATACACTTAATGACACTTCCGGGGTTTTTGAAATGTATATCCGGAATTATTTTATTGGGTGACCTGAGATCAGGTCACAAGGTGACCTCTCCCATAGAAAAAAACATGGAAAAGCTCTCTTATGATCTTAAAGTCACAAAAATAATTGCAAATGCTCCAATTTCTCAGAAAACCTTCTTGGCCACCCTTTCACGGATTCCAGGGGCGATACTTTCCCTTTGACCAATCTGAGGTCATCACAGCTCACCAGAGATCGAAAACAGAAATGTGATGCACTTTTTAACCCTCATCATGCTAGAGCGCTAAATTAAACGTCATCGTGTATGTCTCATCAATGGCTTCCATTTGATATACGGCAATGTCACTTTCTGACCTTTCGTGACCTCAGGTCATATTAGGTCAGAAGGTGCTCTCTGGAGGTCAAACCATTGGCGGGAGGTCATTATGTTCCACATAGCAGAGAAAGCTCTGGCATTTTCCTATCAAGCGTACTATAGTAAATTTCAATAGCTCCAATGGCATGAGAGCCATACCCAGGTTTTTTTAAAGCATTTTAGTAGGAATAGCCTATAGTGACCAAACTTGACGTCTGGAGGTCAAACCATTCACCTGAGCGCCTAAACATGTAAATAAAATCATAATGAAGTCACCCGACCTTTCTAATGCACTTTGCAGATTTGCGCTAACACCCATATTTTCGGAGTTAGAATGGGGCTCATCGATGCCTTCGGTGGGGCGTAGGTGGCGCGGGAACCTTAGTGGGGCGCGGGATAATAGGAAGGAAGGAGTGCCCCTCCAATCCCGCGTAGCTACCAAATGATTTTATCCACATAAGCAGAAAATTTGTTAGCATCATCAATTATCTTGGCCACACCAATTCCCGCTAAAAGTTGATATATTTCCTGCTTTTCCAACTGTGAATTTTTGCTCTTTAACAGTAGTGGATCTAGGGTATTGGCTAGCGGGAGGGGGAGGGTGGAGCCTCAGAGGGCGCACTTTGCCATCGACTTTCCACTCAAAGGGCGCCTATAGTATTGCATCCTTCGCGTCCGGTTTTCGGTGGTTGTCATTTTTTGGATTGTGTTTTTTCAGAGTTCTGTCCCTCCCTCCCACTGGTATAGCAGTTTTTCGGATGCTCTGTTCCTTTATTGGTGTCAGAACATCTTATTCAAGCCCTGAAAATGCCAAGAGAAGCCATAATTATACAAGAGACAAACCAAAAAGAGCTTAACCTTCGCCCTGGTGGAGGATTCTTTTTAGACCCCACCCTCGGGTTTTTCCCAGGTGACCAAAAAACGGCGGTGCTGCGCGCCGCCGAACTTGGTCTAGCTGTTTCTTCATCATTTTTACATCTTTCCTGAAAATTTTGGCTCAAGGTTATATCAGGTCAGGTCACCAGGCCAGGTGAAGTGACCTCACCTCAAAAAATACTTAGGACCACATAACTAAAAGAAGGGTTCATCGATCAAGTTCAAACTCATACCACATATTGGGCCCATCAAGAGCTACAACATTTGTTCCGGGATTTTTATATTGGTGGCCTAAGGTCATGTGCAGAGCATTACCTCCCCATTGTCAATACATGGGGAAAATCACGAAATGAGCTTTTCTCAGTAAGTATAGATGGAATCAACTTCAAACATCGGTTGTGACTTGCTCTTAGCCCATTTCTGAAGCTGATGCCAAAAGTTTATCTTGTGACCTTTAAAAGGTCACCTTAGGTCAAATAAGCATTTTTGGTGTTTTTCTCTATAAATTTTGTATAAACTAAGATGCAGTTTTTATTTTGTCACCAAAGTGTTTGTATAGTCACTGGAAGTCAAATGATACTCATCATGACTATACCAGGTCAAGTTGGGTCTGACCGTTGACCTGGGTCAGGTCAAATTCTTAAATTTGACCTGGTATAGCAATATCATATATCAATCGATTCGTATTGACGAGAGGATTGCAATGGTGCAGAAACTATGGCTGTATCTTGTTTGGTTTGGAAGCTATTAGCGAAAAAGTAAACGCCCTTATGCATGGGTGGCTATGGACATTCCCAAGAAAATCCCCAATATTTAGTGACTTTTAGCTCCCTAGGCTTTGACCCGAAACGAAAATGAATGACATTATAATGAAAGCGCATTTCAAGAGCTTTCGAATGGTGTTAGACAAATGTTTCTAGCTATCATAGTTCCTGAGCTATATGAGGTTTTCTTAGTACACCTCATATTAGCGATTTTGACCTATTTTGACCTCTAGTGACCTTAATATTGACCTGACAAGAAAAATGACTGAAGTATTTTCGAGATCATTTTCAAAGAGCTTTTGATTGCCGTTTTGCAATTTTTTCTAGCTATCTTAGTTTTTGAGATCGTGGGGGTCTTTTTTAGCCCCCCCACCAGGGCGAAGGTGGCTCGTACCCGCCACCGGGGCAAGGGTTAAATGCCAGTTGCTAGAAAAAAGGGCCAAAGAAGGTCAGATTCCAAGAGAGGGCCAACCAAAAAAATTCGTGCGGCCGAACACGACAAAAAGCCTAAATTTGAAATATTTAGCCACAAAATGGCCAGCCTGGCAGCCCTAATTCTGTCCCAATGTATTCGAAATGAATAAACTATTGTCTTATTTTTCTTTAACACGCGCATTGACGGGGGCCTGAGCCACCTTCGGATTGACGAGGGGCGGGTACCCGCCCCCCCTAAGATCTCGAGAACCACGGTAGGTAGCAAAAAAACGGTAAATGGCGTTGGGTAGCCCATCCGCTTCTCCATAAAAAATATTTGAACCATTTTTTTGTCAGGTCACATTTAACCCTCGCCCCACCGAGAAGGGCCATCGATGGCCCCCCTAAGGTTTTTCCGGGATAGCAGAAAAACGACGAGGCGCAGCACCGCGGTTGAGGGCTCTACCTCTCACTGAATCATTTTCCCATCATCCCTGAAATTTTTTACCCCGGGTCACCCAAGGTCAGGTCACCAGACGAGGTCAACCAAGGTCACCTCACTTCACCTTTAGAGCTCTGTAAGAGTTACATTTCAAAGTCGATCAATTTGAAACTTCCTACACTTCATAACCCCTCCAGGGTCTACAAGGTGTATATCTGGGATTTTTCGATTTCGTGCCCTGAGGTCAGGTCACGAGGCGACCTCTCCCATTGGAAAAGCATGGGGAAAAGCTATTTCATGATATAAAAGCCACAAAAATGATTGCAAATACTCAGACTGCTCAGAACAACGTTTTTGGACACCCTTTCACGGATCCCAGGGGTCATATTTGCCCTTTGACTTTTCCAAGGTCATCCAAGGTCACCAGAGGTCAAAAACAGTATTTTGACAATAACTTTTGACCTAATTGAGTTAGAGCGGTGAAACAAACACCATCGTGTTTGTCTTGTCACTGGCTTTCATTTGATATACGGCAAGGTCACTTTTTGACCTTTCGTGACCTCAGGTCATATTAGGTCACGAGGTGACCTCTGGCGGTCAAACCACTGGCGGGAGGTCCTTACGTTCCACATAGCGGAAAAAGTACTGGCAATTTGCTATCAAATGTACTTTACCAGGCCTCAATAGCTCTAATGACATAAGAGTTATGCCCAGTTTGCTTAATCATTGCATATTTGAGTGAAAATAGCCGATCTTGACCTAATTTGACCTCTGGAGGTCAAACCATTGACCTGAGCACTAAAACATGCGAAGTAATTTCTTACTGAATTCACGCGAGCTTTCTATTGCACTTTGCAGATTTGCGCTAACGTCCATATTTTCGGAGTTAGAGGGGGGCATCGATGGCCCCCGGTGGGGCGAAGGTGGCGCCGGACCCCCGGTGGGGCACGGGTTAAGGTCACCAGAGGTCAAAAACATGCCGTCACATGCCGTTATAGGGATAACATGTAAATTACGTTTTTCGGCCATTACATCTGAACAAGTAAAGATAGAGCAAAACGACTTGAACTATATGAATCCTCGCAGCAAGCCGAATCAAATGATATATGATTTAACCTTGCTAAGTCAAATCAAAGATTTGACCTGACCTGAGGTCAGGTCAGGGTCAAATTATATAAAATGCATATCATTAGAACCGCAAAGCCAAGGCGAGTCTAATGAAGCTAAAATAAACGCTCTATCACCGTCTGTTACTGAGTTATTCAGTAACAGTAACTCCATGTATTACCAATGGAGAGGTCATGCTTCGTACCTGACCTTAGGTCATCGATATAAAAAATACCGGAACATATTTTAGAGAACTCGGTGAGCCCATTATGTGATATGAGTTTCAATTGGATAAGTTCACCCTGCTCCGACTTATGCTATCTTAAACTTTTTTTGAGGTCGGGTCACTTGACCTGTACTGGTGACCTGACCTGAGATGACCTATCCTTAAAATGTTTACAGAAGTTGCAAAAATGATTAGGGAAAGGGTATACCAAGTACGGTGGCGCTGCGCGCCGCCGTTTTTCTCCTGTCTCCGAAAAACCCGAGGGGGGGCGGGTAACCGCCACCCCGTCAATGCGCGTGTTAAAAGTATAGCAAGTTAAGCAAGTTCCTGAAGTGTCGAACACATGTGGCTTATAGTCTAAATAAAGTTTTATGTACATGCCTTCTATGATGTGTGGCTGCTGCTGTCCACATCATCTAGGAAATGTACAACAACCAGTTACTAATTTTTGCGGTTTATCGACGCACCAACTGTCAGGGTCATATGGCGTCTCCAACTCTTTCCCTGTTAGAAAGGTTTCTCGGGAGCCAGCTTAACACGCGCATTGACGGGGGTCTGAGCCACCTTCTCATTGACGGGGGCGGGTACCCGCCCCCTCTAAGATCTCGAGAACCACGGTAGGTAGCGAAAAACGGTAAACGGCGTTGGGCTGCCCATCCACTTCTCCATCGAAAACATTTGAACCATTTTTTGTCAGGTCACATTTAAGGTCACGAGAGGTCAAAACATGCCCGTCTTGGGATAACATGTAAATTCAGTTTTTTGGCCATTACATCTGAACAAGTAAAGATAGAGCAAAACAATTTGAACTGTATGAATCCTCTTAGCAAGCCGAATTGAATGATATATAATTTGACCTTGCTAGGTCAAATCAAAGATTTGACTTGACCTGAGGTCAGGTCAGAGTCAAATTATATAAAATGCATATCATTAGAACCGCAAAGCCAAGGCGAGTCTAATGAAGCTAAAATAAACGCTCTATCACCGTCTGTTACTGAATTATTCAGTAACAGTAACTCCATGTATTACCAATGGAGAGGTCATGCTTCGTACCTGACCTTAGGTCATCAATATCCAAAAATACCGGAACATATTTTAGAGAACTCGGTGAGCCCATTATGTGATATGAGTTTCAATTGGATAAGTTCACCCTGCTCCGACTTATGCTATCTTAAACTTTTTTGAGGTCGGGTCACTTGACCTGTACTGGTGACCTGACCTGAGATGACCTATCCTTAAAATGTTCACAGAAGTTGCAAAAATGATGAGGGAAAAGGTATACCAAGTACGGCGGCGCTGCGCGCCGCCGTTTTTCTGCTATCTCCGAAAAACCCGAGGGGGGCGGGTACCCGCCCCCGTCAATGCGCGTGTTAAAAGTATAGCAAGTTAAGCAAGTTCCTGAAGTGTCGAACACATGTGGCTTATAGTCTAAATAAAGTTTTATGTACATACCTTCTATGATGTGTGGCTGCTGCTGTCCACATCATCTAGGAAATGTACAAAAACCAGTTACTAATTTTTGCGGTTTATCGACGCACCAACTGTCAGGGTCATATGGCGTCTCCAACTCTTTCCCTGTTAGAAAGGTTTCTCGGGAGCCAGCTTAACACGCGCATTGACGGGGGTCTGAGCCACCTTCTCATTGACGGGGGGGAGGCGGGTACCCGCCCCCTAAGATCTCGAGAACCACGGTAGGTAGCGAAAAACGGTAAACGGCGTTGGGCTGCCCATCCACTTCTCCATCGAAAACATTTGAACCATTTTTTGTCAGGTCACATTTAAGGTCACGAGAGTTCAAAACATGTAAATTCAGTTTTTTGGCCATTACATCTGAACAAGTAAAGATAGAGCAAAACAATTTAAACTGTATGAATCCTCTTAGCAAGCTGAATTGAATGATATATAATTTGACCTTGCTAGGTCACATCAAAGATTTGACCTGACCTGAGGTCAGGTCAGGGTCAAATTATATAAAATGCATATCATTAGAACTGCAAAAACCAGGCGAGTCTAATGCAGCTAAAATAAATGCTCTGTCACCATCCGTTACTGAGTTATTCCGTAAAAACCATTTTTCCCATGTATTTCCAATGGAGAGGTCATGCCTCGTACCTGACCTTAGGTCATCGACATCATAAATACCGGAACATATTTTAGAGAACTCGATGGGGCCATTATGTGATATGAGTTTCAATCGGATAAGTTCACCCTGCTCCGACTTATGCTATCTTAAACTTGTTTTGAGGTCGGGTCACTTGACCTGTACTGGTGACCTGACCTGAAATGACCTAACCTTAACACGCGCATTGACGGGGGGCGGGTACCCGCCCCCCTCGGGTTTTTCGGAGAAAGCAGAAAAACGGCGGCGCTACGCGCCGCCGTACTTAATATACCTTTTCCCTCATCCTTTTACAACTTCTGTGAAAATTTTAAGGTTAGGTCATCTCAGGTCAGGTCACCATTACAGTTCAAGTGACCCGACCTCAAAAAAAGTTTAAGATAGCATAAGTCGGAGCAGGGTGAGCTTATCCGATTGAAACTCATATCACATAATGGCCCCATTGAGTTCTCTAAAATATGTTCCGGTATTTTTGATATCGATGACCTAAGGTCAGGTACGAGGCATGACCTCTCATATGGAAATACATGGGAAAAATGGTTTTTACGGAATAACTCAATAACGGATGGTGATAGAGCATTTATTTTAGCTGCATTAGACTCGCCTGGGCTTTGCGATTCTAATGATATGCATTTTATATAATTTGACCCTGACCTTACCTCAGGTCAGGTCAAATCCTTGATTTGACCTAGTAAGGTCAACTTATATATCATTCGATTCGGCTTGCTAAGAGGATTCATGTAGTTCAAGTCGTTTTGCTCTATCTTTACTTGTTCAGATTTAATGGCCGAAAAACTGAATTTACATGTTATCCCTATGACGGGCATGTTTTGACCTCTCGTGACCTTAAATGTGACCTGACAAAAAATGGTTTAAATGTTTTCGATGGAGAAGTGGATGGGCAGCCCAACGCCGTTTACCGTTTTTCGCTACCTACCGTGGTTCTCGAGATCTTAGGGGCGGGTACCCGCCCCCGTCAATGCAAAGGTGGCTCAGACCCCCGTCAATGCGCGTGTTAACCCTCGCCCCACCGGGGCCATCGATGGACCCCTAAGGTTTTTCCGGGATAGCAGAAAAACAACGAGGCGCAGCACCGCGGTTGAGGGCTCTACCTCTTACTGCATCATTTTCCCATCATCCCTGAAATTTTTTAGCCCGGGTCACCCAAGGTCAGGTCACCAGACGAGGTCAACCAAGGTCACCTCACTTCACCTTTAGAGCTCTGTAAGAGTTACATTTCAAAGTCGATCGATTTGAAACTTCCTACACTTCATGACCCCTCCAGGGTCTACAAGGTGTATATCCGGGATTTTTCGATTTCGTGCCCTGAGGTCAGGTCACGAGGCGACCTCTCCCATTGGAAAAGCATGGGGAAAAGCTATTTCATGATATAAAAGCCACAAAAATAATTGCAAATATTCAGACTGCTCAGAACAACGTTTTTGGACACCCTTTCACGGATCCCAGGGGTCATATTTGCCCTTTGACTTTTCCAAGGTCATCCAAGGTCACCAGAGGTCAAAAACAGTATTTTGACAATAACTTTTGACCCAATTGAGCTAGAGCGGTGAAACAAACACCATCGTGTTTGTCTTGTCACTGGCTTGCATTTGATATACGGCAAGGTCACTTTTTGACCTTTCGTGACCTCAGGTCATATAAGGTCACGAGGTGACCTCTGGCGGTCAAACCACTGTCGGGAGGTCTTTACATTCCACATAGCGGAAAAAGTACTGGCAATTTGCTATCAAATGTACTTTACCAGGCCTTAATAGCTCTAATGACATAAGAGTTATGCACAGTTTGCTTAATCATTGCATATTTGAGTGAAAATAGCCGATCTTGACCTAATTTGACCTCTGGAGGTCAAACCATTGACCTGAGCACTAAAACATGCGAAGTAATTTCTTACTGAATTCACGCGAGCTTTCTATTGCACTTTGCAGATTTGCGCTAACGCAAATATTTTCGGAGTTAGAGGGGGGCCATCGATGGCCCTTCCGGTGGGGCGAAGGTGGCGCCGGACCCCCGGTGGGGCGCGGGTTAAAATTTTCACAGAAGTTGTAAAAATGATGAGGGAAAAGGTATGCCAAGTACGGCAGCGCTACGCGCCGCCGTTTTCTACTATCTCCGAAAAACCTGAGGGGGGCGGGTACCCGCCCCCGTCAATGCGCGTGTTAATGATTCTGACGAAGGGCTGGCCGAATATATAATCTTTCCCTATTTACAACATCAAGGAATCGATGAGAAAGGCCAACCAACAACTTAACAACTTACCGAAAAAACATACAGCGATCTCACTATAACTTTTACCTATGCTACCACCACAATAATAACTAAATAGGCTAAGCACTTCGCAACACCACGCCAGCAACCAGTCTGACGCGCTGTGACTACATCGGGTTCCGCCTAATCCACGAACGAGCTCTGAGCGCTGACAATTGACCGCGTGTTAACACCCGCACTGGAGGGGGTCTGGCACTAACGCGCACTGGAGGGGGGCCTGGTAGGCCCCCCTAAGATCTCGGAAACTAAGAGGGTTTGAAAAACGCCACTTCGTAGGTGGGTGGGGGCTATGGTGATCTACATGATGACCAATTTTCATTGACCTAGGTCAATATCTTCAAGGTCAAACGAGGTCGTAAAGGTCAAATTTTGGCCATGCTGGGATCGATTGGTAAATGCTGTGATTATGCAGGAAAATGGCGGGAATAAGCCAAAGGCGGACAAGGTTCATAGAGAAGAGGTCTCAAAGAGGCTTCCCCACAACTTTTGGGTCAAGGTCATTCAAGGTCATTGACCTTTAAGGTCACCATATGGTATACTACTTATTATTTACACTTTGACTAACACTCTAGCCACTGTTTGGCGGAAAATGAGGATTGACCTTTCCCAATGACATTTGACCTTGACCTTTAACCTTGACCTTTGTATTGGGGTACCCTACCGATGACGTCATAGCATAATATATGTCAGACGGGGTAACGTCATTTGGCCGGACGCACAGTGGTCAGTGACCTTGAAAGTGCAAATATGACCTTGATCTGTGACCTTTGACCTTGACCTTGACCTTCATGTGAAGTGACCTTGACATATAGTCCCGCTTATATGACGTTATGACGTCACCACTCGGTCTTCAATGCAAGCTAACTGGTCCGACCGCGCGTTTACGGCGATCTCAAAATGCAGGTCTGACTTTGAAAGCCCATAAGTCAAAAAATTTGCGGCCGATTTTCAAAAAGTCTTCACCAATCGACGCGCTATTAAATTCTGTTAAATGTGGCCACGTTTCGGTTTTCGGCTACTGGCGGTTCTCCGGCCACCTCGGAAAAACAGGTGGGGGGGCCTCCGAGGCCCCCTCCAGTGTGCGTGTTAAATGAGGGCATCGTGCAATCCCCTGGCTCTAGCTGGGCTTCCGGTCGGTTAGTACACGATGTTTGATTGGTTGTAGGCTATCTCCAGCGTTGTGATTAGTTGGTGTTGAGGCTGCTTTGCCGGGATTTCCCTAACTACGCGCTTTGTTTTGTTTTGCACGATGGAGTAGACAGTCACTGGTGGAAAGTTTTAACACAATATTAGGGCATTGCCAATTTGGGATGAGCAATAGAACAAAATTTGTTACTGCCAGGTGGTGTTCTGTCTCATTTTCGTCAGGTTGAGTTTGTTTAATTTTAGATCATCTGTCTATTTCACTGGGGGGCAATTTCCGGGCACTGGGGGGGCATTTCGGCCGACTGGGTGGGAGAAATGCCCCCAGTTAACATGTTAAAAATAGCCTGCCCGCGACCCCTCCCCCACCGAGGCTTGAAATCGGCGTCAGCGGCGCCCAGCGTAACCTCTGTAACCTCTGTGCCCGTAGGCAATCGCGGCTGCCGGTGGATGGCGGCTGCTGATTGGTGGAGGCGCGTTCACTTGAATCGCGAGAAATGCAGCGGAAATTTCTCCATGAGCTTTAAGCCATGAACCAGGAGATGTATTGACATAATTATTTTTAAACATTTCTAGCCATACCTGGTATCTATTGGCTTGATTATTTTCCACACCATTCGAGGCTGCTCTTTGGTACAGGCGAGACGGCGGCCGAGTTCGCTGAAGTCGGGAGTGTCACGGTGGGTTTCTGCTGAGTGGAGAGGATTAGGTAACCGAGGGAAGGAAGAAAGAGATGTTCATCAATATAAAACTTAACCGTTAGACGAGTTATAGAGAGTGAGGATTTATAGCGGGCGCTGCCGAAGTACAACCAAATAATTTATCAGAAGAGAGATTTTGGATTGTAAAAAGGCACAAAATCAAATTAGGGACCCGAAACATCATGGAGGTTTATTGTCCATTATTTCCGAGGTTTTCCGTTGTTTGATAAGAAATTAACACGCGCATTGACGGGGGCGGGTACCCGCCCCCCTCGGGTTTTTTCGGAGATAGTAGAAAAAGAGCGGCGCGTAGCGCCGCCGTACTTGGTATACCTTTTCCCTCATCATTTTGACAACTTCTGTGAAAATTTTAAGGTTAGGTCATCTCAGGTCAGGTCACCAGTACAGGTCAAATGACCCGACCTCAAAAAAAGTTTAAGATGGCATAAGTCGGAGCAGGGTGAACTTATCCGATTGAAACTCATATCCCATAATGGCCCCACCGAGTTCTCTAATATATGTTCCGGTATTTTTGATATCGATGACCTAAGGTCAGGTACGAGGCATGACCTCTCCATTGGAAATACATGGGAAAAAATGGTTTTTACGGAATAACTCAGTAGCGGATGGTGATCGAGCATTTATTTTAGCTGCATTAGACTCGCCTGGGCTTTGCGGTTCTAATGATATGCATTTTATATAATTTGACCCTGACCTGACCTCAGGTCAGGTCAAATCCTTGATTTGACCTAGCAAGGTCAAATTATATATCATTCGATTCGACTTGCTAAGAGGATTCATATAGTTCAAGTCGTTTTGCTCTATCTTTACTTGTTCAGATGTAATGCCCGAAAAACTGAATTTTACATGTTATCCCTATGACGGGCATGTTTTGACCTCTCGTGACCTTAAATGTGACCTGACAAAAAAATGGTCAAATGTTTTCGATGGAGAAGTGGATGGGCAGCCCAACGCCGTTTACCGTTTTTCTCTACCTACCGTGGTTCTTGAGATCTTAGGGGGCGGGTACCCGCCCCCCCCGTCAATGCGAAGGTGGCTCAGACCCCCGTCAATGCGCGTGTTAAGTTGTAGGTCAGATGCAGAATGCCACTATAGTGATGTGGAACAGGTATTGGTTGATAATTTCCTCTATTTACGCACTTTATACAGACTTTGCTTCACATTTGTGTGGTGTACCCAGCACTAATTGGGGTGCCTGGGCACCCCCAAAGCGATAGAAATCCACACCCCTGATTTATACCCGTGCTGTCTGTATGAAGACAAAACAGCATACACCAGGCAAAACGTGCAAGGCCGAAACGACACTGATCCAGTCTCTGCCTTAATCAAAGTTCTAAAGTCATTGCGAGTCTTCAGTGGTCAAGAGACCACCGGAGATACGTCCGTACGGTCAGTCACAGTCAGCCCACTCTCCTCATGGTTGGGCTTTGGTGGCTTTGTTTAGGCAAACGGATCGATGACGGTCTAGCTAGAACATCGTCTTACACCAGTGTGTACACAGCACTTGTTCCCTGGCATAGTACCTGTACCATGGTACCATGACATACTATGGCACACCTGCCTAGGATGACCTAATTACATACCAGCGGAAATTGGTCATAAATCGCGATGGTAACTAACATTGACGCATGTATCCTCGTCGCAGCCCGCTGATTTTAGACAGGAATCACAATGACAGGTAAGCCATCTAGACGAAAGAAACCTATGCAGGCACAGCATTGCCAAGCCAGCCAAAAGTGAATCTGAACTTCAGATATAAGCCGCGGGGATCATAACAGATCGAGCAATCATTACTGACCTCTCAAAGGTCACCACTCAGAGTTCACACGAGCTAACAGAGTTCACATACGGTGATTATTTTGCCCAGAAACAAGTTCTGGAGCCCTCATTTTGCGTAATATTCGCTTGGAAAACATAAGACTACATGTCCAAATAGTTAACATCAATCGAAGGGTGGGCCTGAATAAAACGAGTCGGGGGACTCCAACCTGGATTAAATGTTAAAAACGGAGTTTTTTAAGAAATTTAGTCGAAATCGGTCAAAAGTGGGTAAAACGCGTTTGCTTTGAGGACTATGATCATTCTCGCCATCCGCGCATCCGCACATGCATCAATGAGCATGACCAATATGCACCCTGAGAAGCAGTGGCGGATACAAGGGGGCCAAAGCCCCCCCCCCCCCCCAGTTCCAGACTGCCTATAGAAACTGCATAGCCGAAGGCTGTTCCGAACCAATGCCGAGCCCCCTAGCACCCCCTCCCCACCTGAAGAATCCGCCACTGTTGAGAAGGATTAAGCACTTACTGCAAGACGGTACAATATGCCAGGATAAAGTTGTCTGTCTTGAACTACTGAATTGTCATAAACAAGTGCCAGATGGACCATTCACCAAAGCAGAATTCAGTATTTCCTGGAGCTCACTCCTTATTCTTATTCTTCAGTACCTGATGGAAATCTCCCATGGTCATTTCAGCTTTGAAAGAGATGTTGTCCAAGAACGCGCAGAGATTCAGGGCGTACGCATCAATTGGAATATTTTTGAAGCCTTTCTAGGCAGAACAGCTCTGAGCTCTTTCATTAAGCGATGCCGCTGCTCTTGGCGTGTCGGACCTCGATATGCAGTCCATGGTATTTCGTCATCTCATCATCCGTTGATTTTTCTGGGAAGCTCTTCAGTTGATGTGATTTCGTAAGGGTCCACTGGCTTCAGTTAGCTTGTGAGGGACACTGTTGTCCGATTTGCACTCAATGTCTCCCTGCATTTTTTCTTGACTTTCGTTGTATTTTTTATCTTCGTCCCTTTTGGCTTCTCTCTTCCCCTTCTTTCACCTTCCTTTTTCGTCGTCTGCTCTTGCTTCTTCCTCCTCTCCGCCTCGGCCGTCCATCTGTTGTCCGCGAAGCATCTGGTTTGCATCTTCCTTTCCGAGTGCAGGTCCTTCAGGAAATCGCATTCTCTTGGCATCGTAGAAGTATTCCTGTTGTTCGGAAACTCTGCATTTTGAGATGAGATGTCCAACATAGTGGTGCAGATCCTTTCCATGTATAGT
Source organism: Lepas anatifera (assembly GCA_034440635.1). Taxonomy (NCBI): domain Eukaryota; kingdom Metazoa; phylum Arthropoda; class Thecostraca; family Lepadidae; genus Lepas; species Lepas anatifera. The sequence goes on along the minus strand of JAOTON010000484.1, from coordinate 711,385 downwards.
TCCACCTTCTCTTATTTCCACTACTCTTCCCCTCTCCTGCCCGGTCCTGACCATCGAGTTGAAATCGGTGCAGAGATTGAAAAAATCCTTGACAGTACATTTCTCCTGTTTTGCGTACGCTGTATGTACAGTGAACCAAGTGTTCTAGGAGCTGTGAGGTGACACTGGTGGCGAACTCCTGCGCGCTCGGCTGGATATTGCTCCCTCTCCCCCGGGCGTCAGGTGGAAAATGATGACTTCAATCACGTACTGCTGGAGGCAAGACGACCAGAATTAAAGTCAGTCCTCTCGGGAAGACGTGGCCAGCCAAAGTCTTTGGGACTTGGATCTCAGGTTGTGGAGTAGGACTCCATAGTGGTTTGACCGGCCAGTGGAGCTAGCGGAAGTCGGATTAGGACAGAAAAAATAGGCAGCTATCTGAAAATGAAATATTCTCTCTGAAGCTATGTTGAAGATTCACATTTATTCCGTTATGTTTTACTGCAATTGCTGTTGAAACTGGCAATGTTACGTTTTGAAATATTATTTTTCAGATTGATAGGATGGTATGAAGCACGTTGATATGCTCCTCTGTGGTACTGAACAGTCACAGTATGCTCCTATCGCAATACAAGGCTGTTATACTGATGAGTGTTCACTAGGCTGCCATACAGTGTGATGTCTTAGAATCACGAACATGAGCAACCAGACCTCTATAACTGGTACTCGGTCAGTAATGGTTTGACCGCAGTGGGTCCAGTGGGTGCTTTTGTGATAAAAACTTCAAAACTTCGTACCACATGTACAGGGGTCTATCGGCGTTATTTAAAAAAAACTAAAAACGCAGAGTATCTTGAAGTGAACCACAGCACCTTTTTGAACCGGGCGATTAGAGAGTTGGCCCTTAGTCGCACCCGTACCTTGACCTCTACTGACCTCAATATCAACCTGACATAGACATTGTGTAATAGTTATTACTCCTCTTATTATCAATATCCTTCAAACACCGCACGAATTTTTCTTTAGATTTTCCAGGTAATGAAATCGGGGAGGGAGGCCAACGCGCCCCAGCAAGGCGCGTCATGTCATAAAAAAACAGTTTAGGTCGCTCCCCACCGGGGTCCGGCGCCACCTTTGGTTGTTTTTTCTTTGTAGTCTGGGCTAGTCTGGGTTTTTATTTGAAGTGAGGGTTAAATAGGTTGAAAAAATCACGGTCACTCACATGCCCTGCATTGCCAGAGACGTCACGGAGCAATGACCGAAGCTTTGGGCTTGGTAATTCACGCCCACCTTTTCTAGGAGGGAGGGAGCTGTTAAACACTGGAGGAGGTCCAAATTGCTAGCAATAAAGGCATCAAAGCTGCACAGTAACGGCTTAGCCAAAGCAGCAAAAACAAAACAAATATAGAAGATGAATGCATATAGGATGAAATTATGAACAAATGTTTCGATGCAGAGGTCTTTCGTTTGTATTGAACAATATGTGTAGCATAAAACAGACAATGACAGTAACAATTTGAGAACACACTTCTGTTTGAGTGTTTTCCAAAGTGTTCTATTTCCCTCTAATAATATTTACTTAAGAAACTTATTTTGTTTAACCCTTGCCCAAGAAAGGTAAAATATACTATTTTAGGCTTTTTTTGGGGGACACAGTCCCTTTAGCCCCCTTTGATCCGCCAGTGTACCCAAACCCTATTCCTGTCAGGCTCCTGCCTACCCCTGTTCCCGTCAGGCTCCTGCCTACCCCTGTTCCTGTCAGGCTCCTGGCTACCCCCATTCCTGTCAGGCTCCTGCCTACCCCCTGTTCCTGTCAGGCTCCTGGCTACCCCCATTCCCTGTCAGGCTCCTGGCTACCCCTGTTCCTGTAGGCTCCTGCCTACCCCTGTTCCTGTCAGGCTCCTGGCTACCCCATTCCTGTCAGGCTCCTGGCTACCCCCATTCCTGTCCGCCTCCTGGCTACCCCTGTTCCTGTCAGGCTCCTGCCTACCCCTGTTCCTGTCAGGCTCCTGGCTACCCCCATTCCTGTCAGGCTCCTGGCTACCCCCATTCCTGTCAGGCTCCTGCCTACCCCTGTTCCTGTCAGGCTCCTGGCTACCCCCATTCCTGTCAGGCTCCTGGCTACCCCCTGTTCCTGTCAGGCTCCTGGCTACCCCCATTCCTGTCAGGCTCCTGGCTACCCCCATTCCTGTCAGGCTCCTGGCTACCCCTGTTACTATCAGGCTCTTGGCTACCCCTATTCTTGTCAGGGGATGCAGAGTTAACCCTATGAGATCTCAAAATCTACCCATCCGATTCAAAAAGTTCAAAATGGGATCGGTTTTCTCACGCTCAACTCTATTTTCAACACAAAATGCAGTTTCAAATTCATATATATTGTTGCGGAACCCCCTGGTGCCGCCCTGCGTGGCGCGCAGCGGCGCTTGTCTGAACCCCCGTGTGCCGTCCCGCCGAGCGGTCGCGCCCGAGCGGGACGTGACCTCTGTGGTTGCATGGCCGGGGTCTGGGCAGTGGCTGGGGGTCGGCATGGGATTCGCGCCCGCACTGACAGCTCACAGCCAGCCACTGATTCCGGCACGGGATTTAGACCCACGCTGACAGCTCTCAGCCAGCCTGTGGTTCCGGCACGGGTGCGGCACATGGGGGTGACTCGTGGGTGGAACTGTGGGGGGACCTGTTGCTGTCCTGAGTTATATTGAGTTTTGCCAACGAAACTATACTTGGTTTATCCTGTTCAACAGGTTTTCCGCTACCAGCGGCGTTCGTAACAATATTTTGTTTTTAATAACATATGTGTTTGCCTTGAGCAAAGGATTTTAGTGATATAGAGCATGACATAAGATTACATTATTACCTTGACCGGTTCAATAATTTGTTTTGAAAGCCATGTTGCATATCATTCGAATCCTTCGGACATGCCCATTACTACGATACCACATTTAATACTGTATCTTGTTTCGTTCAAAACTTGCAGGCACAAACAATTTCTAAAACCGACAGTTCTGGTGACCTCTGGTGACCTTGATATCGACCTGGCCTCAAAATCGATGGCAGCACATTTTTTCGAGAAATTTCGACTGATGTTTAAGAACTTGATCTATCACTTTTATAATCTGAGTTACATCCTGGTTTTGTCAGCCTCATTTTTGAAGAACGAGATCGCCATGCATGGGTTTAGCAATGATGTCAAAACTCGTTGATCTGACCTGACCTGATGTCAGTATTTATTCATAAGTAGTCAAAATTGATCAACCTACGGGCTTGCAAGCTTCGTGCGTCTCCTTCAAATAGGTTCGGAATCACTCTCAAGAAACCGAGGCGTAGTCCGATCGGACTCCCAGACTGTGAAGGGTCAATTACAGTGGCGGATCCAGGGGGGGCAACAAAAATGGTACTTGCCCCGTAAACGGAAAACTCGGGGCAAAACTATTTCCCCTCCCCTGCCCCAGCTGTCGGCCTCCTTTTGCCCCGACTCCTTTGTAGTTTTTAAGCAAGGCTTTGGTGGTTCAACTCTCAACTTCAAACAGAACCAGTTAACTTCATTGTAAAAATGGACCTTGGATGGCAAAACAAGCATCTTGTTGCCACATGTCTGACTCCGTGACCTTTGTTTTGCTTATCGACCTTGGCTTGCCCCCTTCCCCAACCTACCAGCTAGATCCGAGATCCACCACTGGTTAATTATATGTGCCAAAATGAATAGGGATAAGGCATTGTACTTCAATTTCTATCTTCTGCTTTTCTTTTCGATGTATGTTCTTGAAGAAGAAAAAAATGCGAGAATCGGGCGAAATTCATCTCCCTCCAAAGGGACACGGGCTCGTTGTGAAGTATTTGGGCCATTCAACCATAAATCGACGAAAGCATAAAGCCCTACTATTTCTAATTTCCTCCAAAATTGGTATATGGGGACTCACAAGGGCGTAGAATCTACCCATGGCACCCAAAAAATTATTCAAAAATGGGTTTGAGACATATACCCTCCGGCAATTTCTGAAGGTCATTATACAGGCATTGATTAGAATGCCTATAGCTTCAAAAGGTTTTAAAATGATTTCTAAAAATTTTATAGTTTTAGGATGTAAATTTTACAGGAAATATTTTGGCTAACTTCAATTTTGAAATTTAATCAAAAAATATGTGTGACCTCATGACCTAGTTTTATAACGGTGACCTTGACCCGTAGTACAGTGAAATTAAAAAATTATCTTGAAAGCGTTTTGACATATGGTAGTAATCTTTCATATCAAATAAAGAAAAAATGGCTTTCGGAAATGCATAGACTACTTTTAGCTTTATATATATATATATATATATATATATATATATATATATATATATATATATATATATATATAACAATAGGTGTCACTGTGGAGCTATGCTATCGTAACTCATGTTCTGATTGACTTGCAACTTGAAATAAAAACATTTGAAGAATCAAAATCAAGCAGTCAACCTAGAGTTGAAGCATTTTAACACAAGCAAAGGAATAGGGGTTACCCTCCCCTATTTTGAATTCACATTATTGTCCCTTTGGGAATGAACTTAGCTGTTGTAAATGTCATGTAAGGTTGTTTGGATCATTGTAAATCTTTTGAAAATAAATGTGTTCCCGTCACATTGAATCACCGAATTATGATGTCATTTCCAGAAGCATTTAACCCGCGCCTCACCTGGGTCCGGCGCCTCCTTCGTCCCACTGGGGACCATCGATGCCCCCTAACTCCGAAAATATGGAAGTTAGCGCAAAGCTGCAAAAGCCATTAGAAAGCTCATGTGAATTCAGTAGGATTTTACCAACACGTTTAACCCGCGCCCCACCGGGGTCCAGTGTCACCTTCACCCCACCGGGGGGCATCGATGGCCCCCTCTAACTCCGAAAATATGGCGGCTAGCACAAATCTGCAAAGTGCGTTAGAAAGCTCGCGTGAATTTAATAAGAAATTACTTTGCATGTTTTAGCGCTCAGATCAATGGTTTGACCTCCAGAGGTCAAATTAGGTCAAGATCGGCTATTTTCACTCAAATATGCAATGCTAAAGCAAACTGGGCATAACTCTTATGCTATTAGAGTTATTGAGATGTGGTAAAGTCCATTGGATAGGAAAAGGCCAGACCTTTATACGTTATGTGAAACGTAATGACCTCCAGCCAGTGGTTTGACCTCCAGAGGTCACCTGATATGATATACCTGACATAATATGACCTGAGATCACGAAAGGTCAGAAGGTGACTTTGCCGTATATCAAACGAAAGCCAGTGACAAGACAGACACGATGGTGTTTGATTCAGCGCTCTAGCTTATATAGGTCAAAAGCTATTGTCAAAATGCTGTTTTTGACCCCTGGTGACCTTGTATGACCTTGGAGAGGTGAAAGGGCAAATATGGCCCCTGGAATCCGTGAAAGAGTGTCAAAGAACGTTTTTTCTGATCCAACCGAACATTTTCAATCGTTTTTGTGACTTTTAGATCATAAGAAAGCTTTTCCCATGCTTTTTCAATGGGAGAGGTCACTTCGTTCAGAGTTCTAAATTTGAAGTGAGGTGACCTTGGTTTATCTCGTCTGGTGACCTGACCTTGGTTTATCTCGTCTGGTGACCTGACCTTGGGTGTAAAAGATTCGGGGTAAAACATTTCAGGGATGGTGGGAAAATGATGCAGTGAGAGGTAGAGCCCTCAACCGCGGTGCTGCGGCTCGTCGCTTTTCTGCTATCCCGGAAAAACCTTAGGGGAGGCCATCGATGGCCCTCCGGTAGGGCGAGGGTTAAGCGCTCAGGTCTGTGTTTTGACCTCCAGAGGTCAAGTTATGTCACGATAGGCTATTTCCAGTAAACATACAATCCTTAAGAAACCTGAGCATAGCTCTCACGCCATTAGAGCTATTGAGGCCTAGCAAAAATCATTTGATAGGAAAATGCCAGGGCTTTCTCCGCTATGTGGAACATATTGGCCTCCCGCCAGTGGTTTGACCGCCAGAGGGTACCTCGTGACTTAATATGATCTGAGGCCTCGAAAGGTAAGAAAGTGACCGTGTTGTATATCAAATGAAAGCTCGTGACGAGACATAAACGATGACTTTTGATCCAGTTTTGTAGCTTAATTAGTTCAAAAGTTATCGTCCAAAATCTGTTTTTGACCTCTGGTGACGTCTGATGATCTCAGATAGCTCAAAGGGCAATATCGCCCCTGGGATCCATGAAAGGGTGTCCAAGAACGCTTGTCTGAGCAAATTGAGCATGTACGATTATTTTGCGACTTCCAGCTCATAAGACAGCTTTTTCCATGTTTTTTTTCTATGGAAGAAGAGGTTACCTGGTGACCTGACCTCAGGTCACCAAATCGAAAAAATCCCGAAGATTAATTTTGGAGATTCGGGGGGGTCATGAAGTGTCGAAAGTCTGAAATAGATCGGTTTAGAAATGTAGCTATGGTAGAGCTCAAAAGTTAAAGTGAGGCGACCTTGGTTGACATTGCCTGGTGACCTGACCTAAGGTGACCCGGGGTAATAAATTTCGGGGATGATGAGAAAATAATGGGGTAAGAGGAAGGACCCTCAACCGCGGTGCTTCCCTTCGTTGTTTTTCTGTTGTTTCGAAAAAAACCTTAGGGGGACCATCGATTTCATTATTCTAGGTGGGGCGAGGGTTAAGGAAGATTTTTTGATTTTGGGCTTTGTGTCGCGTTTCCCCGGAATTTAAAACATGTTATCACCTCAGTTCGGCTTTTATAGCCTTTGGTAATCTCTTGTGGCATTTTCAAACGCGTTTAAACTTGACCTATGGTAATCTTGTAGTGAATTTTGCTCAGCATGCTCATTATTTTAGCTCTTTTATAATGAAGAAGTTTTATGCACTAAAAACAAATCATTGGTGACTTTTAGTGGTGCATTACATTGCATGGGACTGGTTCAGAGCTCAAAAGTACTCCTTATAAGTGAAAGTAACTAGTTCAGAGTCCACATCATTAAAATGGACTATTCACAAGCCCTTTTGAATCATTTACGCTAATTTAGTGAGTTTCTAATCATCTGTCACTGCTTACACCCCCTTCAAGGTCAAATTAGCTCAAAGGTTGAAAAAGGTCAAGACCGTTTTGAAAGAAAAACGTCTTGTTCAGTGTCATTTTCATGCAAATTGACTATTCATAAGAAATTTTTGCATCAGTTACGCCAAGTGCCTGCTTCATCATGTGTTATTGCTTACACCCCCTTAAAGGTCAAATAAGGTCAAATTTTGGAAAAGGTCAAGTCCATATTATATGCAAACCAACTAGTTTAGTGTCTATATCAATTAAATTCACTATTAATAAAACATTCTGCATCATTTACTCAAAGTAAGTTTGCTTCTTCAATTGTTATTGCTTACCCCCTTTCCAGGTAAAAAAGGTCAGAGGTCGAAAAAGGTTAAGCCCGTATCGGACGCAAGTCAAATAATTCAGTGTTCATCGCATTTACAAATACCGAATTGAAACATGCATCTGTAGTCGTTATTCGACACAGAGTTATCACTGAGGTCAGCAATGTCAAATAAAGGTCATTGAATGTCCAAAAAGGTCATACAAGGTCTAACCTGATAAAAATGAGCCTCGAAGGCTGGAACAAAATATTCTAGGACCGTTTATGAGCAAATGATGCAAAAGAACGATAAGAGTCTGGAGCATTCATGTGAAACGGGTACAGGCGCCAAAATAACCCCAACATGCCTCTACTCTTGAGGTCATAACTCCGTGACCTTTAAGGTAGGAAAAATTCTTTGCAAGATGTCCGCAATGAATGCGTCAGAGGCTATACAACATTTCAAGACTCTAAACTAAGAAGCTCTTTCAATTCTTGAAAAATCTGAGGGGGTTGCAACACCCCCCCCTCTGTACGTGTACGGGTTAACACCCCCTATGGCGTTGACGGGAAAGAAGTTGGTTGAAAAGTCCATGGTGCCCCTCTTAAATTCGGACGTTCCGTCGTCACTGGCAGTAACCATACCGTGAGTTACGATGGTAGAGATGCATAGTGACACCTAGGGTCATGTTTTGGAAGTAAGAAGTAGTATATTTAGTGCCAAAGCCATGTTTTTTATTACTTTACCTAAAAGCGTATTTCCAAATGTAAAAATGCTTTTACACGAATTTATCAATTTCACTGTACTGCGGGTCAATGTCACCGTTCAAAAACTAGGTCACGAGGTTATGACATGAATTTTGTAGGAATATAAAAGTCGAAGATAGCTAAATTAAAATATGCTAAATGGTGAGCAAAAATGTAAAATATCGTTACAATCTTAAAAAATGGCAGAACTATAGGCTTTCAAATCGATGCCTACATTGTGACCCCCGAAAAATTCCGGAGGCTATATCTGCCATATCCAATTTTCAAATATTTTTTTGCGCGCCATGGTTAGATTCTCCACCTTTGAAACCCCCTTGATACCAATCTCGGAGAGAATAAATATAGAATGGTTTTATTTTACGAAATTTTTGGTCATTTTATTGTGGAATGACCCATTTACCCCCGGGTATATGTCTTGGAAACGCACATTTCCTGCTTACCTTCTTCAGCCTGCGCCTGATTTTCCGACGTACATTCTCGGAGCTCATCGGAGTCTCGCCTGTGAAGTATTTTCCAACAGAGACGGCAACAGGCTGGGTTCCTCCTGTATGGGCTCAGCCTGGCTCGCTCAGGCCCGCGCACCACTCGGAATACATTATGCAGATCTCGGCACCGCCGCTACAGCGCCACGTCTTTCAGTCGGTCAAAAGCGGCATCCTTGTCGCGGCAAGACCGAGATGATGTGCTGAGCTTGAAAATGGCCCTGAGAGCAGTGGTTGATATTAGAATTCTGTCATTGATTGCCATAGCTGTAAGATAGATGAGTGGCATGATGGTCCCGTCAAGATTGCATTTTACATCGGGTTTATTCTGCTTTTTTGGATGAAATAGCTGTGGCTAGCTCGTGACCGCACCCCGAAATGGCTCATTGCGATTCCTGGGTTCACCTCCCGGCATGTCCGTAACACTAAAGTTCGGTCAGATGAGTTGAGCTAATAAAATTGAAGTTGTGTTTGACTGTATGACTGAATTTTTATTTATCACCACCAGGCACATATCTAATTATAGGTGAGGTCCATGAAAGGTAATACGCAAGATCACCAAGAGTCTGCTCCTAAAAACGCGCTCAAAACCATTTCAAAATACAAGCACAGATATAATCAAACTGTGTCACTGACCTAAAATAGCCGCTTGAAGTGTCGTTCAAGAGACGATACACTTATTGAGTCGTCCAATAGGATCCGTCGAGATATCGTTAGTTGCTAAGTAAGCTAAAAAATTGCTTACAACGCGAGGAGGACGCACAAACACACTTGACTGTATGTACAGTGTTCACTCGACCAAAAGGCACATCTAAGAAACTTGCACTAGTATTCCTGGTAGTTCTAGACGGTACATGAAGCGAAAATATTTGAGTAGCGTGCGTCTGTGTGTCTGTCCGTATGTCTGTCCATCGTCTTCTTTTATGTTTTGTTTACCACGCGCATTGACGGGGGGCGGGTACCCACCCTCCTCGAGTCCTTCGGAGACAGGATAAAATCGGCAGCGCGTAGCGCCGCCGTACTTGGCAAACATTTTTGCTCAACATTTTTACATCTTTTTTGAAAATTTGAAGGTTAGGTCATTTCAGGTCAGGTCACCAATACAGGTCAAGTGACCTGACCTCAAAAAAACGTTAAGATAGCATAAGTCGGAGCAGGATGAACTTATCCGATTGAAACTCGTATCACATAATGGCCCCACCGAGTTCTCTAAAATATGTTCCGGTATTTTTTATATTGCTGACCTAAGATCAGGTACGTGGCATGACCTCTCCATTGGAAATACATAGGAAAAATGGTTTTTACGGAATAACTCAGTCACGGATGGCGATAGAGCATTTAATTTAGCTGCATTAGACTCGCCTTGGCTTTGCGGTTCTAATAATATGCATTTCATCTAATCTGACCTTGACCTGATCTCAGGTTAGGTCAAATTCTTGATTTGACCTAGAAATGTCATATTATATATCATTCGATTCGGCTTGCTGCGAGGATTCATAGAGTTCAAGTTGTTTTGCTCTATCTTTACTTGTGCAGATGTAATGGCCGAACACCTTCATTTACATTTTATCGCTATGACGGCATGTTTTGACCTCTTAGTGACCTTAACCTTCGCCCGGGTGGGGAGTCTTTTTAGATCCCCCTCGGGTTTTTCCGAAGTGACCAAAAAACGGCGGCGCGCAGCTCCGCCAAACCTAGTCTAGCTGTTCCATCATCATTTTTACATCTTTCCTGAAAATTTTTGCTCAAAGTCATATCAGGTGAGGTCACGAGGCCAGGTGAAGTGACCTCACTTAAAAAATGCTTACGATTGCATAACTAAAATGAGAGTTAATCGATCAAGTTGAAACTCATACCAAATATTGGGCCCACCAGGAACTACAGCATATGTTCCGGGATTTCTTATATTGATGACCCAGGGTCATGTGCAGAGCATGACCTCCCCATGATAATAAATACATGGGGAAAATTACGAAATGAGCTTTTCTCAGTAAGTATGGATGGAATCACCTTCAAACATCGGTTAACCCGGCGTCAAAAAACATAATAATGAAGATACATAAGTTGGGCATAAAACAATAAAAAAAATAAAAATAATATATGCAACCAAGGGGAATATATAAACATATATAAACCAAACCCAGGCGAGTAACACAAACACCACCGTTAACATTATTTAAAGGGCTCCACCAATATAAAAAACCAACATATTTAAAACGGTGGATATGAATAGTTTAATAAGTTCACCCGACCATCTAAACTTTTTAGGTGGTCGACGTACACCGACCAACCACCAAAATTCAAAGTAAAATGATGGAAAAGGTATACAATCGCGGCGCTACGCGCCGCCGTTTTCACTCGAAACGAGGGGGGCCGCCCGCAATCGCGTTTAAGACATGCTTTTAGCCCATTTCTCAAGTTGATGCCAAACATTTTAACTTGTGACCTTTAAAAGGTCACCTTAGATCAAATAAGCATTTTTTGGTGTTTTAGTCTATAAATTTTGAATAAACTAAGATATAACTTTTATTATGTATGTCACCAAAGTGCTTGTATAGTCACTGCAAGTCAAATGATATGCATCATGACTATACCAGGTCAAGTTGGGTCAGACCGTTGCCCTGGGTCAGGTCAAATTTTTAAATTTGTCCTGGCATAGCAATATTATATATCATTCGATTCGTATTGACGAGAGGATTGCAATGGCGCATCAACTATGGTTGTATCTTGTTTGGTTTGGAAGTTATTAAAGAAAAAGTAAACGCCCTTATGCATAGGTGGCTATGGACATTCCCAAGAATCTGCCCAATGTTCAGTGACCTGTAGCTCCCCAGGCTTTGACCTGACTCGAAAACCATTGGCACTCTAATCAAAGAGCAACTCAAGAGCTTTCGAATGGTGTTATAAAATTTTTGCTAGCTATCTTAGTTTCTGAGATATACGAGGTTTTTTATCACACCTCATATTAGCGATTTTACCTATTTTGACCTCTGGTGACCTTGATATTGACCTGAGGAGAAAAATGACTGAAATATTTTCGATATCATTTTTGAAGAGCTTTCGATTTCCGTTTTGTGCTTTTTTCTAGCTCTCTTAGTTTTTGAGATCGTGGGGAGTCTTTTTAGCCCCCACCAGGGCGAAGGTGGCTCGTACCCGCCACCGGGGCAAGGGTTAAATGTGACCTGACAAAAAAATGGTAGGAATATTTTCGATGGAGAATTCGATGAGCTACCCAACACCGTTTACCGTTTTTTGCTACCTAGGCGTGGTTTTCGAGATCTTAGGGAGGGGCAGGTCCCCCCGCCCCCGTCAAAGCGGAGGTGGCTCAGATCCCCGTCAATGCGCGTGTTAAATGTGATTGGCTGCACGTCAAACTAAAAGCGATATTGAAACTAAACATTTTGAAATGTGTCGGAACATGTTGTGGGGAGTGCCTTTGAGGGTTCTGAAGTTCTGGTTGCAGAGAGTTTGCACGTCACACGTGCTCAAAGTTGAACTTTTCTCCCCATTGGTTTAACATGGGAATCAGACATGGGAAATGCAAACACGCCAAAACGAGGACTCACTTTGTCAACCGATCCAAAATGTCCCACTTTGGCCCACCTAAAAAAATAGTGTACCCAAAACGTGGCATTGGGTTCTGGCTACACAGTCGATGCAGATTTATGTTCGCAAAAGGTGCGTAACCAGCAGGGGATGCGTTCTCCGGAATGGGGATAGTCGTCTAGAATAACAGTTTTTGGAGATTGCTCCAAAAGTATGAGCCGCACGGACACGAGACCGGCAGAGATCGATGCAGCACAGAAATCTGCACGTTTTAGTACCCTTTTTGTATGAAAACCTCCGTTGAGAAAACATTAATCATGAAAAAACACGAAATAATCGAGGAAAAAATCGATATCAAAACGGGGTCTCTATCCCGGAAACTATTGATGCACGATGTGGGGTATATGCTAGTCAAAGTTTTGTCCATGTACCGTATACGCGATGCAAGAAAGACCCAGGCTGCAGGTTGCACGTACTGGTCACGAGAATGTGTCAAACAGGACATCGTCGAGTTTTGGGTTTTGCGGTTTTTCGACTGTAACTTGGGAACGGTTAGTGATAAAAAGACCAAAGACACGGTGTGCTCCGTGCAGAGGTGCATCTTTTTGTATTAGCACCTAGCCAAAAAACACGATAGTTTAGAAAATTACTCCAAAAGATTAACACGTGCATTGACGGGGGCGGGTACCCGCCCCCCTCGGGTTTTCGGAGACAGTAGAAAAACAGCGGCGCGTAGCGCCGCCGTACTTGGTATTCCTTTTCCTTCATCATTTTTATAACTTCTGTGAAAATTTTAAGGTTAGGTCGTCTCAGGTCAGGTCACCAGTACAGATCAAGTGACCCGACCTCAAAACAAAGTTTAAGATAGCATAAGTCGGAGCAGGGTGAACTTATCCGATTGAAACTCATATCACATAATGGCCCCACCGAGATCTCTAAAATATGTTCCGGTATTTTTGATATCGATGACCTAAGGTCAGGTACGAGGCATGACCTCTCCATTGGAAATACATGGGAAAAATGGTTTTTACGGAATAACTCAGTAACGGATGGGGATAGAGCATTTATTTTAGCTTAATTAGACTCGCCTGGGCTTTGCGGTTCTAATGATATGCATTTTATATAATTTGACCCTGACTTGACCTCAGGTCAGGTCAAATCCTTGATTTGACCTAGCAAGGTCAAATTATATATCATTCGATTTGGCTTGCTGAGAGGATTCATAGGGTTCAAGTTGTTTTGCTCTATCTTTACTTGTTCAGATGTAATGGCCGAAAAACCTTAATTTACATGTTATCCCTATGACGGGCATGTTTTGACCTCTCGTGACCTTAAATGTGACCTGACAAAAAAATGGTGCAAATGTTTTCGATGGAGAAGTGGATGGGCAGCCCAACGCCGTTTACCGTTTTTCGCTACCTACCGTGGTTCTCGAGATCTTAGGGGGGACGGGTACCCGCCCCCCGTCAATGCAAAGGTGGCTCAGAACCCCGTCAATGCGCGTTTTAAAGTGTTCCAAAATTACGCTTCTAAACGATCGCATAATTTGTTCAAATTTTCTATGCTAATGACTTTTAAAGTCCGAAACATGTGCATCCGTAAATGATGGACAAATACCTTGAATGATCTGGTTTTATTTTCTATGTAAGCCTTATAGTTCCAAAGAAATTGGCAATAGTCTCAAACAGTTCCAAAATTTAACTTCGAAGCCCGGATAATGCGTCTTAACCCTCGCCCCACCGGGGGTATCGATGGCCCCCTAAGGTTTTTCCCCGATAGCAGCAAAACGACGAGGTGCAGCACCGCGGTTGAGAGCTCTACCTCTCACCCCATAATTTTTCCACCATCCCCAAAATGTTTTTCCCCGGGTTACCCAAGGTCAGGTCACCAGGCGAGGTCAAACAAGGTCATCTCACTTCAATTTTTTAGCTCTATAAGTACTACATTTCGGAGTCGATCGATTTGGAACTTCCTACACTTCATAACCCCTTTAGGGTCTAGAAGGTGTATATCTGGGATTTTTCGATTTCGTGACCTGAGGTCAGGTCACAAGGTGACCTCTCCCATTGAAAAAGCATGGGGAAAGGTGTCTTATGATCTAAAAGTCACAAAAACGATTGCAAATGCTCGGCTTGCTCAGAAAAGCGTTCCTGGACACCCTCTCACGGATCCCAGGGGCCATATTTGCCCTTTGACGTCTCCGAGGTCATCCAAGGTCACCAGGGATTAAAACAGTATTTTGACAATAACTTTTGACCTAATTAAGCTATAGCACTCAATCAAACACCATCGTGTATGTCTCATCACTGGCTTTCATTTGATATACGACAAGGTCTTTTCTGACCTTTGCGTGACCTCAGGTCATATTATGTCACGAGGTGACCTCTGGAGGTCAAACCACTGGCGGGAGGTCATTACGTTCCACAGAGCGGAAAAAGGTCGGGCATTTCTCTGTCCAATGTACTTTACGAGATCTCAATAGCTCTAATGGCATAAGAGTTATGCCCAGTTTGCTTAAGCTTTGCATATTTGAGTGAAAATAGCCGATCTAGACCTAACTTGACCTCTGGAGGTCAAACCATTGACCTGCACGCTTAAGCATCCGAATTAACTTCTTACTGAATTCACGCGAGCTTTCTAACGCACTTTGCAGATTTGCGCTAACTCCCATATTTTCGGAGTTGGAGGCCATCGATGGCCCAGTGGGGCGAAGGCGGCGCCGGATCCCCCGGTGAGGCACGGGTTAACACTGTAAATATCTGTCGGAGATTAAAACTTGCATGTGCTGAGGTGGTCCTACGCTTGAAAGATGCAAAAGGATTTAAACTAACCACAATTTTGTTCTTGAAAATGCAAATTTTCAAAATACGATGTTTTTGGCCGATGCTTAGGTACACTAAACATTGCATTTAACCCGTGCCCCACCAAGGGTCCGGCGCTACCTTCGCTCCACCGGGGGCCATCGATGGCCCCCTCTCTAACTCCGAAAATATGGAGGTTAGCGCAAATCTGCGAAGTGCATTAGAAAGCTCGCGCGAATTCAGTAAGCAATTACTTGCATGTTTAAGCACTCAGGTCAATTGTTTGACCTCCAGAGGTCAAGTTAGGTCAAAATTGGCTATTTTTGCTCAAATATGCAATGCTTAAGCAAACTCGGCATAACTCTTATGCCATTAGAGATATTGAGATCTGGTGAAGTACATTAGATAGGAAAATGCCAAACCTTTTTCCTCTATGTGGAACGTTATGACCTACGACCAGTGATTTAACCTCCAGAGGCCACCTCGTGACCTAATATGACCTGAGGTCACGAAAGGTCAGAAAGTGACCCCGCCGTATGGGGCATTCCAGGACAGATCGACCAAGGCTTGACACCACCACATCTATAAAGAATCTGAAACTTTGTCTCCTGGGTAGTTTTGGGCCGGAAACACGCCTGTGAGAATCTTAGCCCCCCTCCGATCAACGGTGACCGGGTTATAGCCCGAGACATTTGCGGGAGGTCACCTTGTAGACTCATCTTTGATGCTTCATAACTCAAACACGCATAGCCTGATTAAAAAATTTTGTATATCATTGAACTTGTCTTAAACTATACTTTATTTTGAAAAAAGAAAATTTAAAATTTGAAAATTGTTGACTTTTAATTTGTTTGACCTTTTCTTTTTGACCTTGACCTTTTCGCAGTTGAAATTGCCCTTTTAGACACCTCAAAAATTTTGATTCATAAAATATCTTTCGATAGAAAAAAATCATTTTTGCTATAAGTTCCAAATATTTAGCACCTAATGTAGGTATGCAGACGGTTTTTACCTCTGCGGTAGTACAGCCTTATGTTTAACACCGCAAACAAAGCGAATGCTTTTTTAATCCGTTGCTTGCAATCATATAACATTTTTTACGAAATTTTCATCGTGCAAGTGTCAAAATATATGAGAATTAACCTACGCCCACACAAGGTGTGGCAACCGACCTCTTCAGGTTTCCACAGGTAGTAAAAGAACACCTTCGCGCAGCGCCACCGTACTCCATCTATCTCTAATACAACATTTTGCAGCTTCTGGAAAAAATTTTAGGTCTGGGTCATACCAGGTCAAACCGGCAACCCAGGTCAAGAGACCTAACCTCGAAAAAAATTTGGGAAGTGCATCAATGATGTCAAATTTAGCCTATCGTGGTTAGATTCACATTACATAGTAAGGTCGCCGAGCAAGATAATTTTTCGTAGCAGGATTTCGATGTCGATAACCGGGAGCAGGGTCAGGGTCGTGACCTTTCCATTAGAAATGCATGGGGCAATTGGTAAATTTTGATAACTTGAGAGAATTGAGAATTGTCGAGAATTGCGATGGAGGTTTTATTTTTACGTTGTCGTGTCTGGCTTGCCACTGCAGCTTAATTAATATTATTTTTACCATACAGACATAAGCCTGGGTCTAGGTCAAAGCAGGTTAATTTTGGCATTTGAATAGACAATATTATAAGATACATAATCCGTTTGGGCTCAACAAGAGTGTTCCAATGATGCTGAACATTTCTTTCTACGGCTCTCCTCTGTCACCTATTATGCCACAAAATTTAGGTTTCCACTTAGTTCCTGTAAGAAATACTGTGACCTCGAGCAACCTCAAAGGTGACACGACCAAACGATTGCATGTAATATATTCGGTAGTGATTAAATCTGGCTGTTTAGCAGCATCACTCCCAGTGCACTGTGTAATTATTCATCTGGGATTCTGGGATCCGTGTCAGCTATGAAATGATCACCTTGTAAAAATATCATGAGGCAACCTGTTCAAGTGACCAAGTCGAATGCGTTACAATTTCAGGACATTTTTTCGCATATATGAGCAGATTCAAATTACTTTTTGGGAATGAAAGCCTTTCAGACACGTTTGTTTACATTGCATGAATCCTCTCAAACGTATGCTGTGCTGCACTAGGTCACCTTGTATCGATACTATTTTTCCATCTCGGGGGACGATGTAATCGTGTGAGTTAGTGGTGCTCATAGGATAAGTTATACTTGTTTCAATTATGGATAAACTCGCGACATCTTTGTAATTTTTGTTTAAGGCTGCAAGGTCCATTATTAATAAGTTCATTTGCCCTCGTCTTCCTCGAAACAATGGATCCCTTTCTATCACTTTTAATGGCTGCAATTTTTATTTCTATAAATATTGTCCAAGTTGTTCCCAGTTCAGTTTTAGGAGAAGGTGTCTCACTAGAGTCATCAAGGGACTTTTTACAGAGACCCCGACCCCACCACCCAAACGAGCAGCTTCCACGATGAAGTGTTAATCAATGAACCAAAGTTGAAAGTCCCACAAGGCATAACGACGACCGTCTACCTCAGGTCACTCCCCTCACCAGTCAGTTGCCAGCTGGCCTTCAGTATTTACGGTACTTACCACCTCCCAGTTGACCTAAATTATTTTTCCAGAAGTTGCAAAAAGTTTTATTAGAGATAGATGGAGTACGGTGGTGCTGCGCTAAGGTGTTCTTTTTACTACCTGTAGAGACCTGAGGAGGCCGGTTGCCCACCCCTCGGGTGGGCGCGTGCTAATTGTCATAAATTCTGACACCTGCACGATGAAAATTTCGTAAAGACAAAGGAATATGATTCCCAGCAACCGATTACAAAAACAATCCCTATGTTTGCGGCTTTAAAAAAAGCTGCACTGCCGGAGTGCTCAAAAACCGTCTACATACCTACCTTATGTGCTAAATATTTGGGACTTATAGCAAGAACGTTTTTTTATTTTTTCTATCGAAAGATATTTTATGCATCAAAATTTTTGAGGTGTCTAAAAGGGCAATTTCAACTGCGAAAAGGTCAAGCTAGGTCAAACAAGAAAAGGTCAAACAAATTAAAAGTCAACAATTTTCAAATTTTGAAATTTTCTTTTTTAAAAATAAAGTATAGTTCAAGACGAGTTCAATGATATACAAAATTTCTTAATCAGGCTATGCATTTTTGAATTATGAAGCATCAAAGATGAGTTTACAGGGTGACCTCCCAAAAATGCCTCGGGCTATAACTCGGTCACCGTTGATCGGACGGGGCTAAGATTCTCACAGGCGTGTTTCTGGCCCAAAACTAACCCGGAGACAAAGTTTCAGACTTTTTCTAGACCTGGTGGTGTCAAATTGAAATATCTTTTGGTCGTTTTGTCCTGGAATACCCCGTATATCACATGAAAGCACATACACGATGGTGTTTGATTCAGCGTTTTAGGTTAATTCGGTGAAACGTTATTGTCAAAACACTATTTTTGACCCCTGGTGACCTTGGATGACCTCGGGGAGGTCAAGGGGCAAATATGGTCCCTGACCATATTTGCAAATATGGTCACCCCACCGGGGCCATCGATGGCCCCCTCTAACTCCGAAAATATGGGGGTTAGCGCAAATCTGCAAAATGCATTAGAAAGCTCGCGTGAATTTAGTATGAAATTAGTTGAGATGTTTAAGCGCTCAGGTCAATGTTTTGACCTCCAGAGGTCAAGTTAGGTCACGATAGGCTATTTTCACTCAAATATGCAATGCTTAGAAAAACTGGGCATAACTGTTATGTCATTAGAGCTATTAAGATCGGGTAACGTACATTGGATAGGAAAATGTCAAACCTTTCTCCACTATGCAGAATGTAATGACCTCTTGCCAGTGGCTTGTCCTCTACAGGTCACCTTGTGACCTCATATGACCTGAGGTCATCAAAGGTCAGAAAGTGATCTTGCCATATATCAAACGAAAGCTAGTGATGAGACACACACGATGGTGTTTGATTCAACGCTCTAGAAATGCTGTTTGATCCCTGGTGACCTTGGATGACCTTGAAGAGTCAAATAGAAAATATGACCCCTGGGATCCGTAAAAGGGTGTCCAAGAACGCTTTTCTGAGCAAGCCGAGCATTTGAACTCGTTTTTGTGGCTTTTAGATCATAAGACAGCTTTTTCCTACGCTTTTTTAATGGGCGAGGTCACCTCGTGACCTGACCTTAGATTAAGATATCGAAAAATCCTGGAGATACACGTTGTAGACCCTGGCGGGGCCATAAACTGTAAGAAGTTTCAAATCAATCGACTGAGAAATGTAGCTCTTATAGAGCTCAAAAGTTGAAGTGAGGTGGGCTTGGTTGACCTCGCCTGGTAACCTGACCTTGGGTGACCCGGGGTAAGAAATTTCAGGGATGGTGTGAAAATGATGGGGTGAGATATAGAGCCCTCAACCAAGGTCCTGCGTTTTGTCGATTTTCTGCTATTCCGAAAAAACCTTAGGGGTGCCATCAATGGCCCCGGTGGGGCGAGGGTTAATTGACAGCGATTTTATGTATTTCTTGTGAAATTGTTTTAAGTTTGTATTTGCAAAGTAATGGTTTGGTCTTTTGCAAGTATTGTCACTTTTATTTCAAATTTCCAATTAAAGCAATTCGTTATCAATAATCCTTAGTACCGCGATCGAGGTCACGGGAAGATATATATATATATATATATATATATATATATATATATATATATATATATATATATATATATATATATATATATATATTGGGGTGACGTAACTCTTATTTCGTAGTGCGATACGATACGCTAAATTTTAGCGTAGCACGCTACAGAATCTGCCCAGCTACGCTACGTTTAATTTCCAGAGCTGCGGCTACGAAAAAATAATTTCGTAACGTAGCGCAGGACATCACTGCATACAACACAGCCATATTCCAAAATACTGCGAAAGTTGGTGCAAAAAGTCACAATCATGCTTTTATGAACCACCCCATGCAGAGTTGGACCATTCTTCCCTGACTGGAAAGATATTATTGGAAGCCCTAGAGCCCTGTTTGCCTTTCGCACCATGTCATCAATGTGAGACTGAAACGTTATTTTCGAGTCTATGATCACTCCAAGATCACGCATCCCTCTCACTCTCTCAAGCTCCGTGTTGTCTATGTGGTAAATATTCAAAATGGGCTTTGCGCGAAGTGGCAGAGTTAAAGTTTTACACTTTAATGGGTTCAGTGACAGTTTCTACACCATGGACCATGCGCATAATCGGTCTACATCTGCCTGCATTTGTGTGGCGTTAGTAGCACTGTTAACTCTGCGATACAGTTTACAGTCGTCGGCGAAAATCATACAATCCGAGTGAACAGCAGTCGGTAGGTCGTAATAAAACAGGCTAAGAGGAGGGCGAGATATGTTTCCTCTCAAGTGTGTCTGAGGTAGCCGGAATCCATGACAAGCATTGGCCATTCACAACTACCCACTGCTCTCTTCCAGAAAGGTATTCTAGCCATGACAATGCAGTCCCGGCGATATTAAATGATGTTTTCATTTCATGAACAAGTTGTTAGAAGAAGATATCATATTCGATTTGATTCAAGAAGTGTGCGTCCGTATAATTATATCAGTTTATGAGCCAGCAGATATGTCGCTCCAGGCCTCTCTCAACATGGATCCCAAGTTAGAAACGCACGAACGTCCAGACATGAAACCATGCTGTCGATCAACTAAAACCGGGCGCACATAAGACAGCAATGAAGAGAAAAACCACCTTCTTAAGAACTTTACTAAAAAGCAGTGTTAAACACGTTCGCTCGCTTCTAGCGGGATAGAAAGTCACCCTGCTCGAGGGAATGACGACACATTTTCGCTACTGGTATTGTCAGTTCATCAGCACATTCGTGGATTATGCGCACGCTTATGTCGTTGGAGCCGTAAGCTTTATGTTTGTTTGTAGACAATAAAACTGCACGGACCATGTCCTCTGACATTTCGAGCCCAGCCAGGCTGTCAATGGCGTGCTTACGAAGAGGAGGCAGCATCGTCGCATTTGGGTCAGCAAACTTAGCTGCGAACGTGCGATTCAGCAGCTCAGCTTTTGCGCTTTCACTTTCTATCCTGGTGCCTTCATCCATCAATTGAAGAATCGCGAGGTACTTGTCCCTTAACACACGCATTGACGGGGGTCTGAGCCACCTTCGCTTTACGGGCTCTAAGATCTCGAGAACCACGGTATATAGCAAAAAACGGTAAACGGTGTTGGGTAGCCCATCCACTTCTCCATCGAAAATATTTGTATTATTTTTTTTTCAGGTCATATTTAAGGCCACGAGAGGTCAAAACATGCAGTCATAGGGATAACAGGTAAATTAAGTTTTTCGGCCATTACATCTGAACAAGTAAAGTTAGAGCAAAACAACTTAAACTGTATGAATCCTCGCAGCAAGCCGAATCGAATGATCTATAATATGAACTTGCCCGTTCAAATCAAGGATTTGACCTGACCTGAGGTCAGATCAGGGTCAAATTATATAAAATGCATATAATTAGAACTGCAAAGCCAAGGCAAGTCTAATGCAGCTAACATAAACTCTCTATCACCATCCTTTACTGAGTTATTCAGTAAAAACAATTTTTCCCATGTATTTACAATGGAGAGGTCATGCCTCGTACCTGACCTTAGGTCATCGATATCGAAAATACCGGAACTTATTTTAGAGAACTCGGTGGTTCCAATATGTGATATGAGTTTCAATCGGATAAGTTCACCCTCCTCTGACTTATGCTATCTTAAACTTTTTTTGAGGTCAGGTCACTTGACCTGTACTGGTGACCTGACCTGAGATGACCTAACCTTAAAATTTTCACAGAAGTTGTAAAATTATGAGGAAAAAGGTATGCCAAGTACGGTGGCGCTACTCGCCGCCGTTTTTCTGCTGTCTCCGAAAAAACCGAGGGGGCGGGTACCCGCCCCTCGTCATTGCACGTGTTAAACACTTCAGGAAACTCCAAACTCGTTTCGGGCTGGATTTTAGATCGAAAACCAATCCCTTTAGATAGCACTGGTCAACAAAATTTAAATTTTGACGTGGATCCAATATAAAATAGTCCGTTTCTAAGGTAATTTGTGGCGCTGAACACGAGTCTGGCAGCAGAAATGCCGTATCAGATCAGAATTTTGAGATCCAGTATATCTGTGTGTCGTCTTTGTGCAAGCCTACTTGGCATCAGTGACATTGACAGTGCAAAGCCCAAGAAGTCTAGGAAAATGAACGTTTAGGTGTTTGTGGAGGCTAGGGTATTCTACCTTAAACCCGATATTCATAGACCTAGGTCAATATATTCAAGGTAAAACGAGGCCATACAGGTTAAATTCTCTCTGTGCTGGGTAGCCATTGGGAAATACCGTGATTATGCGATGAGAAACCGGATATGGAGAGAAATTGGCCTAAAGTAACAGAGGAAAGGTCTGAGGCAATGTTCTCTGAAACTTTTAGGCCAAGGTCGTGCAAGGCCATTGACCTTTGACGTCAAAATATTACATTTTGCCTATAACGTGTACTGCAACTAGCACTATGGCAACCGTCGGGCGGAAAATAAGGTTTGACCTTGACCCATGACCTTTGTCTTGAACCTGCAACTTTGAGCTCAAGATTGAGTGACCTAGCGTATGACGTCAGAGCATGATATACGTCATATTAGGCGGCATCATCCGACCAAAGGCACTATGGTCAATGACCTTGAAATGGTGGTATGATCTTGACCTGTGAATTTTTACTTAGACTCGACCTTCAAGGGAGGCGACTCTGACATAAAATCCTCATCATATAATGTTGCGACGTCACCTCTCGGTCTAAAATACGGCGAGCTTGTGCGACCGAGCGCAAACCTTGTTAAATGTACAATGTTCATGCACTTGAATGCGAGGTAGACTTTCGGTGCAATAAATTCACATGTATATTGATAAACTGCATTGACTGGGTGCAGATAATCCGGTTTCTCGACATCCTTGATCTACATTTTTCCACAAAAGGCTAGGCTGATGACAGTGTGTGGAAAGTGTAGGGGCTATACACCAGTAGGGCTGCCCATTTTGCTGGCACCCCCAGGTCTGCAAAATAGTCCACCAGATTCCCATTATTTGGGCTAAATGCTACTCAGAACTGGTTTTAGTTTCCTCGAGACTCGAAAACTGACCATGCACAGCGGAGTTGAACATAGCTCCTATATCGTACCAATACACAGTGATGCAGGAGGCCAGAAGAAAAAAGGGCGGAACCTTTAGTTCAAAAAACAATTGCGGTAGAACGATGATTTTTGCGTCAAATGAAGGCTTTCTATCGGGTGGTTTGGACTTACAACAAATGGCCGTTTGGTGATGTCAGTAAAATATTATAATTGTGTATTGGTGATAACCACTTATGATTGAGAACCTATGACGATAGAGTGATGATTTGTTCTTCAATTAAAAACTGATGGTCAAATGGTTTGAATCAAAACACAAGATATCAATTTTCAATTCCAAATTTGGAAAACTATATAATGATGTCATAAAAATGTCACCACACGTTGGTAATGTCATAGGCGGATCCAGGGGGGAGCAAAGGGAGGCAGGTGCAAATAAAACATTATAAAGTAGGGAGGCAGGTGCAAATAAAATGGGCAGCCCTTAGGGCTGCCCATTTTATTTGCACCCCCAGGTTTGAAAAAGTAGTCCACAGATTACCATTATTTGGCCTAATTGCTACTCAAAGCTGGTTTTGTTTTCTTCGGGACTCAAAAACTGACCATACGCAGCGAGAGTGAACATCTCCCCTATATCGTACTTATACCCCAAACTTGACCATGAAACCTATAAACTATCGAATATATCTATAAAAAAACTAGTGCTTTTATACACACGTCTCATTTATTGCGCTTTATTGAGTACGAATGCGACAAGAAACTTCACGTGTAACACAGTACCAAGTCACAGTCATTCACAAGAAGCATTGATGATTCTCCCTTCAAAATACCTCCGAGCCAACGACGCCACCAGCACCGCCGGCCTAGATTCTCCGTTTAGATCTTAACCCTCGCCCCACCGGGGGGCCATCGATGGCCCCCCTAAGGTTTTTCCGGGATAGCAGAAAAACGACGAGGCGCAGCACCGCGGTTGAGGGCTCTACCTCTCACTGCATCATTTTCCCATCATCCCTGAAATTTTTTACCCCGGGTCACCCAAGGTCAGGTCACCAGACGAGGTCAACCAAGGTCACCTCACTTCACCTTTAGAGCTCTGTAAGAGCTACATTTCAAAGTCGATCGATTTGAAACTTCCTACACTTCATGACCCCTCCAGGGTCTACAAGGTGTATATCCGGGATTTTTCGATTTCGTGCCCTGAGGTCAGGTCACGAGGCGACCTCTCCCATTGGAAAAGCATGGGGAAAAGCTATTTCATGATATAAAAGCCACAAAAATGATTGGAAATACTCAGACTGCTCAGAACAGCGTTTTTGGACACCCTTTCACGGATCCCAGGGGTCATATTTGCCCTTTGACTTTTCCAAGGTCATCCAAGGTCACCAGAGGTCACAAACAGTATTTTTACAATAACTTTTGACCTAATTGAGCTAGAGCAATGAAACAAACACCATCGTGTTTGTCTTGTCA
This sequence comes from Lepas anatifera, assembly GCA_034440635.1. NCBI lineage: Eukaryota > Metazoa > Arthropoda > Thecostraca > Lepadidae > Lepas > Lepas anatifera. Next base: position 686,832 of record JAOTON010000484.1, on the reverse strand, counting down.
CTGGCTTTCATTTGATATACGGCAAGGTCACTTTTTGACCTTTCGTGACCTCAGGTCATATTAGGTCACGAGGTGACCTCTGGCAGTCAAACCACTGGCGGGAGGTCTTTACGTTCCACATAGCGGAAAAAGTACTGGCAATTTGCTATTAAATGTACTTTACCAGGCCTCAATAGCTCTAATGACATAAGAGTTATGCCCAGTTTGCTTAATCATTGCATATTTGAGTGAAAATAGCCGATCTTGACCTAATTTGACCTCTGGAGGTCAAACCATTGACCTGAGCACTAAAACATGCGAAGTAATTTCTTACTGAATTCACGCGAGCTTTCTATTGCACTTTGCAGATTTGCGCTAACGCCCATATTTTCGGAGTTAGAGGGGGGCCATCGATGGCCCCCCCGGTGGGGCGAAGGTGGCGCCGGACCCCCGGTGGGGCGCGGGTTAAATGTTTAATACGGCACAAACCTTTGAACTTCAACTACCAGCAGTTTGTATTGGTCGGTGTCTTCTTGGTGAAGCTGATATATACCTTCCAGAACATCTCCATACCCTGCAGCAGTTTTTATTCTAAGCCTGTCTTTCCTGGTAATAATTTGGCTGTATTTTGTGATGGCGCAGCAGCACCTCTCGCATGTCGTTGGTCACTTTGGCATTCCACACAAACTCCTCAGTTTCCTTGTACTGCTGGCTATCGCCCCAGAGTTCGGAATCCCTCGCCAGTCACTTGTGGTCGACTCCCATGATGACGAAAAGTATGAAGGATTTGGGATCGCACAGGTCGGCCATTTCGGTATTGGAGGTGAGCTATTTAACACCCGCACTGGAGGGGGTCTGGCACTAACGCGCACTGGAGGGGGGCCCCTGGTAGGCCCCCTAAGATCTTGGAAACTAAGAGGCATAGAAAAACGAAATTTGAAAGTTGGGTGGGGGTTATAGTGATCTACATCATGACTTATTTTTATTGACCGAGGTCAATAAAGGTTTAAGGTCAAACAAGGTCATAAAGGTCAAAACTTGGCCATGCTGGGGACCGACCGGTAAATGCCGTGATTATGCGGGAAATGGCGGGAATAAGCTAAAGACGACCCTGGACCAGGACCAGGACCCCGCAGGGGACCAATTTTCATCTGCCGGACTTGTTGGCACCTGCTGACTGGTCCGGCACATGGATAATTGGGTACGGGATGTGACGACACCCGCGACCCCAGTTGGCAGGATGGGTTTCGCCCCCCGCCTTCGGGTGATGGGCCAAATCGAGACTGCCATCCTCATCCTCTCTCAGCCCTCCTAACTTCAAATCCCACCAACTCCTTGTTCCTTTTCCTCTTCTTTCCTTATTTTATTGTCTCTCCATGCCTTTCCACCCGTATCCTTTCTTTCCACTCCTAAATACCCCTCCTATCCACTGTCTGTGATGTCTGGCCCGGCGTGTCTCTGTGGTTGGCGGGGATGTGTTCACTCTTGCTCGTCTGAGTGTGGGCGTGTGGCGCGCGGTTGGGCTAGACAGCGCAAACCGATCCGCTTCCTTTTCCAACTCATAACTTCCCAGTTATCCACCCTCTCCCAGTATCATGGGCGTCCCCGCACGTGCCTATGATTCCTGGATGGTCTGGGTGGATGTGGGCCTCCGGCTCGTGTGACTGACGATTGGACCCCTCTAATCGCCGGCCCTGCGGGCCGGGGGCTCGCTTCTCTCAGACCAGCCGGGAATCAGTTGTGACGAGCAGGTGGTAGTCGCCTGCTCCGATCTGTAACGGCGGCGTCTCCCCCGTATAGCCAGCCCGTGCGTCGTTTCGCCTCGTAGTACCCTCGTCGGAAGGGGGCGCACGTGGCTGGCCGAATTAAAATAATCTTCTATGGATACTTCACACATCAACCCACCCTCCTAACCTCAGCAAGAGGTCGGCCCTCCCACCTCTGCTCAGGACCAGCCGTGCGCTGGTCACTCGCGCCTACCAGGCGAGTCCCAATCCAATACACCAGGGACTGAATCTCAAGGCTTCTCCGCTCGCCCTACAGCACCTCCTATGCCCTCTAAACCCCGTGTCCTTATGGTGCGGGGAATAGATACCTCCCTTCGGACCCTGTCTCTATTCCAGAGAAGGCAGGCCTTTGACCGCCTTGGCAGTGTGCTGAGATGTGACTGCCTCAGAGATGGTGTCTTGGAAGTCGAGCTTCGACACTCCGGGGAAGCGGAACGCGCAATGAAGGTAGATGAAATCACTTTTTTGAAGAGAGAGAATGGTGTGCTGTCAAAGAAGGTTGTCAAAGTTTCAATAGAACGGCATAGATCTAAGAACTTCGTAAAAGGTGTAATACGGTGCCCGGAGCTGCGAGGTATCACTGAGGAAGAGATTGTCGATGGCTTATCGGAAACAGGTGTAGTCGAGGCCAAGAGACTGAACAGGAAGAAAGGTCCTGATGTGCTTGAAATGGATTCAGTTGTTCTGACTTTTGATAGAGATAAGTTGCCGGATGCAGTGTACGTTGGCTACAAAAGGGTCCGTACCAGGCCCTATGTGCCATTTCCGCTGAGATGCTTTAGGTGCCAGCGCTATGGCCACACAACTGCCTCATGCAAGGGTCAAACGACATGCGCTCGTTGCGGCTCGAAGGAGCATGCAGCCGACGACTGTCAGTCAGAAGTACTGTTCTGTGTGAACTGCGAACACGATCAAACACCTCATGCAACATATGACAGGAAATGTCCCACACTAGAGCGAGAAAAATAAATTATGAAACTCAAGGTATCGGGTAATAATAATAATAATTGTTGGGGTTTAACGACACACCAACTGCCAGGCTCATACGGCGTCGCCAACTCTCACCCTGTTGGAAGGGATATTGGGGATCAGATCAACTTATTCAGAGGCTCTGCCGGGACTTGAACCCGGGACCGGTGGCTTAGAAGACAAGGGTGCTATCCACTAAGGTATCGGGTAAGATGAGCTTCCGCGAAGCTACGGATGCTTACGAGGCGTCTCACCCCAAGAAAAGTTACGCCACGGCGACAGCCTCGGGTGCTACCCGAGGTAGCCTCAGGACACCGGAGGAAGTCAGCCGGTCCCTCACCATGGCGGACTTCGTCCGCCTGGCCGGAAGGATGGGACTGGTCATTTCTGGCCGGTCCGCGGCCCCGGCATCCGAGTCGGTGGTGGCACCTCCTCCGGTGCCTTCTCGCGGGGGAGCGGGGGTGGCATGCCGCTCCTGGCCCTGCAGTTCCGTCCCCGGTACCTCCTGGGGGCGGGGAGCGTGGGCGGGATCTGCCTCGGCTCCTAACTCGGGGGGCGGCACGTCCTGCATCCTCGGCTGGCGGAGTGGGGCCGAGCCCTGCTCCCGCCCGACCGCCCCCCTGCTGTGGCTGGGGGTGTGGCTCCGGATCGGGTCCCCGATTTGGACTTTGTTCCCCGGATGAACCTGGGGGTGGACTTTGGTTGGGCGCGGCGGTAGAAGCTCTCCTGCTACCCGACGTCGTCCTCACCCTCCGGTGGAGGCACCCAACAAAGGCCCGCCTTCGGCGGGGCGAGGGGCTAAGGCCCCCCTACAGACAACTGGTACGCAGATTCAGAACCTGCGTGCCGCTTTTGAAACTTCTGCGCCGTCGCGTGGGGAACGAAGCGACCTGCCTCGGTCGACCTGCCTCGACGGTTTTAGTCCTGGACTAAAACCGTCATAATTTTTTTCGGTCGCTGGATGCCAACTTGGTGATTTTACCATTCAAATACCGTAGAGAATAAAAACTGGCGATTTTACACATGTGTAAACGTAATACCACGGAACATTGGCACTACTTGCGGTTGTCGATATGCTCCAAATCAAACAATTTTCCGTATAAATCGCAGGTTTTGTTCAGTTTATTGCTTTGGTCAGATTTTCGGCTTTGTAGTGATTTGAACCAATTGTACTGAGCATTAGAGCCCTCAATAGTCTCTGTGATGGAACTGAAAATGATCGTCAGCAAAGAAAAATTGTGGTGTTTTTATGCGTCGCCAAAGCGTGATTTAACGGAAACCTGAATTCAAAACACAAATATGTTGTGTGTTTGTTTGAACCATTCAATTATAAGCCTTCTAGTTAATTAAAATTGATATTTTATCATTATAAGCTCTCGATTAAAAAGGACCATTACCTATAGGTGGATCCAGGATCACTAATCGGGGGGAGGGGCCACTTCGCTAGGGTAGGTGGGTGACATCCGGACCAAGGGAGCACCACTTTTGGTCGAAAATTCCTACCAGGTTGGCGCCAAATCCTATCGCGGGACGCTCATTTTCGCTTCGAGGGGGGGTTAGGAAGCAACAAATTTCAGGGGGCACCATCGGCCCTTCAGAGGAGCGCCGCGACTATTTTAGGGGGTGTCGAGGGTGGGTTGGGGGAGAGCACATGTCCCACTAAGTCCCCCCCTAGATCCACCTACGGCATTGCCAACGTGTAGTGAGATTTTCATGACATCAATATATTATAATTTGTCGAAATCTGGAATCGAAAATTAATATTTTGTGTTTTGATTCAAACCATTTGACCATCACTTTTCAATTGAAGAAAAACGATCATTCTATCGTCATAGGTTCTCAGTGAAAAGTGGTTATCACCAATGCAAAATTATGATATTTTACTGAGATAACTAAACAACCATTTGTCGTAAGTCCAATATCGAAAACCAACATTGCACGTGCTTGCTTGAACCACCCGATAGAAATTCTTCATTTGAAGCAAAAATCATCGTTCTATCGTAATTGGTTTTTGAGCTAGATGTTCCATTCAGTTTTCTTCTCGCCTCCTGCATCACTATGTATTGGTACGATATAGGAGCTATCAACCCCGCTGCGCATGATCAGTTTTTGAGCCTCTAGGAAACCAAAACCAGTTCTGAGTAGCTTTTAGCCCAAATAATGGGAATCTGGTGGACTATTTTGCAAACCTGGGGGGTGCCAGTAAAATGGGCAGCCCTAATACACCAGGTATGCTCAGGAGAAAAAACCAGGTTCGATGGCAAAAAATGGTTACTAAATTTGAAATCAGCGGTATCAAAATAGGCAGAAACAGGTGTTCACGTGCCGGATCCATTTTGGCTGTTGACCAGTGAAGTCTGTGAACTTCGCACCCGCCAGCCATTTGAACTCTCTTCGTTTCTCTCCAAAAAGTCGTTCGCTTTCTTCCTTCGCTCCGGTTCCTCCTTAGCCTGCGATGAGCTGCCTCCTTTTCTCTCAGGGTAATCCGCAGCTCAGAATCAAACCAGGGAGCGTAACGTCGACGTAGAGTAACTCAGGAGATGTAGTCTTGAATTGTTGATGTCAGGAGGTCGTAAAACAGGTCCACTGCTTCATCTACCGGCAGCCCGTCAAACACGTTCCAGGAAGCAGCTGCAGTGTATTTCGCATGGCCTTCTCAGTCGGCGCGCCGGTAGTTAAACGCCGACTTTCTGGAAACCAGTAGGGGTGCTTGAGGTGAAGCACTGATGTCGCAAGACACCTCCAAAAGGCCAGAAGGGATAAGGCTGGGTCTGACCATAGCGGCTGCTTCAACTCCCTTTCCCAGGTCGAGGTAATTCTGCCCAAGCGTTGGTTGAGTTACATACTGGGTAAATCCAGCAATGTGGTAGCCATCCAAAAATTATATGGTTCTTGTCGATCGGTGGGTTACTGTTGGGATGGCCCCAGTCCCTCAGCAGCTCTCCAAATGATGTCTGGAACATATTATGATACATAGAGCTATTACTCCCTAATGCCAACACAGCCTTGGCAGGAAAAGATTCTGTAACGCTTCGTAGTGCTGCCATGGTGAATGGTGGATAGTCAGGACGTTAAGGTCATCTGGTGGTCTATAGCAGATGGCGTGGAAGATGGCTGGGTTGGTTCTTATTTCGATGGCGAACATTTTAGCACCTGCTGGTTCTAGCATTTCCCTTCGTTCTGGTCTGAGAGAGTTGCTCACCAGACAAGCGACGCAACCACCAACACAATCCTCTCTATCACGCCTAAACAGGACGTGATCATGGAGTACTGTCTCTATTTCTGATGACTTTACTGTTTCATTCAGCCGTGTCTCCGTAAAGGCTATGATATTGGTAGTTTGTAGTGCCGCTGCCACCTGTCACCAGTCACCCAGTTTATTTCTTATGCTCTGCATATTTAGAAGGAAGAATGACATTTTTCCTGTGTATGTAGCTTGTGCCCCGGGTTGAGGTCCTGGGTTAAATTATGTGTCGCCACTTAACACGCGCATTGAAGGTGGTCTGAGCCACCTTCGCTTTGAAGGGGGCGGGTACCCGCCCCACCCCTAAGATCTCGAGAACCACCGTAGGTAGCATAAAACGGTAAACGGCGTTGGGTTGCCCATCCACTTGTCCATCGAAAACATTTAAACCTTTTTTTTCAGGTCACATTTAAGGTCACGAGAGGTCAAAACATGCCGTCATAGGGATAACATGTAAATTAAGTTTTTCGGCCATTACATCTGAACAAGTAAAGATAGAGAAAAATGACTTAAACTGTATGAATCCTCTCAGCAAGCCGAATCGAATGGTATATACTTCGACCTTGCTAGGTCAAATCAAGGAGTTGACCTGACCTGAGGTCAGGTCAGGGTCAAATTATATAAAATGCATATCATTAGAACCGCAAAGCCTAGGCATGTATAATGCAGCTAAAATAAATGCTCAATCACCATTTTTTACTGAGTTATTACGTAAAAAACATTTTTCCCATGTATTTCCAAGGATAGGTCATGCCTCCTACCTGACGTTAGGTTATCAATATAAAAAATATGGGAACACATTTTAGAGAAATTGATGGGCCCATTATGTGATATGAGTTTCAATCGGGTAAATACACCCTGCTCCGACTTATGCTATCTTAAACTTTTTTTGAGATCGGGTCACTTGACCTGTACTGGTGACCTGACCTGAGATGACCTGACCTAAAAATTTTTGCAGAAGTTGTAAGAATGATGAGGGAAAAGGTATGCAAAGTATGGCGGCGCTACGCGCCGCCATTTTCTCCTATTTCCGAAAAACCCGAGGGGGCGGGTACCCGCCCCCCGTCAATGCGCGTGTTAAAGTCAGGCTAAAGCCTTGGCAGGTTGCTATTGCCTTGCTGTCATATTGAACTCGGAATCACCTAAAATCGACTCGGAATCGACTAAAGGTGGCGTAAGCTCTGAGAAATAAAATATATATCTGCAAAGCAAAGCGAGAGGCAGCAGACACCCCACGCTCAGTAAACACCTCACTTGTCCAGGGCCTCGAACCTGGGCCTCCCGATTACTAGACGGGTGCTGGTTACACTTGACCACCTCAGCTCCGCTAACCCTGGTCATCAATCCATAAGCATATCGGCTTGTTGAAGCACTGGAGCGAGCAGCCGCCATGATAGGAGCTTGCTGAGGACACCCTCAAATGAAACCGACTGTAATCACCTATTGTCGGTCACGTGCAGTGAGTTAAGCAAAAAAAACGAGACCTAAATTAGTAAAATAGTTTACCAATGTTTTAAGCCACCACTTACCATTGGAAAGCTTCACGTTCCTAGAAAATCAGATTACTTTCTAGGAGCACTCAAACACAACCAGTTCAGCTGGAGCCAGCGCCACCTCATCTTGGAGATGAGGTGGTGCCATAACACGCGCATTGATGGGAGGGGCGGGTACCAGCCCCCTCCCCCTCGGGGTTTTCTGCAACAGAGTAACAGCGGCGGTCTGTCAATATAACAGTCGACAATAACAGCTACAATGTCTTACTCCTAGTTTTCACATTCAAACCACGCTCGTAACCAGAACCAAGTCTGAGGAGGTGCTCAACTAGAGAAAACGCTCAACCAGCTGACCAGCCAAAGTTATTAAGGTTGCGGGGGGGTTGGGGGTGCTGTGTTGCAGTAGGCAGCACATCTGTATCCTGCACCATAGGTTCCGGGTTCAAATCCCCGGCAAGGACAGTGAAAGAGGACAACCTGGCTATCCCTCCCAACAGGATGAGAGTTGGTGACACTGCATAATCCAAGAGATTGGTGCATCGTTAACCCTCGCCCCACCGGGGGCCATCGATGCCCCACTAAGGTTTTTCCGGGATGGCAGAAACACGAAGAGGCGCAGCGCCGCGGTTGAGGGCTCTACCTCTCGCTGCATCATTTTCTCACCATTCCTGAAATTTTTTACCCCGGGTCACCAAAGGTCAGGTCACCAGACGAGGTCAACCAAGGCCACCTCACTTCAACTTTAGAGCTCTGTGAGAGCTACATTTTGAAGTCGATCAATTTGAAACTTTCTACACTGAATGACCATTCCAGGGTCTACAACGCGTATATCCGGGATTTTTCGATTTCGTGCCCTGAGGTCAGGTCACGAGGTGACCTCTCCCATTGCAAAAGCAAAGGGAAAAGCTGTCTTATGATCTAAAAGTCACAAAAGCGATTGAAAATGCTCAGCTTGATCAGAAAAGCGTTCTTAGACACTCTTTCACGGATTCCATGGGCCATATTTGCCTTTTGACCTCTCCAAGGTCATCCAAGGTCACCAGGGGTCAAAAACAGTATTTTGACAATAACTTTTGACCTAATTAATCTAGAGCGCTGAAATAGGCACCATCGTGTTTGTCTCGTCACTGGTTTTCATTTGATGTACGGCAAGGTCACTTTTTGACCTTTCGTGACCTCAGTTCATCTTAGGTCACGAGGTGAACTCTGGAGGTCAAACCACTGGCAGGAGTTCTTTACGTTTCTCATACCGGTAAAAGGACTGACAATTTTCTATCAAATGTACTTTACCAGATCTCAATAGCTCTAATGGCATAAGAGTTATGCCCAGTTTGCTTAACAATTTGAGTGAAAATAGCCGATCTTGACCTAATTTGACCTCTGGAGGTCAAACCATTGACCTGAGCACTAAGACATGTGAAGTAATTTCTTACTGAATTCACGCAAGCTTTCTATTGCACTTTGCAGATTTGCGCTAACGCCCATATTTTTGGAGTTAAAGGGGGGCCATCGATGGCCCCCGGTGGGGCGAAGGTGGCGCTGGACCCCCGGTGGGGCGCGGGTTAAACCTCAACAATTTCCAAAGTTGTTAAGGTTCAAAACTCGAGAAATCCATCTAACTTCAATACGGGGGTTGACCAGGAAAGGACCAGAGGGTGCCCTGGCCTCACAGCAGCTGCCCGGGTATCCAGAGCACCCGCCTGGCTACAAGTCCGGTGCAAATGGATCCGACGTTTTAATGCTGGTCTAAAAGTCACTGTGCTGCAAGGATACAGACAACAATGCATTGTGAAGCCAATGGAGGCTTCAACGCCGCCTCCTGAAAACATGACTTCATAAAACTTCGTTCCGCGCCCATTAACACGCGCATTGACGGGGGGCGGGTACCCGCCCCCTCGGGTTTTTTGGAGAGAGCAGAAAAACGGCGGCGCGTAGCGCCGCCGTACTTGGTATGCCTGTTTCCCCACTATTTTGAAAACTTCTGTGAAAATTTTAAAGTTAGGTAATGTCAGGTCAGGTCACCAGTACAGGTCAAGTGACTCGACCTCAAAAAAACTTTAAGATAGCATAAGTCGGAGCAGGGTGAAACTTATCCGATTGAAACTCATATCACATAATGGCCCCACCGAGTTCTCTAAAATATGTTCCGGTATTTTTTATATCGATGACCTAAGGTCAGGAGCGAGGCATGACCTCTCCATTGGAAATACATGGGAAAAATGGTTTTTACGGAATAACTCAGTAACGGATGGTGATAGAGCATTTATTTTAGCTGCATTAGACTCGCCCGGGCTTTGCGGTTCTAATGATATGCTTTTATATAATTTGACCGTGACCTGACCTCAGCTCAGGTTAAATCCTTGATTTGACCTAGCAACGTCAAATTAAATATCATTCGATTCGACTTGCTGAGAGGATTCATACAGCTTAAGTCGTTTTGCTCTATCTTTACTTGTTCAGATATAATGGCCGAAAACTGAATTTACATGTTATCCCTATGACGGCATGTTTGGACCTCTAATGACCTTAAATGTGACCTAACAAAAAATTGTCGAAATGTTTTCGATGGAGAAGTGGATGGGCAGCCCAACGCCGTTTACCGTTTTTCGCTACCTACCGTGGTTCTCGAGATCTTAGGGGGGCGGGTACCCACCCCCGTCAATGCGAAGTTGGCTCAGACCCCCGTCAATGCGCGTGTTAAACGTAGTTTCATCGGATTTTTTGGCTTGCATCATGTTTGCAACATGTCACGACACAATAAAATCGGAAATAATTTTCTGACGACTGAGACTAATGTTTATATGCCTATACTTTTGAAGGTTTGCACGGATTTTTTATCAACCTCAAAAGTTCTTTCAGAATATAAGTAGAAAAAGAAAACAATTTAAGAAATTGAGACGGTAAGTATTTTTGTTTCTTGAAAAAGCATATTGGCACTTGGAAAATATTTTGCATAACCTGAAACCTGTCTAAACTATATATTAAGGTTAACCATTGGTAAATGTTATTAATTTATCCCATGAATGTCACAAATAAAGGTGTGTGCTCAGTTGTGTGCTTTACAAGCTATACCTTCCTTTGGGGAGTATTACTCTCATCTCGGGGCATCAACTGGTCTGCTTTGGGGAATCCACATTTTGTTTTGACCTCTGGGGTTGGGGTGGGAGTGAAACAAACAACATATATGACAAAGACGCCACTGTTGAAGAACATTCGCAGGCTCAGATATCGAATTTGAAAATTCGTGTCCTTCACAAGTTAAATGGTGGGTTGGCAAAAACCCGATGGATCCCATTTGCTTCCGGGCTCTGGCACAGCATTGTACATACATTCAATAAGCTCTTATCAAAGGAGCTACCTGGAGACAAAATGCGATGCCAACTGGGATCTCTGGAGCATGCTATGCTCATCAAACGGCTTCTGTGCATTGGCGATGCCAAAACAAGCTGGTGAGCGCGTCATCGGACCGCGCGTGGTTCAGATGACTGCAGTGTTGTTGGTTGAAGTGGGTTTCGATGTCCGCCGTTTGGAAGCTCGGATGATCCTAAAGCAAACTGGCCCGGCGCGACTCGTGTCGTGTTCAAATGAGCAATTAACAGACAGGGCTGTAACCAGGCAGTCTCTTATATTGTCGGTGTACTTTTTTATCATTCACGAACGGATTATGTTTTTTTAGATTGACCCGAAACAAATTTACCAAGACCGACAATGAGCGTAGGCTGCTGGCTTTTCATTTGTTTTGTCCGGATGTGGATTCAATCCCTTTAAGTCTCCTAAGCCTACTTGTCTGACGGCTAAATCAAGAGAAGGTTTGAATTTTTTACACTGCTCCAAATTTCCTACACAGCAAACAAATCCTGAAAATGGGAACGTATGTTTTATGGAGCAGCAGGCCGCTGGTGCCGCAGACGCCTGGGTTTGGACGGGGTTATGAGCGTCTGGTACAGCCACAAACCTAAACGCCGCGTTCTGTCGCGCCACAGACCCGTTATTTTGCAAACTACTAAAGAAAAAATAGAAGCATTCTTAAACCTCGCCCCGGTGGGGATGTTTGAACGCCCCCTTCGGGTTTTTTCCAATGGCACGAAAAAACGGGGGCGCAAAGCGCCACTGTACTTGACACACCTTATCCTTGATCAATTTGCAACTTCCCTCAACATTTTAAGGTTGGGTCAATAATAATAATTGTTGGGGTTTAACGACGCACCAACTGCCAGGGTCATACGGCGTCGCCAACTCTCACCCTGTTGGAAGGGATTTTGGGGATCAGATCGACTTATTCAGAGGCTCCGCCGGGACTTGAACCCGGGACCGGTGGCTTAGCAGACAAGGGTGCTATCCACTAAGCCACCTCATTCCCTTTAAAGTTGGGTCATCTCAGGTCAGGTCACCAGTGCGGGTCAAGTAACCCCACCTCCAAAAATGTTTAAGGTGTCATAAGTAAGAAATGATAAGGTTTCGGAAGGCCTGCTGGAGATAGGGGTGCCATAAACCGCAGAGTGTTGTGGGGATGACCTAGGACCCTAAAAAGATGATACAGATGAAAGTGAAAGCGCTAAAAGATTGGCAGCCCAAAACGCCAAAGTCCAAAAACTAAAACGTCTCAACCCTAAAAAGCCCAAAAAGGCTACGCCAAGGTAAAGATAAGAAAAAAGCGTGGGATGAGGTAAATGCAACGTGTCGATCTTGCACCGTCGTCAGGCGAGGGGTGAAAGGTGGAGGTGGCTAGAAGCCTGAGGTAACCTTTTTCCAAATACCGAGTGACTGGAGGCCTAAGGTAAACTTTTGGTCAAAGCAAAAAGTGTCGGCAGTCCCAATACCCTCTTGCCGAAGGAGAAAGGGAACATCGAGTGTGGTGTGTCTGAGCATGCGTCTGAGTGGGTGTCCCTGTATGTCGAATTTACCGCAAGAGTGGCCAGGAAGATGTTTGGGTGTTGAGAGTAGGTCTGTAGCGCCGAATGAGGAATGATTCTGCGATTTTTCTGTTTGGGCCATCACTGGCGTATTTTAGAATTTGGATACTCAAGTTGTCTGCTGTCAGCTCATCATTCGGATGCATGGTGAATCTGTGTTGTCCGAAAGGCATTTCCTGCCTCTTATTTCTAGCGTCCCCTAAGTGTTCGTTAAATCTTAGTCTAAGGGCCCCTCTGGCTCTCACCGATATAGAATGACTTGCTTGGCAGACGCAAGGCATCGCTATGGGAAGCAGAGTAGCTCCCCTACTGGCCATCATCTTAATGAACTGGCTCGAATCTTTGATTTTAGCTAGCCCACATGATCAGCCAGTCGCCTACATGCGATATATCGATGATGTATTGGGGATTTGGACGCATGGCGAGGACTCTCTAGACTCTTGCTTCGATTTTATCAATTAGTTTCATACCAGCATAAAATTCATCATCGAGCACACCGGCACGTCTGGTTCCATCCCTTTTTAGATACGCTCATCACGGTTTCCACGTCCGGGGCATACACAACTGATTTTTCTTCATACCGATGGCAGCTTCAATCATCCTCCCTTACGACTCGGCTCAACCTTGCTCGCTCAAAAAATCTGTCATCCGATCTCAGTTTCTTCGGGCACTTCGTAGATCCTCACCCCGAAGCCCTCGTAAGAGAAGCCTCAATAAAGATTTTCGACCTCCTCTAAAAAAAATGGGTACCCGAACCATCTCCTAAAAAAGCTGCAGGTCGAAGCTCTAAGTCCACGCCCTAGGCCACAAAACCGGGGAAATGATGCGCCTTTTGTTCTACCTTTCGTTGACGACGCTCTCGGTGACCGGGTCAAGCGGATCGTTCAAAATTCTGGCCTTCCCATGCGGGCGGCATTGAGAAGCGGCACGTCCCTGCAGGATCTTTTGGTCAGATCCGCGCTGGAACCAGTGCAGTGCCCTGGGGGAGGCCGTTTCTGCCACGCCTGTCATGCAGGTATCCATGGAAAATGTCCTGCAAAAATGTAATTTATAGGATAGATTGTAAGCTTTGCGAACCAGGAAACTCATTTTATATCTCCCATACCTCAGCATTCAGACCCATATCACTGGTACCATGCCTCACCAAAATTACTGAACGAATTGTTCACCAGCAGCTATCATCTTATCTGGACTCAAACCATCTCATTTCGGAGTCTCAACACGGTTTCCGCCGCTTCCACTCAACCGAGACCGCTCTTCTGACAGTAACAGACCATATTCTGGAGGCTATGGATGACGGCAAAATTACTCTTTTGGTGGTGTTAGATTTAAGCAAATGTTTTGATGTTGTTGATCACAAAAAAACTAGTAAAAAACTTGAACTATACTGTATAGACAGTGAATGGTTCCGCAGCTATCTTTCCGGCCACTACCAGCAGGTTCGGTTACCATGTAGGAAAAATCAACCATCTGGGCTTCAAGATAACCAGGGTTTTCACCTCCAGGCCACCAATTCGAGCACCAAAAACCTTTCTGGAAGACTTCCAAATTCTATAGGCGTATATCAGGGGACATGCCTTGGGCCCCTGCTCTACAACATCTTCTCTAACGCTTTAGGCATCTATATTGAAAGCGATGCTCATATTATCCAATACGCAGATGACACCCAAATTCTCATCTCTGGCCAAAAAGCTCAACTTACCGAAATGATCACGAACATGGAATCTGTTTTGCAGACCCTACACCATTGGTTTAGTCAAAATCACATGAAACTGAACACTGCAAAAACACAGCTTCTCCTCTTAGGAACCCCCAAATTTTGAGAAATCTGCAAAAATTACACTCAGCATACAAGGAACCGTCATCAGGTAGTCAGACGCTGTGAAGAATCTGGGTCTTGTCATGGATCGCCATTTAACCCGCGCCCCACCGGGGGTCCGGCGCCACCTTCGCCCCACCGGGGGGCCATCGATGGCCCCCCTCTAACTCCGAAAATATGGGCGTTAGCGCAAATCTGCAAAGTGCAATAGAAAGCTCGCGTGAATTCATTAAGAAATTACTTCGCATGTTTTAGTGCTCAGGTCAATGGTTTGACCTCCAGAGGTGAAATTAGGTCAAGATCGGCTATTTTCACTCAAATATGCAATGATTAAGCAAACTGGGCATAACTCTTATGCCATTAGAGCTATTGAGACCTGGTAAAGTACATTTGATAGCAAATTGCCAGTACTTTTTCCGCTATGTGAAACGTAAAGACCTCCCCTCCAGTGGTTTGACCGCCAGAGGTCACCTCGTGACCTAATATGACCTGAGGTCACGAAAGGTCAAAAAGTGACCTTGCCGTATATCAAATGAAAGCCAGTGACAAGACAAACACGATGGTGTTTGTTTCACCGCTCTAGCTCAATTAGGTCAAAAGTTATTGTCAAAATACTGTTTTTGACCTCTGGTGACCTTGGATGACCTTGGAAAAGTCAAAGGGCAAATATGACCCCTGGGATCCGTGAAAGGGTGTCCAAAAACGTTGTTCTGAGCAGTCTGAGTATTTGCAATCATTTTTGTGGCTTTTATATCATGAAATAGCTTTTCCCCATGCTTTTCCAATGGGAGAGGTCGCCTCGTGACCTGACCTCAGGGCACGAAATCGAAAAATCCCGGATATACACCTTGTAGACCCTGGAGGGGTCATGAAGTGTAGGAAGTTTCAAATCGATCGACTTTGAAATGTAGCTCTTACAGAGCTCTAAAGTGAAGTGAGGTGACCTTGGTTGACCTCGTCTGGTGACCTGACCTTGGGTGACCCGGGGTAAAAAATTTCAGGGATGATGGGAAAATGATGCAGTGAGAGGTAGAGCCCTCAACCGCGGTGCTGCACCTCGTCGTTTTTCTGCTAACCCGGAAAAACCTTAGGGGGGCCATCGATGGCCCCCTTCCGGTGGGGCGAGGGTTAAGCTACGAATATCATATAGGTCATCTCTCCAGAAAATGCACGGGTCTCCTTGTTGGACTGAGCCACGCGAGACATTGTTTGTCACGCCAGCTGATAGCAGCAATAGTTAATGGTCTGGTCGTCTCCCATGTGCGGTACTGTATTAGTGTGTACGGCAGCTGCTCTATACAGCGCATGTACCGTATCCAGAAGATTCTTAACTTTTGCGCGAGAGTCATTTCTGGAAAGAGGAGACGAGACCACATAAGCGGTGTTATACATGAGCTGGGTTGGCTGTCTGCGCGAGATCTCGGCATGTATCACGCGGTGGGCCTTTTGAGACGTGCGATTGAAAGCGGCAAAACACGCGTCATCTCTCGAAGGCTGACTAAGAGGCGTGATGTGCGACAAACCGTTACGCGTCAGGATAGCGCCTACAACCTGCCACGAATCAGAACAGAGGCAGGAAGGAGGCAGTTCTTTTACCGCGTTGTGAAGTACTACAACCGACTTCCCGAACGTGTGCTTGGTGGCCGTGCAGGCTCATTTAAGCGACGACTGCAGGCACACATGCAAAACCCCTAACCAGTGACCACTTGTATCGACTATTGTATATGTAAATGTGTGAAAGATGTGTCTGTAGGTGTGTGGGTGTGTATTTTTCCCACTTTATCCACATCTATCTACTGTGACACGAGCCATGAAAACCCAAAATTGATTGGATGTGCTCAAAAATGATACAAATACAAATACAAATATATCGGTGAGAGCCAGAGGGCCGTTAGACTAAGATTTAACGAACACTTAGGGGAAGCTAGAAATAAGAGGCAGGAAATGCCTTTCGGACAACACAGATTCACCATGCATCCGAATGATGAGCTGACAGCAGACAACTTGGGTATCAAAATTCTAAAACACGCCAGTGATGGCCCAAACAGAAAAATCGCAGAATCAGTCCTCATTCAGCGCTACAGACCTACTCTCAACACCCAAAACATCTTCCTGGCCACTCTTGCTGTAAATTCGACATACGGGGACACCCACTCAGACGCATGCTCAGACACACCACACACGATGTTCCCTTTCTCCTTCGGCAAGAGGGTATTGGGACTGCCGACGCTTTTTGCTTCAACCAAAAGTTTACCTTAGGCCTCCAGTCACTCGGTATTTAGAAACAGGTTACCTCAGGCCTCCAGCCACCTCCACGTTTCATCCGTCGCCTGACGACAGTCCAAGACCGAAACGTTGCATTTACCTCATCCCACGCTTTTTTCTTATATTTACCTTATTTTTACCTCATATTAGTCTTATTGGGCATTTTAGGGTTGAGACGTTTTAGTTTCTGGACTTTGGCGTTTTAGGCTGCCAATCTTCTAGCGCTTTTACTGTCATCTGTATCATCTTTTTAGGGTCCTAGGTCATTCCCACAACACTCTGAAGTAAGAAATGAGTGAATCTATCGGACTGAAATTTATCACATAATGGGCCCACCGAGGGCTACAAAATATATTCCGGGATTTGTCAAATCAATAACCTAGGATCAGTTAAGGATCATGCCCTCTCCGCTGGAAATACATGGGGAAAACAGAAATTGGGATGTATTTGTGTAGATACAGCTGATAGCATCGTATTAACACGCGCATTGACGGGGGTGTGAGCCACCTTCACTTTGACGGGGGACGGGTACTCGCCCCCCCTAAGATCTCGAGTACCGCGGTAGGTAGCGAAAAACGGTAAATGGCGTTGGGTAGCCCATCCACTTCTCCATCGAAAATATTCAAACTATTTTTTGCCAGGTCACATTTAAGGTCATGAGAGATCAAAACATGCCGCCATAGGGATAACATGTAAATTAAGAGTTTTTCGGCCATTACATCTGAACAAGTAAAGATGTAGCAAAACGACTTAAACTATATGAATCCTCGCAGGAAGCCGAATCGAATGATATATAATTTGACCTTGCTAGGTCAAATCAAGGATTTGACCTGACCTGAGGTCCGGTCAAGGTCAAATATATAAAATGCATATCATTAGAATTGCAAAGACAAGGCGAGTCTAATGCAACTAAAATAAACGCTATATCTACATCTGTTACTGAGTTATTCAGTAAAAACCATTTTTCCCGTGTATCTCCAATGGATAGGTCATGCCTCGTACCTAACCTTAGGTCATCGATATAAAAAATCCAGGAACAAATTTTAGAGAACTCAGTAGGCCCATTATGTGATATGAGTTTCAATCGGATAAGTTCACCTTGCTCCAACTTATGCCATCTAAAGTTTTTTTAGGTCAGGTCACTTGACCTGTACTGGTGACCTGATCTGAGATGACCTAACCTTGAAATTTTCACAAAAGTTGTAGAAATGATGATGGAAAAGGTATGCCAAGTACGGCGACGCTACGCGCCGTCGTTTTTCTGCTATCTCCAAAAACCCGAGGGGGGGCAGGTACCTGCCGCCTTCAATGCGCGTGTTAAACATAGCATGATTAGCATATTCTTAAACTCGTAGTATTCTAAACCCTTTCCAGCTTCATGTTGCTATTTTTACCTGTGATTTATGAGAGGTCAACTGGGGCTAGTTAAGCAGTTTTTTATGCTGTGGTCAATAACTTTGCAGGAAATGATGATGCAGTTTTTATTTTGATACCATTACGTTTTGATTGCTGTTTTGAATCGATTGATATGCATATTGACTATGCTAGATCAGATAGTGACCTTGGCCTGACCTGAGGTCAGGTCATTTTTGTGTTTTAACCTAGTATTGTCGTATTTACGCTCGAGCTCAGTCAGACGCTAGAGCCCAAAAACTTTACTCTAACATGCCACATTTTTTACCTGTCATGACCTCAATATTGACCTGAGCCATAAAGTGATTGATGTAGTTTCTTCATGAATTTGTATGAGCTATCCAACAGCTTTTGCATTTTGTTTTGCTATCCTGCATAGGAGCCGAGCTCGAGGGGAGGGGGTTGTTTGAACACGCCCTCCACATGGGTAAAGGTGGCTCGGAGGCCCACCACGGCGGGTGTTAATTCTAAGAACGAGTCATCGATTTTTCCACGTATGTATTGCTCTCAACATGTTTTCCCTAAACTGCTGCAAAATGCAGGATCTCCAGCTGTGGCCAGAGGGCTGGAGGGTGCTGGGAAGCAGTGGTGTTGTTGTAACACCAGGATTCCACGACACGGTTGCAGGTTCTATTACACTGTTATACTGTGTTATATTACAGTACATCCGATATCACCTTGACGCTGCATGAGAACCTGCAGCCGCCCCCACGTGCCAGCCTAGGCGATCCGATCACTGGCGCGTGAGACCCCGCTTCTGACGTAGCGTACACTCACACGTGCGCGCGTGTGACCGTTATCCCGAGCACTCTTATAAGCTACTATGCTTCCACCAATACATTCATTCTGCCTCCAGGCCAATATTTTTCTTGGGTACTTGATCTCTAATTTTACGATTCCCATAGAGGGCAAGTTTGCGACGCCATATGACCTTATTAGTTTGTATGTCATAGTGCCCCAACTTGGCCCAAGGCTAATATACCAAGACCAAGATGGAGCTAGACATATTGGCAGAGTATTATATAAGTCCCATATCCCTTTCCCTCTCTTCAAGACAACAGGTCGGGCATATTATTAGGAAGCCCCCAAAGATTAGAAAATAAAGCCCAGAAGAGGATAAAGGGAGCCTAAACGATTATTAACACCCACCCCCGTGGGCTTTTGAGCCACCTTTGCCCTGTTGAGGGTGTTCAAACACCTCTCCCCCTCGAACTTGGCTCCTGTGCGGGATATTGTAAAAAGGTGAAAGCTGTTGGATAGCTCATACCAAATCATGACGTCACCACATTAGTCACTTTTTTGGCTTAGGTCAATATTGAGGTCATGACAGATCAAAGAAGGTGGCATGTTGGAGAAAAGTTTCCGGGCTCCAGCGTCCGACAGAGTATAGTTAGAATACTCGTATAGGAACTATTCGCTTCCTGTCGCTATGGCCAATCTAATGTTGTATAATATAACTATAATAAGTCAAAAGATAATAACGGCCTGATCCAAGGTCAGGTCAAAGTCACTATCCAGCCTGGCATAGTCAATATGCATAGCAATCGACTCACAATAACAATCCAAACGTAATGGTATCAGAATAAAAGCTTTATCATCATTTCCTGCAAAGTCATTGATCCAAGTCCGAAACCTGCTTAAGTATCCCCAGATGACCTCTCCAAGGTCACAGGTTAAAAATTACAATATGAGCCTGGAAAAGGCTAAGGATACTGTGATATGGAGAATATAAAGGAATTCCCAACTGTTTCTATAAAAATACAGCCAAATCCCTGTTTTCCCCATGCTTTTCCAATGGAAAGGTCATGATCCGTACCTGACCCTAGGTCATCGATATGAAAAATCCCAGAATAAATTTTGTAGCACTCAGTGGGCCCATTTGTGGCATAAGTTCCAATTCAATAGGTCCACACTGTACTACTTATGCCACCTTATACATTTTTGGAAGGTGAGGCCACTTGACCTGCTCTGGTAAGTGGTGACTGCACTTGACCTGTGATGACTTAACCTTAAACATTCGAGACAAGTTCTGACATTGATCAAGGATAAGGTGCGCCACCTACAGCAGAGCTTCGCACTACCGTTTTTTCATGCCACCGGAAAAAAACCCGAGGGGAGTCTTCAAACACGATAGTATAATAGCACCACCGCGGTAAAAGCTGCGTGGCATTCGTAAGGGTAGGTAGGTGCAGGATGCAGGGCGTTTTGGGTGGGCTGGCTTTAAAATGATCACGGTCGGTCCGGGTAAGGCGCGGCGGGTGGGGCGAGGTGTAGGTCCGCAAGATTGCTGTAATAGTGTAGTGCTTTTGAGTATATTAGCTACTAAAAATGTTCCAAGATAGTATAATAGCAATAGTACTACAAATACTGCAATAGTAATAGTGCAATAATGACAATAGTTACCTTACTTTTGATGCTTTTTTCTCTTTTGGTTCGATATGGAGATCCATTTTGTCACTGCTTTCCTTCAAACCAATGATGTATTGATCTGCCTTTATTTCACCCCAGCAACAAACTTGTCCGCCCTGCAGCGATCAAACAAGCTCGGCTTGCTCAATGGCGCTCTGGGGTCAGGTTCCAGAAAGTTTTCACCGCTTTTATCCCGACATGCAAACACGACACCGCAGCGAGCCTTTGCCGGGTGATAGCTGCGGGCACAACAGTACCAGGGAAAGCATGGAGAATCTGGCGCTTGCCACAACTTTCTGTGGGCGTACAGGGCGCTATAAATTGATATATAATAACATATATCAATCATTCACCTGCGTCCTGTTGGCTCGGGACTTACACGACCCATTTGGGAGGGTTCAAGCTCTTCCATTCTGCTCGACTACGCATCCAATAATATCATACATTAAAGTACTATTGCAAGTTTTTGATAGGAATATTTGGTGTTTTACGCAGCCATTCAGAGATCGTTGAAGTTGTGTAGTTTTTTTGGGAAGAAGGTTTGTTTGGGATAGCAGACAAACAAGGAGACGCAGCACTGCGTTGAGGACTCTATCGTTCACCCCATCATTTTCCGACCATCCCTGAATTTTTTTTACCCTGGGTCACTAAAGGTCAGGTCACCAGCTGAGGTCAACCAAGATCACCTCACTTCAACTTTTGAGCTCTATAAGAGCTGCATTTCTTCGTCTATTGATTTTAAACTTCCTACACTGCATGACCTCTTCAGGTCATATCAGGTCACGAGGTGACCTCTGGAGGTCAAACCAATGGCGAAAGGTCATTAAGTTGCACATAGCGGAAAAAGGTCTGGCCTTTTTCTTCAAATGTACTTTACCGGATCTCAACAGCTCTAATGGCACAGAAGTTATACCCAGTTTTCTTAACACGCGCATTGACGGGGGTCTGAGCCACCTTCGGATTGACGAGGGGGCGGGTACCCGCCCCCCTAAGATCTCGAGAACCACGGTAGGTAGCAAAAAACGGTAAAGGGCGTTAGGTAGCCCATCCGCTTCTCCATCGAAAATATTTAAACCATTTTTTTGTCAGGTCACATTTAAGATCACCAGAGGTCAAAAACATGCCATCACATGCCGTCATAGGGATAACATGTAAATTAAGTTTTTCGGCCATGACATCTGAACAAGTAAAGATAGAGCAAAACGACTTAAACGCTATGAATCCTCGCAGCAAGCCGAATCGAATGATATATGATTTGACCTTGCTAGGTCAAATCAAAGATTTGACCTGACCTGAGGTCAGGTCAGGGTCAAATTATATAAAATGCATATCATTAGAACCGCAAAGCCAAGACGAGTCTAATGAAGCTAAAATAAACGCTCTATCACCATCTGTTACTGAGTTATTCAGTAAAAACCATATTTCCCATGTATTACCAATAGAGAGGTCATGCTTCGTACCTGACCTTAGGTCATCGATATAAAAAATACCGGAACATCTTTTAGAGAACTCGGTGAGCCCATTATGTGATATAAGTTTCAATTGGATAAATTCAACCCTGCTCCGACTTATGCTATCTTAAACTTTTTTTGAGGTTGGGTCACTTGACCTGTACTGGTGACCTGACCTGAGATGACCTAGCCTTAAAATTTTCACAGAAGTTGCAAAAATGATGAGGGAAAAGGTATACTAAGTACGGCGGCGCTGCGCGCCGCCTTTTTCTGCTGTCTCCGAAAAACCTGAGGGGGGCGGGTACCCGCCCCTCCGTCAATGCGCGTGTTAAGCATTGCATATTTGAGTGAAAATAGCCTATCGTGACCTAACTTGACCGCTGGAGGTCAAACCATTGACCTGAACGCTTAAACATGTTAAGTAGTTCCCCGGTGGGGCGCGGGTTAAAACGCGACCCACTGGGAGGGTGAAATTCTCCCCCTGCTGGTTTTCCCCAGATAACGCATAAACGAGCAGACGCAGAACAGCGAAACTTACAGTACCTTATCCCTGATCCATTTTACACATCTTATCAAATTATTTCGATCAGGTCATGTCAGGTCAAGGAGCTATTTAAGGTCAAGTGACCCGATCTCAACACAAGCGGCGCCTAGGGAACATCAGCGAACCGATCAGTTTGAACCTTGCACACTATGATGAAGTCATAAGGATCTACAAATATCTAATTTTAGAATTTCGATATTGTTGACCTAAGGTGAGATTAATTTTTTGGTCACCCCATTATAATCTACGGTGAAAAATAGAATGGGCTCATTTTCAGTAAACACTGGAATGATAAAACTTACAATCCTCAAACCGTCTATTCTTACCACGATCTTGAGCATTAACGAGCGCATTGACGAGGGTCTGAGCCACCTTCACCTTGACTGGGGGTACCCGCCTCCCCTAAGATCTCGAGAACCACGGTAGGTAGCGGAAAACGGTAAACGGTGTTGGGTAGTCCATCCACTTCTCCATCAAAAATATTTGTATTATTTTTTGTCAGGTCACATTTAAGGTCACGAGAGGTCAAAACATGCCGTCATAGGGATAACAGGTAAATTAAGTTTTTTGGCCATTACATCTGAACAAGTAAAGATAGAGCAAAACGATTTAAACTGTATGAATCCTCGCAGCAAGCCGAATCGAATGATCTATAATATGACCTTGCCAGGCCAAATCAAGGATTTGACCTGACCTGAGTTCAGGTCAGGGTCAAATTATATAAAATGCATATCATTAGAACCGCAAAGCCGAGGCAAGTCTAATGCAGCTAACAAAAACTCTCTATCACCATCCTTTACTGAGTTATTCGGTAAAAACAATTTTTCCTATGTATTTCCAATAGAGAGGTCATGCCTCGTACCTGACCTTGGTCATCGATATCAAAAATACCGGAACATATTTTAGAGCACTCGGTGGGCCCAATGTGTGATATGGTTTTCAATCGGATAAGTTCACCCTGTTCCGACTTATGCTATCTTAAACTTTTTTTGAGGTCAGGTCACTTAACCTGTACTGGTAACCTGACCTGGGATGACCTAACCCTTAAAATTTGACAAAAGTTGTAAAAATAATGAGGGAAAAGGTATGCCAAGTACAGCGGCGCTACGCGCCGCCGTTTTTCTGCTATCTCCGAAAAACCCGAGGAGGGCGGGTACCAGCCCCCGTCAATGTGGGTGTTAATTTGGCCTCATTTGACCTTGACCTGGCCTCAGGTCAGGTCAAGTGCCATATTTGACCTGATTTGACCTAGAAAAGTCAGATTATATATCATTTGATTCGGCTTGCTAGGAGGATTCCAATGGTCTAGATTTTTTTGTTCTATCTGTGCTCTACTTTCCTCAGATTTAATGATTGAAAGCCTTCATCTACATGTTATCCCTATGGTGACTTGCCTGGACCTCTAGTGAACTTAAATGTCACCTGACAAAAATTGTGTAAATATTATATTTAGATAATTGAATGCGCTATCCAACGCCACTTGCCTTATTCTGCTATTTAGTGTGGTTCTCGAAATCTTAGGGATGGCGTGCACCCACCTCCCCCAGTCAGGTGGCTCAGACCCCTGCCAATGCGCATGTTAGCACGCGCCCGTAGAATGCATTTAGATAGAAAGCCTTCATTTACATGTTATCCCTATGGCGGTATGTTTTGACCTCTAGTGACCTTAACTGTTACCTAAAAATAATGGTTCAAGCATTTTCGATAGAGAAGTTGATGGGCTACTCAACGCTTTTTATTGTTTTTCGATATCTAGCGTGGTTCTTGAGATCTTAGTGGGGGCGTGTACCCGCCCCCACCCGTCAAAACAAAGTTGGCTCAGACCCCCGCCAATGCGCGTGTTAAGCTAGGTACTAAGTGCCTACTTAGAAAACATTTTTATACGGATAAAAATGTAAAGCATTTAGAACAGGTGGGAACGTAGGTATTGGATACCCACAAGTCAGTTAGAGCTAACATTCACCTGGTGTTATAGGTTCCCAGTGACCCGAATATTGGCTGCATCTCAAATTTCCTTTATAACGATGAGGAGGCCTCTGTCCATCTAAGACCAGTCCCAAAGCCTCTTCATGAAAGCAACTTTGATCCGGGTTCTTCGGGCTGTTTTTGCAGATGATGGTGCCAACTAAACAGAGACGAGCCCAAAATGTTCACAAGATCAATCAAACAAAAATAAACTAATAATATATTTTAATAGAACTGTGGGAGTTGTAAGGACCTCGTCGTTGAATCCAATTTAGACGGAACAACCAATTTAACCTTCGCCCGGGTGGGGTCTTTTTAGACCCCCTCTGGTTTTTTTCCGAAGTAACCAAAAAAAAAAAACGGCGACGTGCAGCACCGATAAACTTAATCTAGCTGTTCCTTTATCGTTTTTACATCTTTTCTGAAAATTTTAGCTCAAGGTCATATCAGGTCAGGTCACCAGGAAAGGTGAAGAGATCTCACCTCAAAAATTGCTTAGGACTGCATAACTAAAAGGAGGGTTAATCGATAAAGTTGAAACTCATACCACATATTGGGCCCACCAGGAGCTACAACATATGTTCCGGGATTTTTTATATTGGTGACCTAAGGTCATGTGCAGAGCATGACCTCCCAATTGTAAATACATGGGGAAAATCACAAAATGAGCTTTTCTCAGTAAGCATGGATGGAATCAACTTCAAAAATCGGTTACGACTTCCTCTTACCCCGTTTCTGAGTTGATACAAACAAAAATTGACTTGTGACCTTTGAAAGGTTACCTTAGGTTAAATAGGCATTTTGTGGTGTTTTAATCTACAAATGTTGAAGAAACAAAGATAGAACTTTTATTTTTTACCAAGGTGTTTGTTTAGTCATTGCAAGTCAAATGATATGCATCATGACTATACCAGGTCAAGTTAGGTAAGACCATTGACCTGGGTCAGGTAAAAATTATTAAATTTGACCTGACATAACAATATTATATATCATTCGATTCGTATTGAAGGGAGATATGCGAAACAAATTATTATTGTGGTTTCTTGCTATTTGAAAAATCCTGATTACGAAATTTTCAATTATTTTTGTATCTTCGGCAAATTTTTGGAGGGCACTCACATATTACCGAAATAGGCTAACAGATGCAATAAAATGCTGAAACCTTCACCCATCTCTTACTTTTCGAAAACTATTTAAAGTTGAAAAGCACTGTTTTTTGTAATACAAATGTCTGTTCCCCTGTATTTGTATTTGAATTAATTTTAAAAAAGGTTTTAAAAACTACAAAACTAATTAGTTTGCCCTAGAAACGGAAAAACATAATTACTCAAGTCTTCAGCGGTTTTGTACCTTGGGTCTTGAGGCATTTTCTGCTTCAGCCCCAGGATGACAAACCTTTTGCGTCAGATAGGTCACGTGACCCTGGTTTGAGAATTCCTAGGCTTCTGATTGGTTAATTTTGATTTCTTTTAAGCCCTATATTTCTGTTTCAAGAGTTTTGGAATGTTGTTTTTCTAAAGTAAATTTTCGGTAGTAATCCAAAGTTCTACATCACTGTTTAGGAAAGATATGACCTAATTCTTAGAGAAATTGATAGCCTTAGCCGTGTGTGCGTCATATACACCGATATGAGGTCTACCGGTAAAGTCGTCTAGAAATGTTGACTTTTAGAGCAATTTTAAGACATTTGCAGGCCGAATTCGCAAAAATGAGAAAAGGAATTCTGAAACAACTTTCTTTGACCTTTTGATCTAGCCAATTATTTTTTCGCGTATCTCTCTTTAACGAGATGATTGCAATGGTGCATCAACTATGGCTGCATCTTGCTTGATTTGGAAGTTATTAGCGAAAAAAGGAAACGCCCTTATGCATGGGTGCCTAGGGACATTCCCAAGAACATTCCCAATATTCAGTAACCGGTGGCTCCCCATGCTTTGACCTGACCCGAAAATCATTGGCACTGCAATAAAAGAGCAACTTAAGAGCTTTCATATGGTATTAAAAATGTTTCCAGCTATTATAGTTTCTGAGATATATGAGGTTTCTTTAGTACACCTCATATTGGTGATTTTGACCTATTTTGACCACTGGTGACCTTGGATATTGACCTGACGAGAACAATAACTGAAGTATTTTCGATTTCCCTTTTGAAGAGCTTTCGATTGTCGTTTTGCACTTTTTCTAGCTCTTTTAGTTTTTGAGATCGTGGGGGTGTTTTTTAGCCCCCTCCCCCACCAGGGCAAAGGTGGCTTCGCAACCGCCACCGGGGCAAGGGTTAAGTATTGAAACTGGAGAGCTTCCGGTGTGAGGAGCTCGTTACGTGATAAACCAGCCCACGCGACCGCGGCCGGCGGCCGCTCCGCTGCGGGCGGATATTTCTGCCTCCGACGCTCGCTCTCGCAGTTGGTCGGCGCCTGGCAGCGGTGGCAGTCGGTGCTCGAGCTCATAAGGCGTGATCGGAGCGGGGCCGGCTCCATCGGCCACGTCATTTGCCCGCCGAGTCGAAATTCATCTGATCCCAGATTCCATTTGGCAATCGGCCATAACTCAACGGGGCCGACTTATTGGTTGGTTAGACTCTGTGGCGAGTAGGTAATTTGCTGGCACGATGCAAGCAAAGGTGTTACGCCTTTGGATTTCGAAGTAATTTGTACGAACATCCAATCACTGAGCTTTTACGGTTTGCGCTAACAAATGTTGCGCCGTCATTTTTCCCACATTTCAGAATATCCCAAAGTAGGTAGTCAAAGAAACGCAGAGAGACTCAAAGGAGAAAGAGCGAAAGGGAGAAAGAGACTCAAAGGAGAAAGAGAGAGAAAGAGAGAGAAAGAGAGAGAAAGAAAGAGAAAGAGAGAGAAAGAAAGAGAGAGAAAGAAAGAGAGAGAAAGAAAGAGAGAGAAAGAAAGAGAGAAAGAGAGAGAGAGAGAGAGACAGAGACAGAGACAGAGACAGAGACAGAGACAGAGAGAGAGAGAAATAAAGAGAGAGAGAGAGAGAGAGAGAGAGAGAGGGAGAGAGAGTGATAGGGAGAGAGAGCAACTTTGTAAGACGGAGGCCACACCACCCCATAAAAGCATCATTAAACATATCAGACCCTAAGTTGACAAGGTATAAACTGTCAACCTATCAACATTTCAAAACCTATTCACATTTCAGACCCTAGTTGGAGCGCATAAAGTAGTACCTTCCCAGGAGAGCAAGCTGTTTTTGTGTTTGATATATCCAGTCACTAGAATTGTTGAAAGTCTCACCATGTGTGGAATTATACCTAGAAAAACATGTCCATACTTCTGCATGTTTTACCTTTCCAAGAAAACAAGCTGTTTTTTCATTCCTCAGAATATAGTCTTCCTCCTCAAAAGCAGCCCGAGCTGTGGGCCTGGGGATTTGTTTGAAATTCCACCGCGTTTTGGCAAAACTTGCAGTGCACTCGATTTGAACCGTATTTACCTCCAGAGCACTCCATACGGCCAGAAAAAATCTCATATGCCTTCAAAACGGCGCAGCCGAGTATCAATGCCTGGCATGAGGCGTATCGTATTAGCAAAACCGCCAGTTGGTAAAGCACGTTCTCGAATTCATCGGAAAAACAGCGTGCGACAGGAGGAAACTGGGCAATCGCAAGCGTCAAAGTTTCACTCATGGGTAATTACCGGACGACGGATGAGCGTGGACCTTGCAACATTGCATGTCTCTGAGCGGTCATTAGCCCGCCGTTGGCTCGGTATCCGTCACTCCCTGCGCCATACAGTCCACTGCTGACGAAAGCCATTCCTCATTGGAGCCGGCCGTTTGAATTAAGCCGGTCGGAGTTGATTGCACCGCCTGGCACCTGCATCGACACGGCCATGGCTCATATGTTCCAGTCACACCACCGCGCAGGAAGCGGATACTTGGTAAGGCCTAGCCGTCACGAACACAGCCGTCACGGAAGTCTCGGTGACATATTCAAAGACCAGGCCTATACGTGAGTCGAGAATACTAGTTTTATATTATTTTTTATGATGACTGCAACGAGGGTTTTATTTTTGTATTATTGCATTTATCTCCTTATTTTCCCTAGGCGTTTGTGTTTTCTTGAAATCTCCTACGCATGCATCATGTTTGTTTCAACTTTACCAAAGTTCTTACGTTGAAACTGTATTCATCTAGTAGATGGAGGGGGTCAGTGATGCCCAAAATTCTGTTTTATTTGTTTGTTAGACATGTGTATCTGGTATCGTCAACCCATGGCCCCTGACATGACCCATCAGGCCATCAAACTATGATGATTTTCCAAATTGTTTCGGCAATGCAAGCAAAAGGATATGCTGGACTTGGAGTAACCAAGATCTGTTGAAACCGTACAGCTTGTAGTTGCATGAAAACCCAAACATGTCATTACATTTCCGAACGCTTCCCACGCCTTCCACGCTCTGACGCCTCCTTCCTACACCTTAACACGCGCCCCGCTTGGGTCCCTGGCATGACGCGCCCCACTGGGGGGCGAACTTCGCCTCCCTCCGTATCTCATTTTCTAGGAAAGCAAAAGGAAAATTACGGATGGCGTTCGACAGCTCTTGATAAGACGAATATATATTATACGAAGAAGTTTTATGTCACGTCAATATTGAGGTCAGCATAGGTCAAAGAAGGCTCCATAGGCTTACAATAGAGCAGTGTACGTTTCCCTCTCTAGATCTGTTCTCAGGGGAGCTAGAGCAAATCTGTATGCATCATTGGATTTTTCTCATCGCAGCAAATCGAATGATGTATAATATGACCTTGCTAGTTCAAATAGTCAAAATGACCTGACCTCGACCTATCTCAGTGTCCAGAGTGACCTGGTATGGTCATGTTGCATATCAGTCGATTCCCCGTGACAATATAAGCACAATGCCAGAGCTGCAAAATATCTCAAATCTGTCGGGCACTTTCGAAAAAACCTCCAAATCTGTCGGGTGGTTAGGATAGGACTATTAAAATTGTCTAAAACCCATTCAATTGGTAAAATGTTCCTACTCATTTTCCACATTCTTAATAGAAAATACTAAAATTAGCATAAAAAACTTCTAGTTTGGCACCAATGGATATCATTATCCTTATTTTTGTGCTCTGATCCTTATATGTGTGATATCCTTATTTTTCGTGCTCTGAAGCCGCCTATGGCAAATCTAAGTGGAATGACACAAGTCTATTGATTTTCAAAACTCTAGAACTGAGACTGTTCTTCGAGTTTTCAATTATCAGACGCGCTCAGGAAATTAAGGTTATTGGTAGAAACCTATAACAAATTGAATACCGAACCACCAATTCTCATTTTCTGGAGTCACCATTGGTAAAGGAAATTTATTATTGGATGTAATTTGAGATTTGTGGACGTACAGCATACAAATAGTGTGTGTCAAAGTCAGCTCGACTGGTTCTTGAATAAGACTCGGTCTTGAATTCAGATGATTTAGGTCACAGGTGGAAATATACAATAACATGAAAGGCAGCCCCCCTTTTTCAGTCCTCTGCAGCCGCCATTGACAAAAAATGCTGCACTAGAATGAGAAAAAGTGATATTTTGTTATTATGTTACATAGTCCAGCCCAGAATACTTAAAAAATATAGTTTGCAATGGAAGAAAGCTGACCTGGTTCCCATACCATGTGGTTACTTATGCCAGCTTCTGCAGATTTTCATGATTTCAGTTTTTTGGGAGGTGGGAGGGGGTAATTTGGAAGGAACCCCAAAATTTATATATGGATTTTGCTCTGATGGCCAGACAAACAAGATTGGAGGGGTACTTTTTTGATATTCGTAAGTGTTTTTTAAGGATCATGGCTACTTGTAGTTGAATACAAACATGTAATATTAGCTTTCCATGACTTTTAAATGCATGTTTACATGAAAAATCCCAAATTTTGAAGCTGTTGGCTATTTCAAAGTTTTTCATGCATTGCTGTGCTCATTTCCATGAGGGTACGTTGTTTAGGATCTGAAGTTCATGAGGCTAATAAATAACCTTAAGTCAGTTAGATAGTAAATGTCAAATAAATATCATGTTTCCAAGGAAGTTTAGAGTAAAAGGAACGAGTAAAGGTTGCACTAGGCTGTGTTTTTGTTATATCTTTGTCCCCTTGACATAGATCATAGGCATATTTAGGTAAGTGAATAAAATGAAATGGGAGAAATAGTTTGGTACTTAAAACACAAATTAATGTGGAAAGGTGAAGAGTTTTATTTCTTTGGCATCTACAAATCCACTGATGAAGGTATGCAACTTTTGTGGTTAATTCTGGACAAACAGGCATTGGATTTAAAAGAAGACGGAAGGGAAAATCAAATGTTTTAGTCTAATTTGACCAGTCTGCTGGTAAAATTCATTTTTCCCTTATCAATATCATTTAAAATTATTGATCAACAGTGAGCATAACATACTGTGTGGAAATAAATGAAAGCTGCCAAAATTACAACAAACACCACATCGCTTACTTGTTTGTTTTCTCCCCACACTGTTCTGATCTGCCCACTGTTTGATCCATGCTTCAAAACGACCTCCTTGGCCAAAACCGCTGTTCCTGAACTTGCAGGGCAGCCCAGAATGCTTGATTCGCTGATGCTCCTTAAAAAACGTTTTTCGCCAAAATACCCACATCCCTCAAATCCACATTTAAGCTTGACATGGGACGGTGGAAGGGGCTTCAGCTTAATCGGAGCCATTTATCAGCCCTTCAACTATGGACGATGAAATCCATGCTCAACCAGGTTACTCAAGATGTATACCAAAGTAATGCAAGAGAAACAATAAAAAACACGACCTTGCAACGTATTGCCTCCACCACACCACGGGATTCTAGGGCCTTGGCCTCCGCAATATCCACAACGCAACACACCAAACCGCAGGGCTCAGCAGGGCTGCTTTTCAAACCAAAGATACCTTTTACACCGGTTTTGCAAGGCCGCTGTTCAAACAGCGCCCTTGCGGCAGCGTTGAGCGTACTTCCAAACGAAGGAAACGAAGGAAAAAAAACTGTTTTGCCTGTCTAAAGGCCTTTACGGCGGCCTGTCGGGCCAAGCTGTTGTCGCGTGCTATGGAATACAAATCGGGCCCGGCAGGCCGGTGAAGGAATTTTTCCAGCAGAGGATTTTCTGGGTGACGTTTAAAAGGCCCTCTGTGCATAAGGCCCTCTATTCAAAGGTCCCTCGATTCATAAGTCCCTCAATTTTCCATCGGTTCTTGCCGCACACTGGCTTGATATGGGAGAGGTGCAAATTCATGAAAAACTTGTTGAGTGAAAGAGGTGACAATTCTAATATTGAGTTTTTTAGAACAAAAAATATTTTCTGTTTCCTTTCAAGATTTCTTTTTCTCACAGATTGTAAGATCTGTCGCAGGACCATACCGTGTCCTAAAATCTGTCGGGCACTTTATGACCCGAGATCCCGACTTTTGCAGCTCTGCACAATGCAAGCAAAACGGGAGCTTTATCTCAACTCAGTGAGAAGTTATTGGCAAAGCAATCACTTTCTGCTCCCGTGACCTGATATGACCTTTGAGAGGTCAGATGCTCAAAACCTCAACTTTATAGTCTATGGTCAAGATCGTGGTAAGAATAGACGGTTTGAGGACTTTCAGCTTTATCTATCCAGTGTTTGCTGAAAACGATCCCATTATATTTTCACCACAGACATATAATGGGGTGACAAACAAATTGACCCCACCTTAGGTCAACAGTATCGAAATTCCGAGATAGCACATATATATAGACCTTTATGACTTCATCATATTGTGAAAGTTTCAAGCGGATCGGTTGACAGATGTTCTTTAGGCACTGCTTCAAACTCGTGATTTCTGGTTTTGAGGTCAGGTCACTTGACTTTGAATAGCTCCTTGACCTAAAGTGACCTGGCCTCAAAAATTTGGTCAGATGCGCAAAATTGATTAGGAATAGGATACTGTAAGCTTTGTTGTTCTGCGTCTCTTCGTTTTTGCGTTATGTGGAGAAAACAAGGATGGGGTGAATTTCACCCCCCCGGGCATTGGCGGACGCAGGGGGGCATTCCGGCCATGGCTCCCCAAAGCGCTGGAGGGGGGCCAAGCTATCTTTTGGCCCCCCCTCAAATGCCGGAGAAATTTTTTTTGAAAAAGGTGTTTACACTAGATTTGTAGAGCAAAAAAACCTTCACTCCCACCCCTCCCCCTTCAGGAGGAGAGGCAGACATGGGCTTGGTCCCCCAAAACTCGGGTCTGCGTCCGACCCTGCAGCGGGACGCGTGTTAATTACACTGGGGAAACCCGCAAGGGCCAATAGAACCTGGGAAGAACCTGCTGGGCTCACAAACAAGCATTCCAGTAAAGCGCAATGCTTGAAGGCCTAGTTGAGAAGTGGGCATCCCAGCGCTGAGTTTGGCAACAAATATTTGCTGTTCTCAGAAATTGCTGAGTCAACCCTTTAGGCGTGCTTTGCCATTTCTGTAGTGCCCAAGCCTTCGGGTTGTGGGAAAATCCTTGTGTCCTAACAATCACCCCACTGGGGTCATCGATGACCGCCGAAGTTTTTTATCAAAATAACAGGAAAAAACGACGAGTCGCAGCACCGCAGTTGAGGTCACCCCATCATGTTTCCACCATTCGTGAAATTTTGTACTCCGGACATATATCAGGTCAAATCAGAACACCAGGTGAGGTCAACCAAAGTCACCTCACTTCAAGTTTTGAGCTCTTCCATAGCTACATTTCTGAGCCGATTCATTTGAAACTTTCTACACTTGATGACCGCTCCAGAGTCTCAAAATTTGTATCCGAGATTTTTATATTTGGTGACCTGAGATCAGGTCATGAGGTGGCCTCTCCCATAGGAAAAGCACAGGGAAAAATTTTCTTATGATGTACAATTTACATACATGATTGTGGATGCTTAGATTTCTCAGAAAAGTATTCTCGGCCGCCCTTTCACAGATTCCAGGGGCAATATTTGCCCTTTGGCCTATCTGAGGTCATCACAGGTTAACAGGTTCAAAAACAGTATTTTAACGATAACTTTTGACTTAATAATGCTAGAGCGGCATTGTGTATGTCTCGTCAATGGCTTTCATTTAACCCTCGCCCCACCGGGGGCCATCGATGGCCCCCTAAGGTTTTTCCGGGATAGCAGAAAAACGACGAGGCGCAGCACCGCGGTTGAGGGCTCTACCTCTCACTGCATCATTTTCCCATCATCCCTGAAATTTTTTACCCCGGGTCACCCAAGGTCAGGTCACCAGACGAGGTCAACCAAGGTCACCTCACTTCACCTTTAGAGCTCTGTAAGAGCTACATTTCAAAGTCGATCGATTTGAAACTTCCTACACTTCATGACCCCTCCAGGGTCTACAAGGTGTATATCCGGGATTTTTCGATTTCGTGCCCTGAGGTCAGGTCACCAGGCGACCTCTCCCATTGGAAAAGCATGGGGAAAAGCTATTTCATGATATAAAAGCCACAAAAATGATTGCAAATACTCAGACTGCTCAGAACAACGTTTTTGGACACCCTTTCACGGATCCCAGGGGTCATATTTGCCCTTTGACTTTTCCAATGTCATCCAAGGTCACCAGAGGTCAAAAACAGTATTTTGACAATAACTTTTGACCTAATTAAGCTAGAGCGGTGAAACAAACACCATCGTGTTTGTCTCGTCACTGGCTTTCATTTGATATACGGCAAGGTCACTTTTTGACCTTTTGTGACCTCAGGTCATATTAGGTCACGAGGTGACCTCTGGCGGTCAAACCACTGGCGGGAGGGCTTTACGTTCCACATAGCGGAAAAAGTACTGGCAATTTTCTATCAAATGTACTTTACCAGGCCTCAATAGCTCTAATGACATAAGAGTTATGCCCAGTTTGCTTAATCATTGCATATTTGAGTGAAAATAGCCGATCTTGACCTAATTTGACCTCTGGAGGTCAAACCATTGACCTGAGCACTAAAACATGCGAAGTAATTTCTTACTGAATTCACGCGAGCTTTCTATTGCACTTTGCAGATTTGCGCTAACGCCCATATTTTCGGAGTTAGAGGGGGCCATCGATGGCCCCCGGTGGGGCGAAGGTGGCGCCGGACCCCCGGTGGGGCGCGGGTTAATTGACGGCAAGGTCACTTTCTGACCTTCCTTGACGACAGGTCATGTTTGGTTAAGAGGTGACCTCTGGAGGTCAAACCACTGCACAGTAGGAACTTTTCCACTACTTGCCTGAATTTAATCAAAAGTTGAAAATTCGATTTTTTGGCAAAATATGTTCTCAAGTGGTTTAAAATTGTCACGATTTTACTCTGATGAAATTTATTTTTGTCTCCTTTTCCTACGACTGGGTGAAAAGTGTCTATATAGTCGGAGAAAGCTAGGCATCCAGTGTTACCTGTTTCAATGTCAGACAATTTTGGCAGGATTGTCTGGCATTGAACGCAAGTGGGACGTCCAATATTGTTGAATGTGTACCAAATTCTGTATTTCCGGAAAGCTTGACTGTTTTTATGTCCAAAACAACCGTCGGATTAGTTAACAATTTATTACGAATATGATTATATAAGAGTATATCGGACCTTGTTTCTAACCACTGTCAATTTTGGGTCTCCAAGAAATGTGGAAGGTTTTAACTACTAGTAACGTCGATTGGCGGAATTTTTTGATTTCGTGACCTAAGGTCAGGTCACGAGTGAACCTCTCCCATTGAAAAACATGGGAAAAGCTGTCTTATGATTTAAAAGCAACAAAAACGTTTGCAAATCCTCGGCTTGCTCAGAAAAGCGTTCTTGGACACCCGTTAACGGCTCCCAGGAGCCATATTTTCCCTTTAACCTCTTTGAGGTCATCCACGGTCACCAGGGGTCAAAAACTGTATTTTGTAAATAAATTTTGACCTGATTACGCCAGAGTGCTGAATCAAACGTCATCGTGTGTGTCTCGTCACTGGCCTTCATTTGGTATACGGCAAAGTCACCTTCTGAAATTTCGTGACCTCAGGTCATATTAGGTCACGAGGTGACCTCTGGAGGTCAAACCACTGGTGGGAGGTCATTACCTTTCACATAGCGGAAAAGGGTCTGGCATTTTCCTATCAAATATACTTTAACCAGATCTCAATGTCTCTAATGACATAAGAGCTATCCCAGTTTGCTTAACCCGCGCCCCACCGGGGGTCCGGCGCCACCTTCGCCCCCACCGCGGGGCCATCGATGGCCCCCCTGTAACTCCGAAAATATGGGCGTTAGCGCAAATCTGCAAAGTGCACTAGAAAGCTCGCGTGAATTCAGTAAGAAATTACTTCACATGTTTTAGTGTTCAAGTCAATGGTTTGACCTCCAGAGGTCAAATTAGGTCAAGATCGGCTATTTTCACTCAAATATGCAATGCTTAAGCAAACTGGGCATAACTCTTATGCCCTTAGAGCTATTGAGGTGTGGGAAAGTACATTTGATAGGAAATTGCCAATACTTTTTCTGCTATGGAAACGTAAAGACCTCCCGCCAGTAGTTTGACCTCCAGAGGTCACCTCGTGACCTAGTATGACCTGAGGTCACGAAAGGTCAGAAAGTGACCTTGCCGTATATCAAATGAAAGCCAATGACGAGACAAACACGATGGTGTTTGTTTCAGCGCTCTAGCTTATACAGGTCAAAGTTATTGTCAAAATACTGTTTTTGACCCCCGGTGACCTTGGATGACCTTGGGGATGTCAAAGGGCAAATATGGCCCCTGGAATCCGTGAAAGGGTGTCCAAAAAACGCTTTTCTGATCAAGCTGAGCATTTTCAATCGTTTTTGTGACTTTTAGATCATAAGACAGCTTTTCCCATGCTTTTTCAATGGGAGAGGTCACCTCGTGACCTGACCTCAGGGCACGAAATCGAAAAATCCCGGATATACACCCTATAGACCCTGGAGGGGTATTAAAGTGTAGGAAGTTTCAAATCGATCGACTCCGAAATGTAGCTCTTACAGAGCTCTAAAGCTGGAGTGAGGTGACCTTGGTTGAACTCGTCTGGTGACCTGACCTTGGGTGACCCGGGGTAAAAAATTTCAGGGATGGTGGGAAAATGATGCAGTGAGAGGTAGAGCCCTCAACCACGGTGCTGCGCCTCATCGTCTTTCTGCTATCCCGGAAAAACCTTAGGGGGCTATCGATGGCCCCCGGTGGGGCGAGGGTTAAACGATTAATTAATCTCGAGACTCATTAATCTCGAGATTAACACATATAATCTCGAAGAGCCACCCCTGCTTTTTATTGGGCCGGTTTCTGGTTCTTGGTTTGCACAAAACCGGTCAGCCTTCAAGAATGGCCTTCAGCAAAGGACACAAAAGACATTTTCGAACGGCGAACAGCGTGTCCCGCTGGTCAGAAAACAGGGGAACTGGTCTCCAATAGAGGTAAATCCGACGGATTGAGAACCATTGCAGGGAGCTGGAGACAAGCCGGTTCCAGTTTGGTACGCCGGTCAGATTAGAAAAATATTTGGGGCTAATATTCCCTTTCCCTCAACTACCCGGACGGAGGGATAACCAGAAGAAATTGTCCTTAGAATATTTACTTCATCCCATAGGAGGATCCAGGAGGGCAAAGGGGGCACGTGCCCCCTCCCCTCTCTGATCAACTCTCGGTGAACCCTAAAATTTCGCGTCCCATCCCCTCCCCAGGATGCGAAAATCGGCGCACACTGATAGGATTTAGCGTCCATCTGATAGGTTTTGCCGGTCAAAGGTGGCGCCCCCCTGGTCCGGATGGTGCCCTCCCCGGAAGTTACCCCCCACCCCCGAACGGCAATCATGGATCCGACTATGCTTCATCCATTAGTACGCATGAACAAACAAGAAGAATATCAGAAAAATTGTTTTTACAGTAAAAACTTCCACGACCTAGATTCGAACTCGTATTACCGTGTGAGAGTCGGGCATGGAGGCCACTATACCATCCCCGCTGTGCGACACCTGCCCGATTTTAAAACTTTCCTGATTAGTTTCCTAGCCGAATGTTTTCGACAAACTAATCTAATATTTTTATTTTTTATGGGTTAATAAAAATAAACTAAACACTAATACAGCGTTAAAACATTTTCTACTCCCAAAAAATCATTTATAGAACTTAAAACTTTGATTGATAGAATAGAGGTGAAGAGCAGGTTACAGCTTATTATTGATATTGTTAGAAAATTTGAATAATTGTTGAGTGGCCTCCAAAAATTTAGCTGAAGATAAAGAAATGATTGATAGTACCAGAATCAGGATTTTTGAAATATTAAGAAACCACAATAAAATTTTGACAATGTCCCTTTAAAGGGACATTGTCGCAAAAATTTTTATTGGCTAGATCAAAAGGTTACAAAAAGTTGTTTCAGAAGTCATATTCTCATTTTTGCAAATTCAGGCTCAAAATGCCTGAAAATCGGCCTCAAAGTCAACATTTATAGACGACTTTACCGAGTCCTTATGGTAACAATAAAGTGACGTAGACCCGGCTTTAGCTATCAATTTATATATGAAAAAATGTCAAACATTTCTTTTAAAGCATTTCAGTAGCTAAAACCTATAACATCAAAAATTATTCTATAAAAATATATTTCCAAAACGCTTGTGAAAGAGAAATATAGGACTTTAAAGAAATACCATCAACCAATCAGAAGCCCAGTCCTTATAGGATCTGGTCACGTGGGCTTATCTTACATCAATGTGATGTCATCATGGCTACCAATGAACTATCGATATTCACCATTTCAAAAACCGCGGCAAAGGCGAAGATATGAATACAAATTCTATAACACTAATTAGCGCTGCTGTCAGGCCCGAATACCCTAAAGATTATAATTAATAATTGTTCGTTATTCCATGATTGCATTGCAGCTAAAATGATACAATAAAAAGATACGGGTAGCGCGATCCAGAAGAGCCTCCTTTGAGGCATGAAGAAAGCTTTGGGTGGTTTTTCGGACGAGGGATTGTCGCCTCTCCGGTCTCGTGGATCAACATATCGTCGGTAATCTGCACGTAGAATATTTTGAGCCTTTGATGTGGTCAATTGAGATTTTCTTAGAGGTAAAAAATATATGCGTGAAAAGTTAATGAAACAATTTGAATTTTTGCCATCCATCTTTGCTGGCCACCAATGCTTATTGAGGTTTTGTGTAGTGAGTGTAGTGAGTTAGTCAAACACTAATCCTATCAAGTACTGGGCAATGCATTTAATGTTTCTGTTCTGCATTAATTAGGTTCATGAAGTTGCCAAAAAGCAAAGTGTATGCTTAATTGATAACTATTCATTTTGGCCCACTGTTATAGCTGTGGTCTCGTTTCGTCTGTCAACACCAATCAGCGAGCAGCATTGAGTCCCAGTCTGCAAAGTATGGCAGCAGGCTAGACAAGTCATACCAGCCACCTAAAATCATTGCACTGCCAGACACCAAAAATTCACACCAAACTGCTATATACCATAGAGAAAAATGCACCCTATCCTACCCACACAATGCAATGCTACCTCTTGTATTAGTTAGTTAAATACTTGTTATAAGGTCCCCTCCTGTGTCTTTATAACCATTCAGCCATTATTTGTTTGGTTTTCAGTGTCACCTTCCTTGCACCAGTCTGGGAAATTCACACCAGGTTGATGAACTTCACACCACTCACTCACCCTGACGAGATCTCGTTCAAAATGCCATACTTTGCACACTGGATTGAGTCTATGTCACATGGCTATAGCCTCTTCCTGAGAACCAATCTTAGATTTACAGGCTGGCTTCCTGCTGTGGTACTGCTGGAAATACAGTAACAGCACAACAGTGGTAGCATACTTTTTGTGATTGGTAGATAAGTATTCTGGTTCATTTTTGTCTGATTAGCCATAGCACATACTAGAGACAGTTGTGGTATTTCTTTTCTAGAGGAAAGGCTCGAGGGCTCACGGACAAGGCTGTGCTGGCAGACGGAACAAGGCTTATGAGCAGTGTCAATGCCAAAAAGTCCTCATTTTATTGTTGCACAGGTGAACTTGTGTACCAAAATAGGTGAAAATTATTTGGTGATGGCAATTCTCCAATGATTATTTGAGCATATTATTTTTGAATTACCCATATTCCCTCTCTTTTGGTCTAACTTTATATTTACAATATTTGTGCACTCTAGTAAAAGTCTATATCAAGCTTGTAATTTGAATTACAAATTTCTACCTGTTACAAATACTGGCTCTGCACAATGTGTGCATGCTAGTGCATTTGCTGCTTAGCTTACCTTCTTTTAAGTATGAAAATGTTTTTGATTAATTTTACAGATTGAAACAGATTTTCCATTTATTTTGGTACCATACAGTACATAGTAGTCAGTGTACTCCTATCTACTTATCAGATCCATTTACTCATATTTCAAGTGCTACTGTTTGTTTCCAGACATGAAAGTGACTGTAGCATGAATTCATCCATCTGCCCTCGGAAAATGCCCATCTGCATTCATGCCCATCTGCAGATGAATTCATCCATCTGCCCTCTGAAAATGCCCATCTGCATGCTTTTTATAATTGATATTAAAAATGAACTGAAGGAAAACTAGGATAAGATGTATTATGATTTGAAACACTAGGAGTGTACCCAATACAACAATATAATTGTGAACAAAGAGTATGGATAGTCATGTAGGAATGACAGGGGGGCAGTCTTGGGTGATGCAATTTTTTGTGTTTTCCTGGAAGAATATATGAAGATTAGGCGGATCACTTCAAAGAGAAAATTTGTTTACTAGAAAACCTGTCTTTTGTAGCTGCTGTGTATCATCAAGCTATCGTCCCAATGGACCAGCTTCTTTATGATCATTTGATACCATACACGTATATTCACACTACGGGGCGATACATGATCCATACAGTGATTTAAAAAAACAAGAAAACAAGCCCTGGCCGTGGTGGGCAAAGATAAACTACACACGGAGGCGCTGGGCCCCGAACCCGTGACCGCCGACGGCGCGAGCGCTCTAAATTACGCCCAGACGGGCACGGGCTCGGAGCCCAGCAGACGCCCACCGGCCGGGCGAGTGGACAAATACATCAGAATGATAATGAGCGGTACAAGATCGGTACAAGCAACACACAGCTAAGGCGTGAGCGACACCAATAAAATACGGAGGCGGTCTCACACCGCGCAGACACCGCCCAGCATCAGCAACGTAGACCCGGCGAATCCACCACACCGCCCCGGCGAAACGCACAACGCTCTGTCCACCCGGGCAGTAACAACCGGACCCTGAAGCCGGGCCCCTCGACTCGCAGCCGACCCCCGCCGGGGACGGGACCCGGCTGATCGGCCGCAGGACAACTCAACGGCTCGGCAGCCTACGAACTTCCCCGACTCCGCTGTGGGAAGTCCCGCGGCGGCGGGGCCCTCCGAAGAATCCTCGCCACCGGCCCCGCCGCCCAGGAGACATACCGTCAGACTCGAGGGGGCGGACTCCCTGATCTCCCTCTCCGGAACCCGCGGAGCCGCCCGTCCAGGAGGCGCCGCCACCCCGATGTCCAGCCGGAGGCGCAGAACCAGTCCCGCGTCGACAGACGAAGACCGCCGTATCCGAGGAAGTTTGACGCCGCACCCCCACCGCAGAAGAAACCTTATCCTCCGCAGATCGGCGACGCCGGGGCGCCGCCCGCGCCGCCAGCGCACAACGTCGGGGCCAAGAGGGCCACCGGTAGAGGCGATCGCTGAGATCGGCGGCGGCAGAGACGACGATACACCCGCCAAACTTGAAAAGTCGGACTCTATGATCCCCTTCTTCTCCGGACACCGCGCAGAGACAGGCACCTCATGAGCAGGCATCCAGAGGCAGACACCGCAGGAGTCGCCCGGCCAGAAGGCGCCGCCAGCCAGCGGTGCACGACGATCCCGCGCCGACAGATAAAGGCCTGCCCCGGCCAAAAACGTTTTACGCCGAGCCTCCATCACAGGCTCGGCGTAAATTTTGTTTGTTAGTTTGAATGGGATGAACCCAATCAGACCGATTCTCCCATAGACCTGAAATTTGGAATATTTGTTTCCTATTGTGGGCCAGTGTTGAAATAATGTATTGTAATTTATAAAAAACATGAATTTGCATGGTTCCACCTCACCCCTCCACAAACCCATGATCTAGACTATAGATCGTCTTTGGGGATGTCTTTGTTCTTGAATATATATATATATATATATATATATATATATATATATATATATATATATAAATTGCATATGTATAAAACAAGATTCAGTGATATCTTGTTTGCTTTCATTGTGGGCTTGTGATATTTTATTTGTACCCTTTATTTGGTCCCATTTGTTCCTGCTGTGAAAATATCTTCTAATTTAAGAAGAGCCTACCCCAGCAAGCTGAACGCAAAACAGAAATAATCAGGTGCTGCCCCTCGACAGTGACTATCGCAAATTACGCCTGCTGCGGGAAGACAAGCTTCAGAGGACGAGCAATGGAATCCCAGAGTTGGCAGAGTACCACAGCCAGCAGTTTTTTGCATTGAACACGAACCTGCCCGAGTGCACCTCGGTCGTCTGCCTGTGTGCCCGCAGTATACGTTCATGTATGTGCGTAAGTGGTGTTTATCGCGGTATATTAAGGCAAATCCTCTGAGGACCTCAGTAAAACATGCCATTAAAAGTATTTTTTAGCCTAAAGGTAAGAAAACTAGTAATGCAAAGGGTCTTTATAGTAAAAATCAAGTGATCAGATTTTGTTGGTGGTCGTACGTGCGAAAGTGGGCGAAAATAATAAGTGACACCTCTGTGCTCAGACTATTGCGGTGAACATTTTATC
The DNA here is from genome assembly GCA_034440635.1 of Lepas anatifera. Lineage (NCBI taxonomy): Eukaryota > Metazoa > Arthropoda > Thecostraca > Lepadidae > Lepas > Lepas anatifera. The sequence continues at coordinate 644,805 of JAOTON010000484.1, read as the reverse complement.
AAACCGTGTAGCACTTATTGTGGACAGATGCAAAATCTGTTATGCTTTTGATGTACACTCAGTATTTGGTTCGCTCCCAGCCTTCTTATAGTGCACTTCAAGGACTGGAAGCTAGGAGCTGCATACCCACTGGTGGGTTCAGGGAAAATTTACTTTCCTCCCAAACTCTGCGATTTTCACCGACCTTTAAAAAATGTGTATTCACGATTTTGGACCCTGTCCTGCCCTCCCTCCCCCCCACAAAAAACATTGGCCTGGATCCGTCACTGACGTACTGAGTTATATCCTCTAGTCCACGTTGCACTCGGAAGACTGCTCGTTGGGGACTTGCAGACCTGATTGTTGCACGCGTTTCTCACCTGCCGAGGGTTATCACTCGCTTGTAATTTCCTGGTAGGTTATATTTTCTCATGTTTTTGTGAGATTGAATATAAGCCTCATTGATCAACTGATATCTGTTGGTTTTTAAAAGTAGATGAATTTTGCATTGCGTAGCCGAGGAGCATGATTATAAATTGGTAAGATGTTTCATGGCTTTGCCTCTCGAATTCTTGACGCAAAATGGAGCCTGTGATCACACTGTGATCACATATTCGGGCACAGCCCCTCGTCAGAATCCTCATAGTACAATAAGCGAGAACTTTTGGTCATAGTGTGACCAAGGCTTGAAATTTAGATCTGATTTGGAAATCGAATGCTGGAATAATGCAGTTCAGTACTGGAATATTCAAATATTGGAACTCGATTCGAGGTTATCCTAGCACTCTGACTAAAAATGTATGTGTTCACCTATTATATTATGAGAATTTTGGTGAAGGGATGTACCTGAATATTTATCAGTGTATTAGCCCCATTTTGGAACTATGATTCGAGGAGGCTGGTCATGAAATATCTTATCAACGTAGATAATCTAATAAACAATCTAATAAAAATAATGGTTAATATACTATTTTATATAATGATATGATGTTATATGAAGTGCTTCTGGAATTGTTTGTTCTATTATGAGAAAGGACCGTTTCCGAACTCCGAAGTATTAAAAATAAACGCTTATCATTTTCATAAACAAATGTCACTCATGAGGCTAGCAGCTTGCTTGTCTTAAAGCTGCGATGCGTCTTCTTAGGTTTAGACTCTGTGACTACCAATGTTAAGATTAATTATAGAATCCTTTTTATTTAATACGAACTGTTCCAGGCTATAATTTTGAGGTATATTTTCTTGATGTGCCCTGATCAGAAACTAACTCAACTTGAAGTAAAAAACAATGTATTCTTAAATCTTGTATATCTATATACGAAAAAATTAGAAAGAGCTACCACCACGGACAGAGGAGTGAGGTGGCCAGTCCATCTCCAACCTGCAACACACAACAAACGTTCCCCCTGAAACAAAAAGTGATCAGGTTTGGGTTCGTGGTGCATTCCACACTTTTGTTAGTTCATCCAAGGATCGTGGTGGCTGCTCTCTGGTTCCCCAGTTCTGACGCATATCAAGAGTTATTCTTCCGTATCACATTCAGCTATTCTCCGGTTCTCTAGACTACGTGTTTTTATATTCTCCGGAGACCAAAGAATTACAATTATATCAAAGATTTAGATGTCGACGGGCACATTTAATCTGATTGATTGATTGAGTGTTCCGGCCATATGGGGGGCGCCCCTGCAGGCGCCCCAACCGCCGCAGGAACATCGCCAGCCGTCGTGGGTCCGCCAGCGCTTCCCGGATGGGCGGGTCGTCCCGTCCAAATATGTCCCAGCGCAGGTCAGCCACGCAGGGCACCGGGTCAGAAGGTGGTGGAGGATATCGTCCTCTCCATCGTCGCATTCCTGTAACGTGGCCTCCGGGTTCAGGCCGATATTCTTTCGGTAGCTGCACAGGAGAAGGGAGTGGCCAATGTGCAGGCGCTCCACCTCCACACTCTCCTGCCGTGAAAGGCCCAGGCGGTCTTTCAGGGTGGTCCGCCCTGGGAGACCGCCACATTTAATCTCGAACATGTTTTATCTCGTACGGATTAACGTTTTATCTCGTTGTTTTACCAGATTAACACGCGCATTGACGGGGCTCTGAGCCACCTTCGCTTTGACGGGGGGCGCGGGTACCCCTAAAATCTCCAGAACCACGGTAGGTAGTGAAAAATGGTAAACGGCTTTGGGTAGCCCATACGCTTCTCCATCGAAATATTTTAACCATTTTGTCAGGTCACTTCAATCGGATGAGTTCACTTTGTTCCGACTTATGTTGCCTTAAACTTTGAGGTCAGGTCACTTGACCTGTACTGGTGACCTGACCTGAGATGACCTAACCTTAAAATTTTGACAAAAGTTGTAAAAATAATGAGAGAAGGTATGTCAAGTTTTTTAACCCGAGTTTATTTTTAACCCGAGTGTGTTAAGTACCTACCTAATAAATATGTGATGGCTTAAATTCCGTGGCGGCGCCCCTGCCTAGTTTTCTTTGCCTAGTGTTAAGAGTGTATGTTTTACCATGTACTGTGTTTTTACTGTTAACCCTCGCCCCACCGGGGGCCATCGATGGCCCCCCTAAGGTTTTTCCGGGATAGCAGAAAACGACGAGGCGCAGCACCGCGGTTGAGGGCTCTACCTCTCACTGCATCATTTTCCCATCATCCCTGAAATTTTTACCCCGGGTCACCCAAGGTCAGGTCACCAGACGAGGTCAACCAAGGTCACCTTACTTCACCTTTAGAGCTTTGTAAGAGCTACATTTCAATGTCGATCGATTTGAAACTTCCTACACTTCATGACCCCTCCAGGGTCTACAAGCTGTATATCCGGGATTTTTCGATTTCGTGCCCTGAGGTCAGGTCACGAGGCGACCTCTCCTATTGGAAAAGCATGGGGAAAAGCTATTTCATGATATAAAAGCCACAAAAATGACTGCAAATACTCAGACTGCTCAGAACAACGTTTTTGGACACCCTTTCACGGATCCCAGGGGTCATATTTGCCCTTTGACTTTTCCAAGGTCATCCAAGGTCACCAGAGGTCAAAAACAGTATTTTGACAATAACTTTTGACCTAATTGAGCTAGAGCGGTGAAAAAAATACCATCGTGTTTGTCTTGTCACTGGCTTTCATTTGATATACGGCAAGGTCACTTTTGACCTTTCGTGACCTCAGGTCATATTAGGTCACGAGGTGACCTCTGGCGGTCAAACCACTGGCGGGAGGTCTTTACGTTCCACATAGCAGAAAAAGTACTGGCAATTTGCTATCAAATGTACTTTACCAGGGCTCAATAGCTCTAATGACATAAGAGTTATGCCCAGTTTGCTTAATCATTGCATGTTTGAGTGAAAATAGCCGATCTTGACCTAATTTGACCTCTGGAGGTCAAACCATTGACCTGAGCACTAAAACATGCGAAGTAATTTCTTACTGAATTCACGCGAGCTTTCTATTGCACTTTGCAGATTTGCGCTAACGCCCATATTTTCGGAGTTAGAGGGGGGCCATCGATGGCCCCCCGGTGGGGCGAAGGTGGCGCCGGACCCCCGGTGGGGCGCGGGTTAATATACGCGTATGGATACAAGTGCGGGCGCTACGCGCCGCCGTTTTTATGTTCTATACGAAAAACCAGACGGGGGGGCGGGTACCCGCCTCCCGTCAATGCGCGTGTTAACCCGCGTCCCACGGGGGTCTGGCGCCACCTTCGCCCCACCGAGGGGCCATCGATGGCCCCCCTCTAACTCCAAAAATATGGGCGTTAGCGCAAATCTGCAAAATGCACTAGGAAGCTCGCGTGAATTCAGTAAGAAATTACTTCACATGTTTTAGTGTTCAGGTCAATGGCTTGACCTCCAGAGGTCAAATTAGGTCAAGATCGGCTATTTTCACTCAAATATGCAATGCTTAAGCAAACTGGGCATAACTCTGATGCCCTTAGAGCTATTGAGGTGTGGGAAAGTACATTTGATAGGAAATTGCCAGTACTTTTTCTGCTATGGAAACGTAAAGACCTCCCGCCAGTAGTTTGACCTCCAGAGGTCACCTCGTGACCTAGTATGACCTGAGGTCACGAAAGGCCAGAAAGTGACCTTGCCGTATATCAAATGAAAGCCAATGACAAGACAAACACGATGGTGTTTGTTTCAGCGCTCTAGCTTATACAGGTCAAAGTTATTGTCAAACTACTTTTTTTGACCTCTGGTGACCTTGGATGACCTTGGGGATGTCAAAGGGCAAATATGGCCCCTGGAATCCGTGAAAGGGTGTCCAAAAACGCTTTTCTGATCAAGCTGAGCATTTTCAATCGTTTTTGTGACTTTTAGATCATAAGACAGCTTTTCCCATGCTTTTTCAATGGGAGAGGTCACCTCGTGACCTGACCTCAGGGCACGAAATCGAAAATCCCGGATATACACCTTGTAGACCCTGGAGGGGTCATAAAGTGTAGGAAGTTTCAAATCGATCGACTCCGAAATGTAGCTCTTACAGAGCTCTAAAGCTGAAGTGAGGTGACCTTGGTTGAACTCGTCTGGTGACCTGACCTTGGGTGACCCGGGGTAAAAAATTTTAGAGATGGTGGGAAAATGATGCAGTAAGAGATAGAGCCCTCAACCACGGTGCTGCGCCTCATTGTTTTTCTGCTATCCCGGAAAAACCTTAGGGGGCCATCGATGGCCCCTGGTGGGGCGAGGGTTAAACGATTAATTAATCTCGAGACACATTAATCTCGAGACACATTAATCTCGAGATTAACACATATAATCTCGACGAGCCACCCCTGCTTTTTTATTGGGTCGGTTTCTGGTTCTTGGTTTGCACGAAAACCGGTCAGCCTTCAAGAATGGCCTTCAGCAAAGGACACAAAAGACATTTTCTAACGGCGAACAGCGTGTCCCGCTGGTCAGAAAACAGGGGAACTGGTCTCCAATAGAGGGAAATCCGACGGATTGAGAACCATTGCAGGGAGCTGGAGACAAGCCGGTTCCAGTTTGGTACGCCGGTCAGATTAGAAAAATATTTTGGGCTAATATTCCCTTTCCCTCAACTACCCGACGGAGGGATAACCAGAAGAAATTGTCCTTAGAATATTTACTTCATCCCATAGGAGGATCCAGGAGGGCAAAGGGGGCACGTGCCCCCCTTCCCCTCTCTGATCAACTCTCGGTGAACCCTAAAATGTCGCGTCCCATCCTCTCCCCCAGGATGCGAAAATCGGCGCACACTGATAGGATTTAGCGTCCATCTGATAGGTTTTGCCGGTCAAAGGTGGCGCCCCCCTGGTCCGGATGGTGCCCTCCCCGGAAGTTACCCCCCCGATCGGCAACCATGGATCCGACTATGCTTGATCCATTAGTACGCATGAACAAACAAGAAGAGAATCAGAAAAATTGTTTTTACAGTAAAAACTTCCACGACCTAGATTCGAACCTGTATTACCCGTGTGAGAGTCGGGAATGGAGGCCACTATACCATCCCCGCTTTACGACAACTGCCCGATTTTAAAACTTTCCTGATTAGTTTTCTCAAGCCGAATGTTTTGGACAAATTAATCTAATATATGTATTTTTTAAGGGTTAATAAAAATAAATTAAATACGAATACAGCATAAAAATATTTTTTATTCCCAAAAAATCATTTATAGAACTTAAAACTTTGATTGATAGAATAGAGGTGAAGAGCAGGTTACAGGCTATTATTGATATTGTTAGCAAATTTGAATAATTGTTGAGTGGCCTCCAAAAATTTAGCTGAAGATAAAGAAACGATTGATAGTTCCAGAATCAGGATTTTTCAAATATTAAGAAACCACAATAAAAATTTTTGCGACAATATCCCTTTAACTAACTAAATAGCAGAAGTGAAGGGCGAGCGAGTGGGTGGATGATTGTTGTTTGTTGCTGAGAACCAGAACTAGTTGAAGTTGAAGTTGAAGATATTGGAAAAAGGCTTTTGATTTGGCCTGTTACGCTTTGCTCCTTGCTCGTCTTAGGAAAAATAGGAATGTACTTGAGGATCTGAATGGAAAAGACTGGAACTCCCTGTGCCTTATTCCAGACTGTACTGCACATCTTCCCAGAGGCCAAAAGTTTTTCTTAAACTGGTTCAGGTTCCTAGATGTAACGACATGTTTGGGCAAGTTGTTGCAAGCGTTCAGGGAGCGTATGGTTAGATGTTTTCTCCTTACTGCTTTGATTGCATGTTGCTTACAACTAGGTACGTAAAATATTACATTATGTAGCACAGCAGGGGGTGGTTTCTAAGGTTAGAATTAATACAATATCGCTACGAATAAATTGGAATAAAAATTTTTCATTAAAATTTCAACAGCCCTTTCATTAGATTTACTTGGCCTCAAAATGACCGAGGCAGTTGACGCTCCCAAAAACACCTCCAACGATGATGATGATAATTTGCTTTACTTAGAGGAATTTAACGATGTCTCAATATTTTTTTCCAACTTGGTAAACCAGAACACTGACTAAGCTAAGGCCACCATCCTAAACAACTTCTTCAGCTCAATATTTACCCGTGAAGATAGAACCAATATTCCTCAATTTATGGATAGATTCTGTGGTGATCCACTCGAAGACATATACATATCTCCAGAAGTGGTTGAGACTCATCTCAAACGTCTGAAGCCCACAAGTGCCCCTGGACCTGACCAACTACACCCCCACGTTCTGAAGGAGGCGGCTTCCTCTCTTGCCGGCCCCTTGCCACTTTGTTCCGCAGTTCCATTGATACGGGTTTCCTGCCTTGAAATGGAAACAAGCATCAGTGGTTCCAATCTTCAAGAAGGGTGGTAGGCAGCAACCCGGCAATTATCGACCAATCAGCCTTACTTCCATTGCTTGTAGAGTGCTTGAAGCCATCATCCGCGACCAGCTTCTTGAGCACCTGACACTGCACAATCTATTCTGTCCCGACCAACATGGCTTTCTCCCACGGAAATCATGTGATTCCCAACTGCTCGAAGTAATCAATGATTGGAGTTGTTGCATAGAAGCCGGCAACACTTTAGACTGTATCTACCTGGACTTTCGTAAGGCTTTTGATGCGGTGCCACATGCAAGGCTTCTCAACAAGTTGAGGGGCTACGGTGTGTCAGGGAAACTTATTCGCTGGATTGAGAGTTTTCTCACTGGTAGACAACAACAAGTAGTCATCAACGGCAGTACGTCAGGCTGGGCCCCTGTAATCAGTGGCGTACCTCAGGGCTCTGTGCTCGGCCCACTGATGTTTTTGGTCTTCATAAATGACTTACCCGACGAGATAAGCTCCGCTACAAAAATATTCGCTGACGACACCAAGATTTATGCACCCATCACTCACAGACCCTCTGCAGCTCAGCTACAAGAGGACATAGACAGAGCTACAGAGTGGTCTGACAGATGGCAGCTCCCCTTCAACGAGGATAAGTGCACCGTGCTTCATGTGGGTCAAGCCAACCCGCAACTAGACTATTCAATGAGAACCAGAATACTACAAAGCTCCAACACCGAAAAGGACCTCGGAGTATACATCGACAGTGAGCTCAAATTCCGGAAACATGCAGCCACAGCTGCCTCCAAGGGGAACCAAATTCTTGCAGTGATACGCAGATCGTTCAGGAAAATCGATAAGTCATCTCTGCCACTCCTGTTCAAGACGCTTGTGAGACCTCACTTGGAGTTCGGAAATCTGACCTGGGGTCCCTTCAACCAGACTGACCAGAGAAGAATAGAAAAAGTTCAGAGGCGTGCTACCCGAATGGTTCAGGAAATCAGAGACAAGCCGTACCGTGAGCGCCTTCAAGACTTAGACCTGCCCTCGCTTTATTACAGACGTAAACGCGGCGACATGATCCGCGTCTACCAGATCTTACACTCGCACCTCGATCTTGCCCCGGACATTTTCGAGCGTGACGGTAGCTCCCGGACTAGAGGTCACCCACACAAGCTCGTTAAACCCACAGCAACCACAAGGGTTCGACGCAACGCATTTGCGGTCAGAGTTATCAACGACTGGAATAGTCTTCCAGCCAACGTCGTCACCGCACCATCGACCGGAGCCTTCAAGGCCAGGCTGGACTCTCACTGGTCAGACCTTAAATTCACGATTCCAGACACAGACTAAGCCCTGATAATCCTGGTAAAGAGCTCGTCGGGACCAGACTTCACAGGCTTTCAGTAGCCTCCCTTAGTCTGATAACCACAAGGTACAAGGTACAAGAACCAGTCAGAACCAGTCAGAAGTTAGAGACAAATACCTACTTGTCTACTGTCAGTTCAATATTGTCTTGAATAAAGAAGTCACTAATATGCATAGTTTAAAAATTACAATCTAAGGCATTCACCACCATTCATAATTTTCCCATATCTCAATCTGTCATAGAAGCTGAAAAAGATTTAGAATCATTCATATTCATTGCTTACATTGTTAAAAACTCAAAATAGCAACTGAAATAAAGGATCCATTCCAATTAGGGTAAGGAAGTTCTACAGTGGTGATGGATCATAAACTTGCGCCCCACCCGGGGTCCGGCGCCACCTTCACCCCACGGGGGTATCGATGCCCCCCTCTAACTCCGAAAATATGGGGGTTAGCAAAAATCTGCAAAATGAAGTAAAAAGCTTGCATGAATTCAGCAAGAAATTACTTCACATGTTTAAGCACTCAGGTGAATGGTTTGACCTCCAGAGGTCAAGTTAGGTCACAATAGGCTATTTTCACTAAAATTTGCAATGCTTAAGCAAATTGGGCATGACTCTTATGCATTTAGAGCTATTGAGGTCTGGTAAAGTACATTGATAGGAAAAGGCCAGACCTTTTTCCGCTATGTGGAACGTCATGACCTGCCAGTGGTTTGACCTCCAGAGGTCACCTCGTGACCTAATATGACCTGAGGTCACGAAAGGTCAGAAAGTGACCTTGCTCTATATCAAATGAAAGCCAGTGACAAGATATACTCATGATGATGTTTGATTCAGCGCTTATAAAAAAAAACTATATGGGAAAACAAAAAAAAAAAAATTCCTTTAAATGGGGGGAAAACCCCCGACTTATACTTATAGCTTAATTAGGTCAAAAGTTATTGTCAAAATACAGTTTTTGACCCCTTGGATAACCTTGAAGAGGTCAATGGGCAAATATGGCCCCTGGGATCCGTGAAAGGGTGTCCAAGAACGCTTTTCTGAGTACGCTGAGCATTCCCAATCATTTTTGTGAATTTTAGATCATAAGACAACTTTTCCCATGCTTTTTCAACAGGAGAGGTCATGAAATTGAAAAATCCTGGATATACATCATGTAGACCCTGGAAGGGTCATGAAATGTAGGAAGTTTCAAATTGATCGACTAAGAAATGTAGCCCTTATAGAGCTTAAAAGTTGAAGTGAGGTGACCTTGGTTGACCTCACCTGGTGACCTGACCTTGGGTGGCCCGGGGTAAAAATTTCAGGGATGATGGGAAAATGATGCAGTGAGAGATAGAGTCCTCAATGGTGGTGCTGCGCCTCGTCGTTTTTCTGCTATCCCGAAAAAACCTTAGGGGGCATCGATGGCCCCCGGTGGGGTGAGGGTTAACACGCGCACTGGAGGGGGTCTCGGAGGCCCCCACCTGTTTTTCCAAGGTGGTTGGAGAACCGCTCCTAGCTGAAACACGATACTTTGCCAAATTAAACAGAATTTAATAGCGCGTCGATTGGTAAAGATTTTTTGAAAATCGGTCGAAAATTTTTTGACTTGAAGGCTTTTAAAGTCAGACCTGCATTTTGAGATCACCGTAATCGCGCGGTCGGACCAGTTAGCTTGCATTGGAGGCCGAGTGGTGAAGTCATAACACCATATAACCGGGATTATATGTCAAGGTCACCTCACATGAAGGTCAAGGTCACAGGTCAAGGTCATATATGCACTTTCAAGGTCACTGACCACAGTGCTTCCGGTCAAATGACGTTACCCGGTCTGACGTACGTCATGCTATGACGTCATCAATAAGGTACCCCAATACCAAGGTCAAGGTCAAAGGCAAGGTCAAAGGTCATTTGAAAAGGTCAATCCTCATTTCCCACCAAACAGTGGCTATAGTGTTGGTCAAAGTGTACATTATAAGTAGTATACTATATTGTGACCTTACAGGTCAATGACCTTGAATGACCTTGACCCCAAAATTGAAGGGAAGGCTCTTTGAGGCCTTCTCTATATGACCCTGGTCCGCCTTTAGCTTATTCCCGCCATTTTCCCGCATAATCCCGGCATTTACCGGTCGGTCCCCAGCATGGCCAAGTTTGGCCTTAACGACCTCGTTTGACCTTGAAGATATTTACCTAGGCCAATAAAAATTGGTCATGATTTAGATCACCATAACCCCCATCCACCTCTCAAATTTCGTTTTTCTATGCCCCTTAGTTTCCGAGATCTTAGGGGGGCCTACTAGGCCCCCTCCAGTGCTCGTTAGTGCCAGACCCCCTCCAGTGCGGGTGTTAAGGTTTTTAGTTGGTAAAATATTTTTTATTAATTGGTATGCTAGTGGGAGATTACATGATGGGAACACTAAGGGGATGAATGGTGATGCACTCAGCTCATCCTCACATCATAGTCTTGACAGGAGGTAATGAAACAAGTGTGGGCCAGGGTAATTTGATGGAGCCTGTGATATTCTGTACTCATGCACCACTTTTACCAGGTGAAAAACTCAGATGCACAGTATCATATGTGCTGGCTGTTCCAGTACCAGGCCTCATTCTAAAAGCCACACACTGTGCTTCCATTCTAGCCACACACAATGTGTGGCATGGATGCGGATGGTACTCCGATATTATGTCAAGTGAATGTAAAGTGCCATCATATAGAGGGCCTCACAAACTTCGTGGTGGCTAGCCGTGCACTTCCCGGTGGACGGTCGTGGTTGGTTGGTTGGGGCGTGTGCTGAGTTTGAAGTGTGGATGCTCGTGTGCAGTGTGATGATTGAGAGCATGTGCGGTAGTTTGTACTGAAAAGGGATGGGTGGGAAAGGGAGGGGTAGCGAAGGGATATATATTGGACGTGGGCAAGGGATGGTGGATGGGGGGCATGTGCCCAATTGTCGATTGTATTTTAAGTGTGCACTTGAAGCTATGTGTGTGTAAATATACCCCCGGTGGAAACCGCGGCGACAACAACACTGTAGATGGAGCTGGGATAGAGGTGTAGGCATGGAAATGAATATATCACACAACATTATGTGTCTCCAGAGGAGGGCTTATGATGCAAATGGGGTGTGACTTCTTGCAGTGTGTCATATATCTTTTTTTCATGCAATTCTAATGCTAGAAAAGGTCCGCCATCCATTTAAACGGGTAGCCAGGCGTGCCCCCTCCGCGATCCCAACGACAACAGTACCCTTACGTTAACACCACCAGAACATAAAATATTACAAGTCGCGGCACGCCCTGCTAGGAAAAAGAAAGTAACTTAAAGAAAGCATAATAAATATCATACTATTAGTAAAAACTGCCAGTAGTAGCTCCCTGTAAATATACAGGGAGCAGGAATACAGGTCTATTTAGGTTAAATGCACAATAATTTAGCTCATTACCGGTTAGATTGTTAGTCTTTTTCCAAACGGGACTACCCAAAGCTGGAGATTCGTGTTAGCCCCTCCGAGATTCTGGCGAAAAGATAGAGGCCTAGTAACATTTGCCAGAGAACTCGGAAGACAGTAAGCAAATTAGGGCAGACATGCAGGCATAGGCAAGCAAGCAAGCAAAGGCAAATTAGCAAGCAAGCGCAGCAGGGAGTCAGACACACGCACGCACGCACGCACGCACGCACACACGCACGCACGCACACACGCACGCACGCACGCACGCACGCACGCACGCACGCACGCACGCACGCACGCACGCACGCACGCACGCACGCACACACACACACACACACACACACACACACACACACACACACACACACACACACACACACACACACACACACACACACACACACACACACACACACACACACACACACACACACACACACACACACACACACACACACACACACACACACACACACACACACACACACACACACACACACACACACACACACACACACACACACACACACACACACACACACACACACACACACACACACACACACACATCCGAATCCACGCACGCACGCCTGCCTACACATCCACACACACGCGCACGTACACACCCACACACACCGAGTACCGCAGTCACCCACCCACGCACGGCAGACATCCACCTTCCCACCCACAAGTACTCCCTCTCGCCCACCTACAAGCACACTATCCCACTCACATACACGCACGCCCAGACCCACACACATTGTGCTCTGGTACATCATCACCACCATCAGCGCCGGTCATCGAGGCTCATTATTAAGAATTCTATAATTGCAAAAGAATACTTCTCTGATATAATTTTTAAGCACATGTTTGTTTAGAGGAACTTCCGTTATACATTTAAAGGTTGGACATATAGTTTTGTTCCAAATTTCAGGTGCAGAGCATGCCAGAGCAAATTTCCTATAATTTGTTGTAGCCTGAGGTATTTCAAAGTGTCTAATCAATCTCGTATTAGTTGTTCTGTATTTCTGAAAAAGAGACGATATCACATCTGGCATTGTACCATCCAATACTTGCGACAATATAATAACTTTTTGTTCTGAGACTAGTTCAGGGAATTTAAGTATTTTTAATTTTAGAAACAGTTCATTTGTATGGTAATAATAGGGTTTTTTGTCGATGATTCGAATAGCACGTTTCTGTAATTTGATGATCTTATCGAGAGTGGATTCGTAATTACTACCCCAAACCATTGCACAATAATTTAGATGGGGCAATATAAAGGCGTTATACAGATGAGAGAGTTGGTGCGATGATAGGAAATACTTGGCTCTGCTCATGATTCCTAAATTTCTACTTATAATCGAAGACACATGAAGGATGTGCGAATTCCACTTAAGCTTTTCGTCAATATAAACGCCAAGATACTTTACAGTTTCTTCACGTTTAAGCTGCATTCCATTTAGTCTTACATCAAAATTTCTAATGTTAGCGCTAGAATAAAGCTGATAATGAGATTTTGAAGCATTTAGAGACAAACGATTGGACTGAAACCATTTTGACACTTCTGGAAGAACTTTATGGATTTTTGACTGTACACTTCGCTCAAGAAATCCCTAGACTATTCACAATTCATCCCAGAATGCTATGACGGTTGGAGTGGCATGTATTTGACATCTCATTGTCCTGCTAGAGCCGTGGTGTCTCATATGAGCACAGTCTCTATGTCAGTGCTAAGCATATCTGCTGTAGCATAAGGCTGACTGTTCTGCCCTCTTCGCAGGTGTGAGGGATGAGCGGCGCCGGTGACGCTGACGGTGCCGGCCGTCAGCGGCGGCCCTCCTCGCCTCCGCGGGCTCGGCTGCCTCCTCTACTGCATGCCGCAGTGTTGGACTCCAGCGATGACTCGGCGCGCTCGGCCAGCCGCGACTACCGCAGTCAGCAGGCCAAGCGGCGCCGGCGCGCCCGGGCCGAGGCAGCCGCCCAGCGCGAGCGCGGCCGTCCCAGCGTCTCCGAGTCGGCCGACACCCACCGGTGAGTGTGCGGGTGCTGCGAGAGACAGGTCTGCAGGAAGCTTGCTGGAGAACGCTGTTGGTTTTATTATGCTTTGTATGTCGTCACTTAGCTCAGTTCGTGAATTACGAGGCTATGGGGTACAGGACCCACACAGTGGAAGGGTATTGAAAAGGCTTGGTACCGACTCCTTGTAGAAACTCCGACGCTCAGATTTCTACCCTATGTGTATTTTGTGGCAAGGAGCCCTCGAAACAATGGCCGAACTAGGGCGGCCACCTGGGATTTATGGGACATCAAGAATTGGCTTTCAAGTTTACCTGTTATTGCTATAATCTGTTGTTTAAATTGCGATATTGGGTCATCGGAGACAAGTTCATGGAGAGCTTAACTTAGACTTCGATCCCAAAATTAGATTTTGCAATGACTTTGAAAATGATACAAATGTTCCTTATAAGTGTGTATGCTGAGCTTGGTAGTAGAATTACTAAGGATATGACTTTGATTTTGAATTGTTCTTTTTTCGTAAACACCCGATCTACTACTAAGACGATGTTCCCACTGATGCCCATGCCATTAGCGCTATGTGGCTGAAGTGTCTGGTGGTTGCCAGGTCTCGGTTGGGACCGACCGACTCTGTCGCCGGCGACTCCAGCAGCCGTTTCCGGGACACGCTGACCAGTCCCGACCCGGACACCACCGAGGCCGGCGAGCTGTCGATCGCGTCGCAGCTGCAGCACTTGGCCGACGACATCACCGCCAGCGAGGCCGACGGCCAGCCGCGGCGCCGCTCTCTGTCCGCCGACCGGCTGACGCCGCCGCCTCTCACTCGCCTCTACGTGGAGAAGGGAAACAGGTTTCAGCTGAGCCGACAGCAGCCGGGCGGGCGCGCCGACACCGCCTCGCACGCCGACAAGAAGAGTCAGGCGTGCGCGGTGGACCTGGCCGTGCAGACACAGAGGGTGTTCGGTCCGCTGGGCCGACTGTGCGCCGGTCTGTTCGCCGGCCTCGCTGTCGGACACTCCATGTTCATCATAGCGCTGGCCACCGGCGGCGGCGGCGGTGACGCGGTCTGGGACGGACACACCGCCACGCTGGACCTGGTGCGCCACTACTCGCCGCTGGCGCTGCCGTTCAAGGCCGCCTTCTTCACGCTGTCGGTGGTGTGCTGCGTGGCCACCCTGGACCGGTACGACGTGTCGCGGCTGACGGCGGCGCAGCTGCGGCGGGCGCTGACCCTGCAGGACGGCACCATCGCCGTGCTGTTGTACCTGGCCACGCTGGGCGTCACCTGCTGTCAGGCGCCCTCCGACGACCGTATGCACCTGTTCCGGAGGAAACGGCACCCTGGCCGGCGTGTGGGGCGGCGCGGCGGAGGCGGGCCGCGACTGCCACCGTCTGCTGGCGCTGAGTGCCACCAGAGCCGCGCTGGCCGCACTGGCCTGGACACTGCTGGTCGGGAACCCCGCCATGGACCGCGTGCTGGCCTATCTCAGACAACTGCCCACCATGTCCACTCCAGCCAAGCCTGATCAGGCACCTAACACCCTGGCATGAGTGTTTCCATCTTCTGGTCCGGGGTCGGTTCCATTGGCCGCCTGGCCGGTCTGCCGGGTTTCCATACACGCGTCCTTTTAAAGGACGTTGGCTTCGTGGTACTGGTGTACACTTGCAGTGTTGACCTTGCCCTGGCGCTATGGGTCGCACGTGTCCCTTCAACGAAAGACAGTAACCAGACACGCAGCTGGGCTGTAATTTACCTTCTGTATTATCATCCCACCTCTTTTAACTGACACAGCCTTACAAAAATGACTGCCTACAGATAATATTGAATTAAGGTGAGATGCTGTGACTCACTCTGTGGTAGCGTGTAGACGTACCAAACACATTTTTACTAGTCCTGGCTGCTTGAAGACCCTAGTCTTGCGTATCGCCCCGATAAGGCTGACAAGTTCATATTGCTCCCATTAAATGTGTGCATGCATAGTGGCCACCACATCACCGTGTGGTGGCCACTCCCTCAAAGCTCGTGCTGCTGCTATAGGTTATAGATGCGGTCACGCCGGGTTTAAATGCGGCCACGCTGGTTTAAACACCTTTTTGCCTGCGGCTCGGCAGATCTGGTCACAATCGCAGGTGATTTTGCACCAGCAGCCTGCCTCAGTGGTTGAAGGACGTGGAGGTCTTGCATTTGAGGGTGAACGGATTGTTGATTGAGGATGACTTCTGTGGTTGTGTTGACTGCCTGGAACCCGCGAAGACGTGTTTAATCATGTTAATTCACTGAATGTTTGAAATTTCTGCGTTGGAACCGGAAATTGATCTCAGTATTGAAATCGTTTTCTTTTAGTGACTTTATCGTGAGACGTGTGAGAGTGGCTAAGTTTTGCTGATCTTTCAGTGAGGAGTTTCTATGAAGAATCAGTTATGTTTGTGTTTGTTAAAGGAGCGTTAAATGCATGTTATTATTCATTTTATTTTGAGAAGGGAAGGTTCATGCACCCGAGAAGTAACATGTACAACTAGCTCTAGTCAGTCCCACCAGAGATGTGTGAAGGCTTGCACGCCAGATATTGAAGATATCTTGCTTGCCCCTTCGTTTCGGAACATTCGCGGATAATACAATGCGTTTTGTGCCGTTTTTCTGTTTTTAACCGAGATGTGATAAATATAGGTCCAATGTTTGAGGCGACATTGTGCCGTCTGCGGTCACATTCGCTGTCTGCCGAAGGACTCTGAAGAACAATAATAATGGAAAGTTTCAGATAATTTATGGCGAATTCAGATTGTTTGCCGTGAATCGCATCCATGTGAACTAGGCATTCCCAGGGTAACTGACACAGTGCGCCCATGATATCACAGCTTGGTCAGGACGGTTGTAAAACACCTTACTGGACCCGAGATGACGTCAGAGTTCGGCACTTTGAAACACCTTTGAGGAGATCCTCTCCAAATACCGAGGCTTAGCTCAGCTCCTGGTAAAGATGCTAGCTTAAAACTTTCAGCTAATCTGCCTAATTTAGTTTTAGGAAACGTTATAAAGTTTAAAAGATCTATCATGAACCATTTTGAAGATATCTCGGAAAACATTAAGGGTGGGTAGAATAAGCCTCCCGACAGGAGTAGGACTAAGTGGGACAAGCCGGCAGCCGGTATTTGTGCGTAAAATGGTCAGAATTTGTAATTTGATCAGCCTTAACGCGTTCATGAACATCTTTAGCGATTTCCCCTTAGGAGGCACAATACACTGTTTTCCCCCACTTTTCACCGCTCCAGATGCGTACAGATAACTATCGCAATTTAGGGGCGCGTCACAGATGAAAGAAAACATCGTACACAGAACCCAACAGTTACGACCATACATTGGGAGACGATTCAATTGGGCAGAGTGCATCTGTGATCTGTTCATGCATATCACCTTACGCTGCTTATCAAACAGAAAAAAATTCGCACATGTGCGAATTTCTCTACAGAAATCGTAAGCCACCGAGTCTTACGTCGCAGCGGCGCTGTGTGCAAGCGTCCGATTCTCACAATTCCCACTCACACTGTACCCTCTGTGTCATCGTCAGCTGACATGTTAGAGTGGGTGCAATGACTTCTGTACCTGCTGGTGGTGACTCGGTAACACGGGGCGGGGCGTCGCCGCAGTCGTAGCCCTAGTTGAACCCGTACACTGCGTCGCCTTCAGGCAGTTATGCGTGTACCTCCAGCGGCGGAGCAGCCGATCTCTGCGGACTGCGAGCTGTGAGCCGCTGTGGAGGCAGATGCCGATCCCAGCAGCGGCGGGGGAAACAGCGTCGTGCGCGGTGAACAGAAACAGCTGCGCGAGGCGGCCTCCACCGGGTGCGGCAGATGCACGTATCCGACAGAGCCCAGTACGGGTAGCTGCAAACGTCACGGACAGCGTGCTGGTGCTGTCCTCTCACTCGGGGCGTGCTCTGAAGAAACTACTCTCTGTGCGAGGGTGGATTGACTGATGTGAGTCACCATGCCAAGATGTGCGCCGCACCACAACAATCACAGGAATTCCGTACGGCGAGCGCGTGCGCTGACTTCCGAACTCGCCTAACGGGCCTGATGCGAAGTCAACGGCTAGCTTCAGGAGAGCAAGTGACGGTGGGGCAGTTATGACCACCATGACCACAGAGGTCCAGTGGCAGACCCAGGGCGCTCCTGTGGTAGAACTTTTTGTCGACAGGAGTTTCGTTTTTTTTTGCATGTCACAATCTGTAATATGTCGCGGTTACCCGTCATCGCCAGGGGTTCAATCAGACACCCCCGTCGGTTTTTCGCGTATGGTTCAGAGGCGATTCAAATAAGACATTACTTACTTCGCAAGCCTCTAGAATGATTAATTTGACAACTTATGACCAAAAATTGACATCAGGTCAGGTCAAAGAATGATGATGTGATTTTGAAACCCATGTAAGGCGATTATGGTCCTCTACAATACGGCTGACAAAACCAGGGCGTAACTCGGCTTCTAGAAGAGCAAGATCAAGTTTCTAAGCTTCAGTCGAAAGCTGTTGAAACGAAAAATATGCGCATCGTCGTTAATTTTGAGGTCAGGTCAATACCAAGGTCACCAGAGCTCACCAAATGTCATGATTTTCTAAACATTTCTAGTCTCTAACTTTTGACCGAAACAACATACAGTTTAAATTTGGTATCATAGTAAAGGGGTTTAATACGCGCCCCGCTGGGGTCGCTTGCATGACGCGCCCCGCTGGGGCGTTTTTCGCCCCCTCCGTATCTCGTTCCCCACGAAAGCTAAAGCAAAATTACGGACGGCGTTCGAAAGCTCTTGACAAGACGAAGAGATTTTATACGAATAGTTTTTATGTCAGGTCAATATTGAGGTCAGCATAGGTCAAAGAAGGCTCCGTAGGCTTACAATAGAGCAGTGTACGTTTCCCTCTCTAGATCTGCTCTCAGAGAAGCTAGAGCAAATGTTGATGCATCATTGGATTCCTCTCATCGCGGCAAATCGAGTGATGCATAATATGACCTTGCCAGGTCAAATAGTCAAAATGACCTGACCTCGACCTAGGTCAGGGTCACAGAGTGACCTGGTATGGTCATGTTGCATATCAATCGTTTCCCTGTGAGAATATAAGCACAATGCAAGTAAAATGGGAGCTTTATCTCAATTTAGTGAGAAGTTATTGGCAAAACAATCACTCTCTGCTCCCGTGACCTGATATGACCTTTGAGAGGTCAGATGCTCAAAAACTCAACTTTATGGTCAAGGTCGTGGTAAGAATAGACGGTTTGAGGATTTTCAGCATTATCTATCCAGTATTTACCGAAAACGAGCCCATTCTATTTTTCACCATAGACTTATAATGGTGTGACCAAAAAATTGACCACACTTTAGGTCAACAATATCAAAATTCCGAGATAGCAGATTTGTAGACCCTAATGACCTTATCATATTGTAGAAGTTTCAAACTGATCGGTTTGCTAATGTTCCCTGGGCGCTACTTCAAACTCGTAATTTTAGGTTTTGAGGTCGGGTCACTTGACCCTAAATAGCTCATTGACCTGATATGGCCTTAACTCAAAAATTTGGCCAGATGTGTAAAATTAATTAGGGATAAGGTACTGTAAGTTTCGTTGTTCTGCGTCTCTTGGTTTTTTAGCTATCTGGGGAAAACCAGAAGGGGGC
This sequence comes from Lepas anatifera, assembly GCA_034440635.1. Taxonomy (NCBI): domain Eukaryota; kingdom Metazoa; phylum Arthropoda; class Thecostraca; family Lepadidae; genus Lepas; species Lepas anatifera. The sequence continues at coordinate 625,586 of JAOTON010000484.1, read as the reverse complement.
GAATTTCGCCCCCCCCAGCGGGGCGTGTATTAAGGCGTTGAATAATGTTGCCGTATTAAAATTTGCGGGGAATTTCTCCAAATTCATCATCGATGGTTTTTTTCGTAAAATATTAACGATGTAGAGGAGGTAAGGGTATCGTTCGTCACCAACGCGAATGGGAAACGGGTCAAACAATTCCTATCGGTAAACGAGTAAATTCACCGTTTTCAATGGTGAAACATATTTGTAAAGTATAGGGTCCACCGCAGAAGTTGAAATCGGGACGTTTTCACTTTCGGGGCTGACGCTTGCACGTAAGTCATTGCTACACGGGATGCTAAAGTAGGTGAGCTCTTACCATGCGACCGCCAAAGACCGTGTTCTGGGGAACAGCGGAGTGATGACAATATTTGGTTCTATGGGAAACTATATGTTAGAATGGCAGAAAATATTTCACTGTTGGATGCTGAGCTCAATTCAGATTTTCAGCAATCCTGTCAAATAATTTATTAGTTATGCTAACATATTATATCATAATTTTTTGGGGGCTATCGAAGTACCAACTGCCAGGTTCATATGCCTTCACCAACTCTTACTATGTAGGAAGGGTTTCTCGGAAGTCAGCTTGCTCCTTTTTCAGGGATTCCGCGGGGCCTTGAAGCCAGGTGGGCCGTGTGGAAAGCGAATGTGCTAACCGCTACACCACCGCATCCCCTAATATGGTACAGAATATATCAAGGAATACATAATATATCATCAGGATAAAAACAGACATTCTCACACATGACGCTCTGACGAAGCTAAAACAGCTGCGGCCTCTAAGACCCAAAGTGTGTTCAGCGGCGCAGCATAGCTACAAGATATGTAGTGCGGCACAGTTTTCATACAGGGAACGCTATGCGGTGCAGCATAATTACAGGACAGTGCGTTGCAAAGGAACGAGGATTTGAAACAGTTCTTAGGAATTTTCACTTCATTAGCAGGTGATTTTTTGTATTACAATGGAAAGTTTCATAATTTACTGGTAAGATATTTGAATTCATTCTCACAGCGCATTCAAGCGGCAAAGCTGTCAGCTAAGTTTTCTAACCATCTTGTTTGTCTATATCTCAGGGGGAAGCTTTAGGACCCTGAAGACGTGATTTCCGCCGACTACATCTTGGAGTGGTTACTCTTGGTGTGCGCACGTCCTGACGAATCCTCAGGCTCTACTGTTGTTGTTGCTGTTGCTGTGGGCCGGGCCGTAACTGTCTGGTTCCGAAGCAAATGGTAGGCAGCTGCCAAGGCCGCCACCACGTCCCCGCGTCGCAGCTCGGTGGGATTCCCCTGAATATTTCCAAGGGATCGTAGACGAGTGCTGGCCAGGGCCGGGCAGCACAGAAGAATGGGTGAGGCATGCCAGCCTCCTCCCTGATGCGCAGAGAGCTTCTTCTGGCTCTCTCCCGGCGATTTCATCGTTGAACCACACTACGGGTTCCCGGGTGTCCGAATTTTGAGAAGTCATTAGAATGCTATTACTGAAACTGTGTATCTTCAGTTATCATCAAGAGCGATCAGGTCCCTTTGGTGATATCATTTTGTTTACCATAATAGTGAATAGCCAGAAAGCTGAGAACTGCTCTTCTCTGTTGGTGCTCTGTGTATACTCCCATACTCCGGAGTCGTGACTGCTGACTGCTGTGATAACGGCCTTAACCTTATCACGCGCAGTGGAGAGGGGTCTGGCGTCAACGCGCAGTAGAGGGGTCCCAAAAGTGCCACCCTGAAATCTCGGAAACCAGGGGGGTTAGAAACACACCCGTTGGGGAGTTTGTGGGAGCGTTGTTGATCTATCTTTTGGAAAAGGTTCACTGACCTAGGTCAATATCTTCAATGTCAAACGAGGCCGTAAAGGTAAAATATGGGCTGAAGTGGAGACCTATTGGAAAATTCCGTGAATATGCCGGAAAATGCCGGGAATACACAAAAGTAGACTAAAGTCATACGGGAAAGGTCTTATACGATGTTCTCTTAGATTTTGAGGTCAAGGCCATGCAAGGTCAAGACCGATGACGTAACAAAATGACGTGTTCCCAATAATGTACAATATACATGCCACCATAGCAGTCTTTAGGCGGGAAATGAGGGTTTGACCGTGAAAAAGACCTTTGACCTTAACCGGTGACTTTGACCTTGAGTAGCCTTAACCATGAAGTCATAGCATAACCTACATCATACTGAATAATGGCATGGGACCGGAATAGCCCCACCCCCCAACAATCGCTTCCCGATCCACCTTTGACGTGTCCGGGCGCTTGCTGGTACCACAACGTTGCGCAAATGCGATCCCGTCACTTGCACCTTCGCAATGGTTAATCTCGATAAGGAGGCGCCCCTATGCATCCGTCGGAGGATTCCCGCGCCCGGTCCATGGCTCACAATTCCGTGGCCCACTCACGCTTTGGTTGCTCTGTATCCATCCCTCTTGGGCACTACCAGCGCTGCCTCTGTCCCTGCTCAACTCCGCGTAGTCGATTCGAAACACATTTCTTATGTCAGTCTTTTCAATCTTGCCATGCACCTCTTCTCTCCCCTATATTATGTCTATACGCTGAACATTTCTGTAGTTATCATACTAACCACACTATGGACCAAAATATACATGGATATAGTGAATTGAAATCAACGTCCACTTTACGGTTTCCGTTCCTGTCAAGTGTTTTCAGTCAGACCACTTTGGACTGATATATGCCATGAAGGTGCCAATTCGGAATCTGCTTTTCAAGTCGGTCCTGGACTCGCCAGGGATGAAATTCAATCTAATTAGAGACTACTGCTGCTCGGTATTTGACGCCGGAGAGAGTGCGTAGGCAAGATTTAGCCAAAATTCCAATCCATTCAAAGTAAGACAGAGACCAGTTTTGCGGTCCGCTCTCTCCAAGACCCTGGATGAAAAGCGCTTCGTGAAAAGGCAAAGGCACCTACTACCAGAGAGCTTCCAGATGAGCCCCGAAAACTGGGCCGAATCAAACTCCAGCCCAGACCGCTCCCAGCACAGAGCACGAATTCGGGATGTATGCATACTAAACGCCGAAGAGCAGCCATTTCTCTGGTAGCGAGAGGCGTGACGGGGCCGGCCCGCGGAAAAAAACACCACGGAGGTATTCAGTTATAAGGAACGGCGGGGAATTACTGCAGAAGTCATGCATGGAAATACCTAGCGTAGGCCGGTGTGCATGCGTCCCTATTTGCACCAAACGAGTGGTTTTGAAACTGCTCCTGATTAAGGGGCCCTTGGGCTGCGAACCCCTTTGAGGTGGGCTCATGGGTGTGGGTTTCCGAATATTATTGGAAGTGACCAAACTGAAGAAAAATAAATGACCATCAGATAAGAAAGACAGCATAGTATCGTCGTTGTTTTAGTCATCCGACAGTCCATTTGGATCCTGCAATTTTTTTCATGCAATTCTATTGCTAGAAAAGTCCGCCATCCATTTAAACGGGTAGCCAGGCGTGCCCCCTCCGCGATCCCAACGACAACAGTACCCTTACGTTAACACCACCAGAACATAAAATATTACAAGTCGCGGCACGCCCTGCTGGAAAAAGAAAGTAACTTAAAGAAAGCATAATAAATATCATACTATTAGTAAAAACTGCCAGTAGTAGCTCCCTGTAAATATACAGGAGCAGGAATACAGGTCTATTTAGGTTAAATGCACAATAATTTAGCTCATTACCGGTTAGATTGTTAGTCTTTTTCCAAACGGGACTACCCAAAACTGGAGATTCGTGTTAGCCCCTCCGAGATTCTGGCGAAAAGATAGAGGCCTAGTAACATTCGCCAGAGAACTCGGAAGACAGAAAGCAAATTAGGGCAGACATGCAGGCATAGGCAAGCAAGCAAACAAGCAGGCAAATTAGCAAGCAAGCGCAGCAGGTCAGACACACGCACGCACGCACGCACGCACGCACGCACGCACGCACGCACGCACGCACGCACACACACACACACACACACACACACACACACACACACACACACACACACACCATCCGAATCCACGCACGCACGCCTGCCTAAACATCCACACACGCACGTACACACCCACACACACCGAGTACCGCAGTCACCCACCCACGCACGGCAGACATCCACCTTCCCACCCACAAGTACTCCCTCTCGCCCACCTACAAGCACACTATCCCACTCACATACACGCACGCCCACACCCACACACATTGTGCTCCGGTGCATCATCACCACCATCAGCGCCGGTCATCGAGGCTCATTATTAAGAATTCTATAATTGCAAAAGAATACTTCTCTGATATATTTTTTAAGCACATGTTTGTTTAGAGGAACTTCCGTTATACATTTAAAGGTTGGACATATAGTTTTGTTCCAAATTTCAGGTGCAGAGCATGCCAGAGCAAATTTCCTATAATTTGTTGTAGCCTGAGGTATTTCAAAGTGTCTAATCAATCTCGTATTAGTTGTTCTGTATTTCTGAAAAAGAGACGATATCACATCTGGCATTGTACCATCCAATACTTTCGACAATATAATAACTTTTTGTTCGGAGACTAGTTCAGGGAATTTAAGTATTTTTAATTTTAGAAACAATTCATTTGTGTGGTAATAATAGGGTTTTTTGTCGATGATTCGAATAGCACGTTTCTGTAATTTGATGATCTTATCGAGAGTGGATTCGTAATTACTACCCCAGACCATTGCACAATAATTTAGATGGGGCAATATAAAGGCGTTATACAAATGAGTGAGTTCGTGCGATGATAGGAAATACTTGGCTCTGCTCATGATTCCTAAATTTCTACTTATAATCGAAGACACATGAAGGATGTGCGAATTCCACTTAAGCTTTTCGTCAAGATAAACGCCAAGATACTTTACAGTTTCTCCACGTTTAAGCTGCATTCCATTTAGTCTTACATCAAAATTTCTAATGTTAGCGCTAGAATAAAGCTGATAATGAGATTTTGAAGCATTTAGAGACAAACGATTGGACTGAAACCATTTTGACACTTCTGGAAGAACTTTATGGATTTTTGACTGTACACTTCTCACATCATCCCCCGAGATTATAATAGCAGTATCATCTGCAAATAAGTAAAATCTAGTTCCAATGGACACTCGATACAGATCATTAATGTATATAATAAATAATAGTGGTCCTAGTACTGATCCCTGTGGTACTCCCGTCCTTAATTGTTTTGCATGAGAGATGACCCCCTTAATTTTAGTCCTCTGAAATCTGTTAGTTAGATATGAAGAAATAATCTTATACAATTTACCCTTAATACCAATGTGATTTAATTTTTGCAATAGTATGCCTAGACTAACCGTATCGAATGCTTTTTTCAAGTCTAAATAAATTCCACATGATGTGTTACCCTTTTCTAAAGATTTTGTTACGCTCTCGTAAAGATGTACCAGAGGCATGTACGTACCATGCTTTTTCTAAAGCCGAACTGAAATGAATATAAGATGTTATTTTCGATCAAATAATCAGATATATATTGGTATAGTACCCGTTCCAAAATTTTGGAGAAGATGGGTAACAATGAAATGGGTCTATGGTTCGTAAATCTATCTTTTTCACCTGATTTAAATATAGGGACCACTACTGCTTCTTTTAACATCTTTGGGAATATACCTTTCTTAAGACATAGGTTGGAAAAATATGTCAAATTACAAAGACAACTTTTATATGTACGATGTAGAATCTTTGTGCTAATTCCATCAATGCCACCACCCACTTGTTTTAGTGATTTGATGATATTTTCTATCTGTTGTTGGTTTGTTGAAAGTTCAGCCGTAAATGGTGGGTGTGAGTAATCTTCGAGATATTCTATAGGATTTATGTTCGAAACAGGAATGTCTTTTTCAAGTGTTGATCCAATTGTAGCAAAAAATCGTTAAATCCATTCGCTATGTCATCATCTTTGTGCTCCCCGGAACTATTATCAAAAAACACAGAGGGATATGATGTACTTTTCACAGTGTTTCGATTCATAATTTCATCCAAAAGTTTCCACGTTTTTTCCATCCCCCTTATGAGCTTCAAACTCAGACATATAGTATTTCCTCTTACTTTCCTTAATAATTTTAGTCAGGTAGTTTCTATAAAGTTTATATTTATTTTCATGTTGTCTCAGCACAGGATCATTTTCACTATTTGTTTTTTCCTATTTTTGTGTGAAATATACCTATGATACAGTTTGTTCTTATAATTTATAGACGCTAGTATCCCTGGAGAAATCCACGGTTTAATTGGGGTTTTCCTTCTACATGGTTTAAATGATTTCGAAAATTTATCAATTCCAGTTTTATAAGTATTTATAAGAACTTCACAAGCCTCATCAGGATCATTGATGTTTTGAAAATTGGCTAATTCCGAAACAATATAATCATTGAGTTCTTTTTCTTTGGACCAGTCTAAAGTCTTTATCATAATTGCCGTTTTTGTATTAACTAATCTTTTTTTTAAAGTTATATGTATAGGTAAATGATCAGATATATCAGTTACAATTATACCTGAATGTGCAACTTGATCTGTATTACTGACAAAAAGTTATCCAATAAGGTATGAGAATTTGATGCAAACCTAGTTGCCCTTGAGACCAGAGGCAAAAGGTTGTATGATAACATCAGGGTTAGAAACTTATGTGCGTTTTTGTCATCTTTAGTCTTTAATAAATCATAGTTGAAGTCCCCTGCCAATACATAGTCATTTTTACACGGATTTATTGAGTCCAAAACCTTTTCAAAATGTTCCAGAAAGCTATTGCTATCCTGGTTTGGAGGTTTATAAACCTCACCAACCACGAAATGTTTCCCATGTTTATCTCCTGCGTTCTCTACTTCTACAAAAGTGGATTCTATTTGTTCAAACTCTAGATCTGCCCTTCTTCTAGAGGTGTATTTTTTGTTCACATATATTGCTGTTCCTCCCCCTGATTATTCTCCCGACTCGATGAATATAGTTCATATTCATCTATATCAAAATATTTTTCGATTTCTTTTTTCAGCCATGTCTCCGCGATGCAAATAATAGACCAAGTTATGCCAGATTGTGATAGAAAGGTTTTGATTTCATCAAACTTGTTTTTGATTGATCGCGCATTTATATGGATAATTTGAAAACTATTTGATATATTCATTTTAATGGGAGGTACATAGTATTCACATTTATTTGTTATTTCAATAAATTGCTGGTTTAAATCAGAAGTATCTTCAAGTACTATATCTTTAAAAGGATTCTCAAACATTTCAGAGAACATCACGACAGATATCTTCTAGGTCTTGGCTTGCACCTGTCAATGTATCGCTGTGTGTATATAGCTTTGTTTGGTGTTCAGTTTTATCAGAATTGAAAATGCAGTTATGGCAACCCCGAACGACCAACGCTTGATAAGGAGCAACGACGTCCTGTCTAAGATTCATACGTACAAACTGAAAAAAACTACTAGATATACCTTAAGCTTTTTCTGTCCCACATCTGGGGAATCTAGAACAATACTATAAATACTAATGATACTAGAAAGAATTATTAAATACTAAGATATAGGTAAGATTAAACGCGAAGATTCGGTCGCCGCGGCTAATCGACCGCGGCGACCGAAGACCCGGAGCCGCAGAGTGGCCGCAGCGGCGGGCGGCGGGAGGCCGTCCCGGTACAGCGACCGGCGGATACGAAACCACGCAACCGCAGAGCGGACGTCACCCGCCCACGGCCGGACGGCCAGCCGCCGGCAAGCCGCGGCGGCGCCAGCCCCCAATAAGCAGCCAGGGCAAAACAAAAGAGAAAAAAACAATTTCACATGAAGACCTTCTTTCCTCGAACAACCACTGATGCTTGCTGGTAATGCTACTTGTATCAAAATGAAGGTGATAACACATGTACCATAACACCATTTCTTCTGTCCCTATCCCGCAAAAATTCAAGGTGGCGCACCCGCCTCCTAAGCTGACATAAGAACAATTTTTATGGTCAAGTTTACATAAATATAATCTTGGCCTAGATATCAACCAATATTTCACACACACAAAAACATTGGAGGCTGGTTGTCACAAAAATATCTATAATTTATCATAAAGAGCAAGAAAGAAAGAAGGAGGCAAGGGAGAAAGGGAGTTTAGAAGGGAAGGGGGAGAGAGCGCGAGAGAGAGAGGGGGAGAGAAGCAGGGAGGAAGAAGATGGAAAGAATTAAGAAGGAGGAGCAGGGAGAGAGGGTGGAAGGAAGTAAGGAAGAGATTCACTGAGGGAGTGTGGGAGACTTCCTGACCAAGGGGCTAAACAATGGTATACACCTATGAGTAAGCCGAACCGTACAGCATTCCATTAGGGTCAGCATGTGTCTCTTTCTCACCACATTTGTAGCCCATGTCTCCTACAGCTGATTGCGAGCCAGCACTCCAAACAATTGATAAACAATGAAATGTGAAGTGTATTCGAACACTAACTTGATATTTCATTGCGGGTGCCCGGGCACTCCCAAATAAATATAAGCACACACCCCTGCTTAGAACCGTTCATTGACACTCGTCGCAATGGGCCTCCGAGCCACCTTGCCCCTGTGGGAAGGGGGAGGGGCCAAAAAAGTAGTCGATGTGTCACCATTTAAAACGTCAAACCATAAATGTGTCACCTTGCCCAGCCTGCAAAATGTGACACGTTTTCCATTAGTAAGATACCGATGGATACTCCTGGACCATCCTAGTTGGTGAAAAACATTGCTAGTTCAAATTACAGGTGCCACTTTTGGCGATTTGTTCCGCTATTAGTCAGGAGGAAACATGTTGGTTAATTTTTGTCATCTTGCCCACCTTGGGATGTCACCATTTAGAATGCCAAAATGATAGATTTTTTTACCCTTGGGGAGGGGGTCAAACATCTCCCTTCGATTTCGGCTCCTATGCAGGATAGCGAAAAAACGCCAAAGCTGGTGGATAGCCCACTATTCGAGACCGTTCAACTACTCTTGCCACTGACATGTGCCGTGCTATAAAATTTAAGATATTTTGATCATGCTAAAAAATGTAGCCGCTCAAAAAAACTGCAGACGCTTAAATGAGTTTATTTTTACGTTTTTGGCGTTTCATTAGTGTCTTTTCCCATCCTCGTAGCAATGCTTGGTATTTTATTTATTTATTTTATTTATTTATCTGCATCATTGCCAACGGGATGACCCCAATAAAAGGCAAAGTACAAGAAATAAAAGATTAAACATGTACACCATAAGAGTAAAGATGCCACAAAACGTGAATAAAATGCCCAAAGAGGCACAAGGTGACCACATAAAAATAGGAAAACTTATTGTGGCAGCACACACAAAAATTAAAACAATAAAAGCGATACGAACTCTAAGAGCGATAAAAATCCATAAAACCATCCACCACATAAGATGCAATCACTGGCTCGTACACAACTACAACGAGGCAACATAGGTTTTCACTTTTCCGCGGAACGATTGCCAGGTATCTGAAAATATATCTGCGGCCGGGCACATGCGTAAAAACATGTTCAGCTGCCTCGGAAGCCTCGTAAATATACCTTCCTTAACAGTGCCAACCCTTGCATAAGGTACACTTAGTAGGGTCCGCGGTTGCTGACGGGTGACACGAGTCGGAAAATGCAAGTGGAAGGACCCGAGAAGAGATGAAGATGAGATTCGTCCTTTAAAAATATTTCGGGTGAACATGAGGTCGTGTTACTGTCGCCTAGCGTTTACTGAAACAAGGCCAAAGTGCCTCAACAGGTCTGTGTAGGCAAGTGATTGGGATCGCTGGTGACTGTGCGCATTGAGCCATACTAAAAAATTATGTTCCACGCGGCTCAGTCGATCGGAGTAGGATGCAGCCGCTCCATTCCACTCAACGCTACAGTACTCAAAGTTCGACCGCACATAAGCAAAGTATGAAGTTAGGACAGACGAAACGCTGAGACATCCTCTCGGGTTGGCTTTCTCAAATGATCTAATGAGGATGCCAAGCGCACGATTTGATTTCTTCACGGTTTGATCAATGTGTGGCCTAAAGGTTAATTTGGTGTCAAGGATTATGCCTAAATCACGAATGTGTTCCACTTGTTCTAGAACAGTATTTTCTATAGTGTAATTTGTTAGTAGTGGTTTCTTTTTCAATGTCATCCGAAATGATTTACATTTAGCTGCGTTCAATTTCAGTTTCCAAATTTAAAAAAATAGGAAAAACTGGGCCTCAAAATCAACAAAAAGTGCATGTAAGATTTACCATTTACAATGTTTGACACGACTTGCGATGTCTCGCACTGCCTTAGTTCCAACAATTTAGAAATGATTGGAAACCTGAGTGTTGAACGTGTTGATCTAATAATGGTACACGACCATTGATAACTAATGATGATAATAAACAATAACTAGGAACGGGGCGTTACCCGGGAGATAAATAGTGGAATATCGTAGCATGCACACCAATTTTTAGGCATCATAAAAAGAAGGTCAAAAATCACAGTAAGACGGCCGTGCACAGTGGTTTCTGGCTACCTGAAAGCCGGTTGTCGGCGGCATCGATTGGATGTGATAGGAGAATGGCCCATGCAAAGGAATGCTGTGATATTTATTTCGTTAAAACATGCGTACATACTCAGCTCTCTGCCTCGTTAGGCCCTGTAATTTGCTGTGGACCCTCCTTGTTTACACGATCAGAACGACTTACCCTGCGTTTCAAATTCTTATTCTAGTACCTTAATCTTTCAGTGTTGCATACGCATAATATGCGTATGCCAGCTAGGCATGTATGTCACATGTACCGTGTGTGCTGTATTGCGAATGAGGGTGTGTCAACTGAAGAATCTTGAAAAACTGTATCATGTACATACCCCGATGCCGAAAAATACTAATGCCTTAAAATCAGTGCCTGCCCAAGCACATTCACAAACCGAACACATTAAACGAACTCATATTTTCCAGTGCTATCGACACCGCACACTGTGCAAACACCTAACCCATATATCCACCCACGTGCACAGAATGTCTCCTCCACATGTACCTCTCCCTCAGTCTATCAGCACGCACTACCACCACCATTCTCAGCACCACGCATGTAGGTTTTATAATCCGCCACGCGACCCCTCCCCACCGAGGCTTGAACTCGGCGTCAGCGATGCCCGGCGTGACCTTATTAACCTCTGTGCCCGCAGGCAAACGGCAGCCAGTGGAAGGTGGCCGCTGATTGGTGGAGGCGCGTTCACTTGTATTGCAAGAAACTCAGCCGAAATCTCTACATGTAAATGATAGAGGTTTAAATCATGAACATGAAGATATGTATTAACATAGTATTTCTAAGCGCTCCTAGCTATACTTTGCTCTCTACTGCCTCGATTATCTACGCCACCATCCGAGGCTGCTCTTCGGTATGGTACAAGCAAGACGGCGGCAGTCAGCACAGACGCGCCGGCGGCCGACTAAAGTCAGGAATGTCGCGAGATGGGTTTCCGCTGAGTGGAGAGGAGTGGGGCCCGGCCCGGAAGTTAGCCGAGGGAAGGAGAGAGGCGTAGGTACATAAAATTAGAAATTAACCGTCGGACGAGTAAAAGAGAGTGAAGACTAATAGACAGCCCTGCCGAAATATTATCAGATGATGTTCAAGAGAGGGGAAGCACGTGCTGCTTTGCTTCGTGTTGTTGGTGAAAAGGCACAACAATTTATTTGGGACTAAGAAATTGTCGACCTTTTAGCGCATTTTACCTTTTGGACATCATACTGCAAAAGTTGACCTGTTTTGTTTTTCTGTTTTAAACTTCATCTTCGCAGTGCAGACTGAAATACAGGTATTTCAAAAACTTACCAGGGGCTTAAAATGGGGAGGTTATGACCCGTACATGACCCTTGGTCGCCGATATAGAAAATCCCATTGCCACATATTGTTACACTCGAGGGCTTTATTATGTACTATGAACCTCAGATCAATAGATTAAACATACTCTCATTGGTGCCCCTTTGAATATTTTTGAAGGTGTGGTCACTTGACCTGACCTGGTAACCTGACCTGGCACGACCTGGACATAAAATTTTCAGGAAATGCGCAAGGAAAATGATTAAATAGCTATGCAAGGTACGGCGGCACTGCGCGCCAGCGCCACCATTTCCGGCCATCTTGGAAAAACTTCATGGGCTGGGTTTAAAAAATGGCAGCCCAATAGGGCAAAGGCTAAGCTTTTTTAGAGGGGAGGTCACTTGAACTGCAATGGTTACCTGAATGGAAATGACCTGGACCCACAATTTTGACAAAAGTCGTAGAAATGATCAGAAAAGGTATAGCCAGTACGGCGGCACTACTCGCCGCCGTTTTTATTCTATTCCCGAAAACCCGAAGGGAGCGGGTACCTGCCCCTCCCCGTCAATGCGTGTATTAAATAGTTTCGACGTGACAAGCGATTACGCATAACGTGGCGCAAATACCTAATCCTACCTAATCCTACCTAATCCTCCTACCCTTCTAGGTGAGAGCTGGCGACGCCATGTGACTGCAGCAGTCGGCGCGTGGTCGCGGCGGGGAATCAGAAACGACAGGTCTGGCTGGTGTTAAGTAGGAATGCATCGCTGGAAATCCACTAGCGTATTTGTGCAATAGAATACAAGTATCAATAGGCTATAGAATCTCTAAACGGCACGAACTACAGCAATAGTTTGTTTCCTTCATCAGGACACTGTTATCGTCCATTTATTGCATAATTTGTACTAAATTTTCAACTATGCGTCTAATGATTCTCTCCATCTTGGTCAAAATTATTGTTTTCTCTAAAAGTGGTGGTCCAGGCTTATTTTGGCCCCGTCGTAGCCACGCATGTTTTATTTTCATGTTTGGTACCATCGCTTTATCATACATCACATGAAACACTCATTCGCGTCAAATGGAGGGGAGGCCTGCCCCTCATCTCTTTTCCATCAACATATTTCACAATTTCAGTCAAGTTGGAAATAAATATGGGTGCCTTATAGCCATTATAGGACAAAGGTGATAAGGAGCCCGAATATGACAAGGGTTTTGGTTCCAAAAATAAAATTTTCTCGTCAACAAAATATTGAAGACTGACTTTTTGTTGGTGTGGACGCTTACGATAGCACTGCTTCCATCGCATAACTTTTGGCACTCGGTGGTGCATAAGAGGTGGTATACGGAAAATCCTGGTCCTGCACACTGAAGCATTACAAGTAAAGCGCCGCCGATTAACCAGAAATTCGACCACCAGCTACACAGGAGACCGCTACATCGCCGATGGCAAGCACGTGCCGCCGTTCATTACGGCGGCGGCGCTGCACCGTACCGCCGGCGGCCGTCGTCGACGACGACGGGGCCGCTGACGTCAGTGTCGACGTGTCGCTGGTGCGGGGTGGGTGCAGGCGAAGGTGTGCTGGAGGGCAACGCCGGAGGCGATCGGGAAACCGACAACTCACGGCTCAATGCCAGACCAGCCGAGTTCTCTTGCAGTGTGAAGAGTAAAGGACGGCGGCTGACATGCCCGATATCAGTGTTTGTTTTTAAGTGGCGTTACGAAAAGTGCTAGGTACCTTTGAGAAACAGAGAAGATAACGTTTAATCGACATTGAACGAGAGGGTTCCGTGTAAAGAGGTGCGTAAGCTTTTCTGTGACTTCTGTTGAGTGTGGTCGTCCCTTCGTGATAAGGAAAAGCAGCTAAGAGAGCTAAGGTCTAACAAATAAGAAGGTCTAACAGCTGTAATTGAATCAACGCAAAACGTCTGTGGTGAGATAAGCCTTTTCTCACGTGTATGTTTCTGGAATGGAAATGGTTAGGTGATTCCAAAAGTTAAAATCTTAGCAGAGAAAGTTTATGTTTGATGATGATGATGTGAAATTTTAGGGTACTGCAACTGTATAGGCAATATTGTATTACATCATTCTGAGATTGTCCTTATTAGCTAAAGTGGCCTCTACAGAGGGTGAGCCTTGAACACAAGAAACTTTCCTCTTAAACTTTGCCTACAAAAAATATTGCTTTATGCTTTTTTCATATTTAATTCTCAAAAAGTTTCTGCTTGTGTCATCTTCCTGGAGTGGCAATACTTAGCTTTAAGACATGAGCTCAACAAGTTCTGAATTGCATCGCGATGGTTTTAATCACTCAGAGCAGCTCCTCTTTTAGAAGCCCGAATAGTGCAGAAATTATACCTTCGACATAATCGGCCTCTTCACAGGAAACAGGAAAAAATAAAAAGAGTAAAATGGCACTAAACCAAATTATTTCCAATAAATCAAATTATTTAGATTCCGTGATTAATGATCACTTGAGCGATTCTCGTCTTTAACGTCTTAACCTTTAAGAGACCACATACACAATTTTCATTTGGTCGTGGAACAGAAGGATAATTTTGTTTATTTTAATGTTTTTTGCGTCCCAGACCTGAGGACATGTTTACGTACCTATTTGCACTGCACACACACACAGACACAGGACACGGCAGAGGCTTTCATTTCCTTGCGGGAGAGTCGTGTACCCACCCTCCCTATCACACGCTCCACCGTATGATACGGCGAGGCTATCTCGATTTCTCAGGCCTGGGCGAAACAGAGGATAAACTCGGCGTCACGATGAAAGAGCTACTTTGAAGGTGATGTACAAAGACGGTGGACTTCAAGTCCATGATATATCGCTGGAGTCCAGAAGTTTAAAATAATATGGGTAAAAAATACGTAGATGTGGGGTTTAGGGCTAAATGGAAATTGCGTGCAGAGATTGAAGTTAACTTTAGATGATATCACAACCATTTATTATTGTGACAGTGTTAATAGGATGTAACACAGTGAATAGGAAACAAATTTTAGGAGGAAACATGCTGAGCCTAGATGAACATTGAATAAATCGAAGAGAGTACTGTAAATAAGCTCATCAGCCAAGTTATCTGGGGAAACAAAAACATTTACTTGGAAAATAACCGCTCAATAAGCAATCTCACTCATTATGAAAGGATTAGTTCGGGTATTCGACATGTAAATCGCCCATGGAAGAAGACTTCTGAGATCGAATGAGTTGACCCAAAAATACAGCATGCATTTTTGATATATTCACTCTCAATTAAGGGGCCAACCACGGATATGTGGAAGTATGGAATACTGAGGGACAAACCACCTTACCTGAAACTTCACATAGTTTTTTCACGTTAAAATGTGCTCAAACTGACAAATACTGACTGATACTGACAAATGGAAAATTTATGTTGTTTACTCAGAATCAATTAAGGACAAACTCTGGCTATGCCCCGCCGCTCAGATTTTGTGCCGAACGGTCAACTGTTGGGAATTCCACATGAATTAATGAACACTAACACTATCCCCGGTCTTAGCACCGGAACCTATACAGAACATGCCTTGCAAACGTTGTAGTTATGTGAACGAACCACTTTATTTGAAAACATAGAGATAGCATGGGACATTTAGATATTGAAAACCCAGCATAACATGTTGGCCATTATCTTTCCATTGCAAAACACATTCCCAAAAAATACTGGAATAGTACACCAATTCACAGAAAGATGGGAAAAGTTCAATGAACGCCTGTTGCAGTCTCACGAATATTCTCAAACACACTGGTGCATTCACATGCATCATAGGCGGATCCAGGGGGCAAATGGGACAGGTGCCCCACCCCATTGACCCTCGGCGCCCGCTGAAATGGTCACAACGCCCCCTGGAAGAGATCGATGGTGCCTCCTGAAATTTAGCTTCCCACCTCACCCCCCTAGATAAGAAAATCGGCGCCCATCGTTATGATTTTGCGCCCAACTGATAGGTTTTGCAGGTCAAAAGTGGCGCCCCCTGGTCCGGATGGCGCCCGCGGGAAGATTTTACATTTAAGATATTGACCTAGGCCAATCATACTTTCCCATAAGGTAAATCACAGTCGCCCCCCACACCCCCGACGGGCGTTTTTCTTGAATTATGTTTTCTCTTGGTTTCCGAGATCTCAGGGAGGCACTTTAGGGCCTTCCTGCATGTCACTACGCGTTGACTCCAACTCCTCTCCACTGCGCATGCTAATATTACGATGATATTTCATTGGGGATGCCCGGATACCCCCCAAACAGATATAAATCCATATCCCTGCTTTGCTGTCATTAGAGAGCCCACCTTACCCAACTTACCCATGAAACGGTGACAAGTCACAAACATCTAACACCTATACTGGTAGGTATGTAGGTATGTACATACATACCTGGATGCAACTTTCAACAAAATCCTCTCACAATCCAGTGGCCAACAAGTGTACGGTGCGATCAAATGTACGCTAAGGCGTGGCTCTGATACTCGCTAAATGATTCTAAAAACATGTTAGGCCCTGAATACTTCAAAATATCTCTCGAGACGTAGCTAGTAACAAAAGACCGGTCACCGGATGGTAATTTGGTGCGCGTACATAAAATATCGAGTGCGTTAAATCCCGAACGAATGTTCGGGATTTACCGCATGTGATATTAAAGGAAAACATTGGCTATACATATATGTTTCACAAAGCAATGTTAAATAAATACAAAGAATGCTAGATTTCATGCCTCTACGCGCCAGCTTACAGGAAAACGCTGTCTCTGAAAGACAGACCAAGCGGTAGCACGAACATATTCTATATTCTATTGTATCCGAACATGGATCTCAGGGTCAGGCTCCTGCGGCAAAGGTCAGCGGCGACACTGCCGCTTCCTCCGCGAGGCATCGCCCCAGGCAAGAATCGCCGCCGACCGGCAGGAGCGCTGGTGTGCTCTGATTGGCTGAAACCTGGAAACAGGTTCCTTGCATTCCTAGTCTTTGGCCCGAGTGGTGAGAGGTATCCATGTTCCAGCGTACTTGGGTCTGATTGCTTTTGAATCATGGATGTGGTCAATGTGATTGTTTTAAGCTAGTGATCAATGAATAAATACGTGTGCGTTATGGGAAAGTAGCGAGGCCGCCGAGTGAGTTTTCTTCTGCATCAGTATTAGTGCGCTTACATCAGAGTAAAAAGTGTACACATAAATTCCAATACTACATTGGATTATCGTTTGCTCCTTTTTAACGCTGAGGATTTCTTCCTCTCCTTTCACCATCATTATTGTAAACAATGTCATCGATTTCAGTAGTCGATACGTTTGAAAGGCATTGGTTTCCAGGTTTCAAGCCTTAGCGCCTTCCTCCTAGAGGTTCATATAATGCTGCTGGAGACAAAAAAGCTCTCGCAAGTAAGGCTTGAAGTGTAAGACCAGAGTAGATTGGTCACGACAGCTTTAAAAACATGACGAACTTCCTGAAACTTACTACGCTTTTAACACGACGAACCTCAAGAGAGCCGGAGGGGTCGATATCTACGGTAGGTTTTACCGGTCGGAACTTTTCCATTATCCTGCAGCTGCAATCTACGCCGCTATCCTGCGTTGCATGTCTCGGAAAGTTCGGCTGTCGTTTTTGCAAAAAGGGTGACCCCACCAGGATGTGTATCGTGCAATTTGCGCAGTGAGTTGTGATAGGGCTGCCGACAATGAAAAACTTAGGTAAGTTAAACATTCAACACGTAAGCATAGTGGAAAGTAGGCAACACAACACAAACCAGTTAAAATCGACATTAAAAATAATCTAAATACACAATCATCACAGCCACACACACACATTGCAAATGCGCAAGAGTGAGGCAAAAAAGGCAGTAGCATTAGGTATAGGCAATAAACAACGGACCGCATAATGTATTACTGTATTTTTGTGAGCATAAATGTTGGCTTAGAGAACGTCTGGTCCACGTGGAATATGCCAGTATAAAAAGCAACTCGTTTAGATATCCAGGTTTACTTTATATACCAATGCAGCCAATCTGTTTGTGCAGCTTGGTGTCCTCACGCATCAATGACGCTGGGGGCCTCATCTGTCATGAGAGGGGCTTGTGCGTGGCATCTTCTCCATCGGACGGGAATTCCTTGACCTGTTCCAGTGGCCTATCCTTGAAACGTTGAAGGTCTAAGAGCATCGCCTTCCATTCACGTGACCTCTTTCTTATGCATGTCAGTGGCCTTAGATATAATTCGGTCCCGTATCGATGACGCTTGCGCCTCCTCTGCTATAAGTGGGCCTCCGTGTGCCACTGACTTCACTGAACGGAGCCTTATTAACTTATTCGGGGGCTTGTCTTGAAATATTGTAACGATCACCTTCTTCGGGTGGCCTAAAACATCCTTTACTGTTTAGGGGGCTGCCTTTTATAGTCCTGGCCACCCATGTATGTCAGTGACTGGAAATATGTTTAGAGGACGCATCAATGGTAATGGTGATGCCGATACCGTTAATGGGCCCACTGGTGCCAATTGCAATGTCTAATTGAGCCTCTTTAACCTGTTCAGTGACTTCTTTCGCCCGCTAGGCGGCCTCCCCATACTGGCAAAGCGAGCTTCAATGTCGAATAGATAGTCGTCTATGGTTAACTTGTTAACGTAATTATAGTTCGTCAGACTCCTGAGGCTGGCAAAGGCATCCGGTACAGAAGGAGGCCTCCTGAGTCCAGTGGAAGGCCTCCTCAAATTCCATGGGACCAGGCCCCTATGGTGACGACGCCTCGAGATCTGGTTAAGTACCACCGAAATAAGAGAACATTACCGAAGCAATAAAATCTTAATACAATATCAAATGTGAACGATTCCGAGCGTATCATTTCTAAAGACACTGAATAACTTAAACTTCTTGTAGATAATGTGAAATGAAACATTTAAGTGTTTCCTTCTAGCCCAGTTCCCTGAGTGTAATGCCTTTCCGACTGTCGGCACTGTATTGCTGTTTGAACTTCGATGAGCCAGAAGCTCATCGAAGTTCTGATCGAAGCTCATCGAAGTTCTGTGGCATCATCGAAGGCTACTTAAATTTACTTAGGCTGAAGACTTTTTATTGTTATGAAACACAACCAACTCTCGTAACCTCGCCATTAAGCACATGCTTAGTTGGTGTCCATTACTAAATGATCAAACAGGGGCAGCCTGACTGCATTTATTTAGAATTACGTAACCAGAGACCGATATTGGGGGCCAAGCCGGCCATCGCCCCCAAGCGAAATAGAAGGAAGACCAAATCCTCTTTTGCCACCCCATCTCCAAAAGCAAGCTAGCGTTTTATAATTGATCATTAGATAGGATGTTCCCGTTAAAAAAAACTTTTTTTCAAACTTTGCGTCTTTTGGCAAGATACCTGTCAGAGGGTGAAAAATTGATTCACTTCACCAGTTAAATCTTGCCGGCCTTCGCCGCTCAATGTTTTTTTTTGCTCAACGATATGGATTTGGCCCCTCTCCCCCCCAAGGACCGGCTAGAAATCCGCTTGAACGTGATTACTTAGAAAGGTTGATGGTTCAATGGTCCAATACATTTAATGAGTTCATACGCATCGAAAAGGGAGAATACGGTGCCCCCTCCCGAAACTTCTCTTCGCAAAATCGCCCTATTTCAGCCCATTCAGAAAGATTTGAAAGCTCCTTAATCAGTATTTGGGAAAGGTAACAAGGAGCACAAGGCCGAAGTTTTTTTCTGGAAAGAGAAGTGTTTGACAGGAAAAGGTTGAAGACTGACCGGCCGCTCCCTCTTTTCTCGGCAGCGTGACACTTGTGAGCAAGTCTATGCTTAGTTTAAGTTGAATGAATACCGAAAATATTTTTGTTTGTATGACTATGAGATGATCTGCAAAATTTACTGCACGTTAAAGGGAATGTGGCACCTAGGTCGAATCCTGGAATTTAGCGTAATTAGGCGTACTTTTAGCCGAAAATAATGAAACCACTCATGATTTCTCTGAAAAATATACAATAAGCTCAATATTTTGATTTTTAAAATACTCCTCTAGGAAAAAATAAATATCCTCCTGTGGATGATGTAATGATCTGGCAACCACTACCATACTCGAAACGCTTCATGGGCTTCGATTGGCTCATGCTTATCGTGACGTCAGCATATGTCGTCACACCAGCAGCTCACAACAATGGCCGCCTGGCGAGAGGTACATGAGAGGTACATTTCGGGTAGGTTTTAGCTTTTTTCTACGGAAATATCGAGTTCCAAGACAAATGATATATAGAGTACGGGGCTTTCCGACTTGCTTTATAACTTGGCTATCTCAGTTAGGATCACGTTATAAAGGTGCTACATTTCCTTAAGTGACCGTACGAATTAATGGAAATAGACGTTCACGATCAATAGTGGCCAAACCATTTTGACCGCCGGGGACCTACGCACAGGCCTGATGCTATCAATAGTCTTCCTGTATCGACCAATCGGACAATGTTTGCGGTTCTCATGCCTCGGCTTAGAAGTCATTATCGACCAAACTGAAGCACTTTCCTCATTACTCTTGACAATGCAGGCCCTGCTCGGATTCAGACTTCACGGCAAAGTTGAGGTTACGGGGAATAACCGTACATACGAGCAAAATAAGAGCAGCATGAGAAGTCTTGCACTTGTGTTTGGTGTGTGACTCACTGCCCGAAACTAACTTCTCGCAACAGTATGTATTCACAAAATAACAGCACGTAAACAAAATGTGTTAAATTTTCGAGCGCCTGCGGGGTTATCCGTTATTTGAAACGTATGGTACAGAAAATCCAATCTTCACTTCACTCCTCTGGCAGTTCATGATCGTTTCGACCTCGGTAAAGCGTTGATTACGGCTTTCGTTGAGTACGCTAAAGTTCCCACTGGAGCACCTGATGACAAGACCTCGGCATTTACGACTGTCTGACTGGAACAGCACATGAAACGGGTCTTTTCGCCGGGTTGGCTTCACATAAACTTGCAAGCCTATCGATCCTGCGCTCTTTAGCCAGCGTGCTGATTATTGGACGTGACAGGAGAATTATCACCCTGAGGTTTGCGAGTGCAATGCAAATCTGTATTCACTTTGTCATTCTGATGCATTTTGCCTCAAACAAAACGTGCGGAAAGTTATACTCATTGCACTCGGCTGCTTCATGCTTTGTAAAATGAAGTGAAAGTACTACACACAAAAGTGTAGTGCTGTCGAACTTTTCAACGGACCTTACCGAAAAATGATTGGCCGAGCAGTCCATAAACAGGGGCGTATAGTTCAGAGTATCTGGATATGGCATCAACCCCAAGAGATGCTTCGCATGGCAAAACAAACTTGTGCTCAAGCAAATAACACTAATCTTAGCTAGTAGCTGATATATTTATTATCTACGTATAATCACGCATTGATGTGTCATTAACCGGTGCTGTCAGGGTCAGATAGCTCTTACTTATTAATATCATTACACAGTAGAATGCGCTAAGAGACTGTTAAGATTATCAATGTTTTCTGATCATTTGCATTAGATGCTCCGTTATTAAACTCAACGAGGCTTCCGTCGGTAGTATATTTGAAAAAGAAGAGAACACACGTGTCCTGTTACCACAATGCCCTTGGCCGCCCATCTTTAATTCAGCTTATGAGGCTGCAGTGTTTTCATACTTGAGCCGCAAGGCTTTCATGCCCGAGCCGGAAAGTTTTGGTGCAATCGTGCATGTGTACCAGTGACCCTCGGTCCTTGGAACTATTCTTAGATATTTGTATGTCTGTCTAAAGATCGACCGAAACTAGAAAATAATATAAATATATACTGCATAATACAAATACCAAGAGTGCACGCTGAATAAGAAGACATATCTAACTACGGGCTTCTAACGCGTCGTAAAGGTGACTCACACTCGGAGGCTATTGCATGTGCAGCACTCGCGGTTCCCATCGATTACCGGCCGTCAACCAGCAGCTCCCGGAACTGGGGGAGGGGAGGGGGCGGGGTGAGTCAGGCCCGGGCTTATGTGTGGGAGAAGGGGCTTGAGCTGGTTCTTACCGTCCGAAACCTAACGATGAATCCAGGAATACAAAGGGGCCAGAGCCCCAGCTGGGTTTTTATTGCATGTTTGTTGAAAATCCATCGGGATCATTACAATATGCAGCCAGTGTTGATGTTTACACCAGTAAGTGTGTCCATTTTTTTCTTGTTTTCAAAAATCCGTATATCAGACTTGAAAAGACTCCGAACTCAAGCCCTGGGTGATATTATTTTCGCCCCTGATTGTAGGCAATGAGCGTAGCTCTCCATAAACGGACCGAAAAACTGGAATACTAACGCCTTTGGAATAGGCTCCATAAGTGCACAGATACCTATACAAACAGCCAATAGTATGTACTTTACTGATGCTTCGAGTTATTAGAAAGCCGAAAAGGTGAGACATAACCACACAATGCTAGCATGGGAAAGGCAGAGCATTAAAACCAATACTTTGTCACGTTACAATACTGGTTACCTAAGGATACACCAATGAAATCATATTCTAGGTAGTGCATATTTCTACACTTACGTCTTTATTTCCAGGTAGAAAGTATCGACGGACTTAAAGGAAAATCTAACCCACTGCGGGGACGGATTAAGAGGGTGGGGGGAGCAGGGTCAGTTGGATCATGCCTCCCAAAAGAGGCCAAACTGTGCCCACTTGTGGCCTATGGGGCATTCCAGGACAGGTCGACCAAGGCTTGACACCACCATGTCTAGAAAAAATCTGAAACTTTGTCTCCGGGGTAGTTTTGGGCCAGAAACACGCCTGTGAGAATCTCAGCCCCCTCCGACCAACGGTGACCGAGTTATAGCCCGAGGCACTTTCGGGAGGTCACGTTGTAGACTCATCTTTGATGCTTCATAACTCAACAACGCATCATCTGATTAACAAGTTTTGTATATCATTGAACTTGTCTTGAATTATAGTTTATTTTGAAAAAAGAAAATGTTAAAATTTGAAAATTTTTGACTTTTAATTTGTTTGACCTTTTTCTTTTTGACCTAGCTTGACCTTTTCCCAGTTGAAATTGCCCTTTTAGACACCTCAAAAATGTTTCTTCATAAAATATCTTTCGATAGCAAAAATAAAAAATGCGTTCTTGCTATAAGTTCCGAATATTTAGCACCTAAGGTAGGTATGTACACGGTTTTTGACCATTGCGGTAGTACAGCCTTATGTTTAACGCCGCAAATATAGCAATTGCTTTTGTAATCGGTCGCTGGAAATCATACTCCATTGCCTTTACGAAATTTTAATCGTACAAGTATCCGAATTTATGGCATATAACACGCGCCCACCCGAGGGGGTGGGCAACCGGCCTCCTCAGGTTTCCACAGGTAGTAAAAAAAACACCTTCGCGCAGCGCCACCGTACTTCATGTACCTCTAACTCGAAATTTTTGCAGCTTCTGGCAAAATTTTAGGTCTGGGTCATACCAGGTCAGACCGCCAACCCAGGTCAAGAGACCTAACCTCAAACTTTGGGAGGTGCATAAATCATATCAAATTTAGCCTATCGTGGTTAGAATCGCATTACATAGTAAGATCGCCTAGCAAGATAATTTTTCGCAGCAGGATTTCTATATCGATAACCGGGAGCAGGGCAAAGGTCATGATCTTTCCATTATAAATGCATGGGGCGATTGGTAAATTTTGATAACTTGCGAGAATTGAGAATTGTCGAGAATTGCGATGGAGGTTGTATTTTTACATTGTCGTGTCTGACTTGCCACTGCAGTTTGATTAATATTCTTTTTACCGTACAGACCTAAGCCTGGCTCTAGGTCAAAGCAGGTTAATTTTGACATTTGACTAGGCAATATTATAAGATACATAATCAGTTTGGGCTCAACAAGAGTGTTCCAATGGTGCTGAACTTTTCTTTCTACGGCTCTTCTCTGTCATTATGCCACAAAATTTAGGTTTCCACTTAGTTCCCGTAAGAAATACTGTGACCTTGAGCAACCTCAAAGGCAACACGACCAAACGATTGTATGTAACATATTCGGTAATGATTAAAACTGGCTATTTAGCGGCATCACTCCCAGTGCACTGTGTCATTATTTATCTGGGATTCTCGGATCCGTGTCAGCTATGAAATGATCACCTTGTAAAAATATCATGAGGCAACCTGTTCAAGCGACCAAGTCGAATGCGTTACAATTTCAGGACATTTTGTCGAATATATGAGCAGATTCAAATTACTTTTTGGGAATGAAAGCCTTTCAGACACGTTTGTTTACATTGCATGAATCCTCTCAAACATATGCTGTGCTGCACTGGATCAGCTTGCATCGATACTATTTAGCATCTCCGGGAACGATGTAATTGTGTGAGTTAGTGGTGCTCATAGCATAAGTTATACTTGTTTCAATTATTGATAAGGTCGCGACATCTTTGTAAATTTTCGTTTAAGGCTGAAAGGTTCATTATTAATAAGTTCATTTGCCCTCGTCTCCCTCGAAACAAGGAATCCCTTTTTATCACTTTTAATGGCTGCAGTTTTTCTGTTTATAAAAATTGCCCAAGTTGTTGCCAGTTCAGTTTTTTATACATTTTGTACAAGTTGTTCTCAGTTCGATTGTTGGAGTCGGGGTCTCACTAAAGTCATCAATGGACTTGTCACGGAGACCCCGACCCCACCATCCGAACGAGCAACTCCCACAATGAAGGGTTGATTTTAGAAGCCAACGTTTAACGTCCCACACAGCACACGGCCGCCCCGCTCAGGTCACCCTCTCACCAGTCAGTTGCCAGCCGATCTGTACGTCGGGTAAGCTATTGAGCGCCGGAGCGTCTCAGCGGAACCGATCTCAAGCCTGGACATGCACTGCCACTGCATGCTTCTGAGCCGCGGGCCGGAGCCCAACGCTCTACCAACTGAGCTACCGGGGCGGCAAGGAGGCGGTTTTAGGAGTAGGTGTCTCACTAGAGTCATCAAGGGACTTTTTACGGAGACCCTGACCCCACCACCCAAACGAGCAACTCCCACGATAAAGGGTTAATCAAGGAAACAAAGTT
This sequence comes from Lepas anatifera, assembly GCA_034440635.1. Taxonomy (NCBI): domain Eukaryota; kingdom Metazoa; phylum Arthropoda; class Thecostraca; family Lepadidae; genus Lepas; species Lepas anatifera. The sequence continues at coordinate 600,755 of JAOTON010000484.1, read as the reverse complement.
GAAAGTCCCACAAGGCATAACGACGACCGTCTACCTCAGGTCACCCCCTCACCACTGAGTTGCCTGCTGGCCTTCAGCATTTACGATACCTACCACCTCCCAGTTGACCTAAATTATTTTTCCAGAAGTTGCAAAATGTTGTGTTAGAGGTAGATGGAGTACGGTGGCGCTGCGCGAAGGTATTTTTTTACTACCTGTAGAGACCTGAGGAGGCCGGTTGCCCACCCCCTCGGGTGGGCGCGTGTTAATTGTCATAAATTCGGATACTTGTACGATTAAAATTTCGTACAGACAATGGAGTATGATTTCCAGCGACCGATTACAAAAGCAATCGCTATATTTGCGGCGTTAAACATAAGGCTGTACTACCGCAATGGCCAAAAACCGTGTACATACCTACCTTAGGTGCTAAATATTCGGAACTTATAGCAAGAACGCATTTTTTTTATTTTTGCTATCGAAAGATATTTTATGAAGAAACATTTTTGAGGTGTCTAAAAGGGCAATTTCAACTGGGAAAAGGTCAAGCTAGGTCAAAAAGGAAAAGGTCAAACAAATTAAAAGTAAAAAATTTTCAAATTTTAACATTTCTTTTTCAAAATAAACTATAATTCAAGACGAGTTCAATGATATACAAAACTTGTTAACCAGGTGATGCGTTGTTGAGTTATGAAGCATCAAACATGAGTCTACTGGGTGACCTCCCGAAAATGCCTCGGGCTATAACTCGGTCACCGTTGGTCGGAGGGGGCTAA